>CAHIKZ030005025.1:1615000-1870000 GCA_903632075.3 Acanthosepion pharaonis | reverse complement strand
TATTTAAATTTTATATTGTTGAGTTTTTTCAAATTGACAACAGTAAATTTTTCTTAGATTTAATTTTCAGTCATGTTTTAATGCTTCCATAAAAAGGATATATATTTTTTTTAATCATTTCATCCCAAGCATGTCTGTAAAATCACTAGAACACAAGGGGTTACTGAGTGCAAAGGAATAAGAGAAGAGAAACATTATTAAGGAGTGAGAACAATAGAAGAGTAATCAAGAAGTAACCTCTTGCATCTTAGTGGCTTTAATGCCTTGCTTATGGTGAAATGAAAAAAATAAATCTAAAAACAGTAAAACTAAGGAAACCATCTCATTCATTACTAATAGAACATTTGAAGCAGGCTGTAGAATAGATCTGCTGGCACTTTGAGGGAATAAAATTAATAAAATTCCAAGAAAAACATTTCATCCCATGTTATGCCACTAAGACACAATGGATGTGAAAGAATATGAAAAAGAGAAATATTATTAGGGAGTGAGAACAATAGAAGTGTAATCAAGAAGTCAGTAGATAATGATTGACATTCATGAGAAATGCATGACAGTTCAGATGCAAATTAGGCCACAAGTTGTATGCAGACATGTCTGTCAAAGTTGCTCACATCCGTGTTTTTTCTGTTAACAACAGAACAGCTTCGCATGTCCAGATATGGGCCTCTCTGTAACTGTTTCAGATCCGGGTCTTTGTCAACTGTCTCCTGTCAATAAAAGCAATGGTAAAACCAGCAGTGTGAAGTTAGTGAGATTCTGTGTCTTGTGAAGATTGTAGAATTTAAGTCTCTCCATTAAATGACTTAAGTCAGTTTAACTAGGTGGCTACACCAGTCTAATTGTGTGTCAGACCACTTGCAAGCTAACCAATATTCTACAAATATGTTTTATTGATGCATTTTGTTCCAGAAGTTGTGTACCACCTGCTGTGCTGTTGTTGAAGCCCTTGGTCATGTTCAGAGATTTTGAGCATTATCATGGATATATCAGAATCTCATTATATAACAGTAATTAGCAAATTTATCTACAAGACTGTTGTTAGTAACATGTTAAGACTTCACTGGCTTTCCCATAATCATGTCCATGATGCAGACTTAAGTGTGTATAAGGTGTATAATACATATATATATATATATATATATATATATATATATATATATATATCATGGACTCTCGCACCGTAGATTGATGGGGACTGTTGACCCATGCCTACCAGAGATCCTAAGCCCAGCTAGGTGATGCAAGGAAGAAAGAACTCCCCACCGAACGACGTTTACCATGATACCTCACCCTATGACTATGAGGGTCAGGCCACTCAATTCCTAGGAACTGGCAGCCAGACAACCTGTGCATATGATTTGATTATACTGGTGAAGGCTTTGTGCAGAACCAACCTCATTTTTTGAAGAGACAAATACAGAGACCTGGTGCACAATGTGCCACAAGGATCTCTATATTCGGGTCCCCAAGCGACGTATAAGGGTCAGGCACTTCAGTTTCTAGGAACCGACAGCCAGACAACCTGCACATATCATTTGATTATAGTGGTGAAGGTTTTATGCAAAACCAACCTAACTTTTTGAAGAGCCGAATTCAGAGACTATGTGCCACAAGTTCCCCAAATGACCCTCCTCAGGTTTTGAATACAGAGTTGTCCTTCTCCTAGACCATTTGCCATCCAAAGCTATAGAACCCAGTCCATCTTGTTATTTACCCATAACTGGGGGGAGAAGAAGAGGATTTATAGCTTTCCCAAGGGTATTTGCATGTAAGCGAATATAATGGATTTGACTGGAATTCGAACTTGGATCTCAGATTCCATTACTCCACCGTGTCTATATATATATTTTCATTCAACACCCCAAATTGCTACAAAACCATAACATCAGCCTAAGAACTTGAATCATGTTCTTAAATAACCTCGTCAGATTGAGAATTTCATATGGATGTCATCCATAATGCAAAACCCATTCAGAAATATTTGAGACGTTAATCTCTTCCGCTGCTGAAGCTGATTGTTTCACGCATAAATACTCTTTAAACTCTACTCTCAGCTTATCTGGAGTATCCTTGCTTCACTTCCCACTTACATCTGAGTCTCTGTTGAGTGATATGCATATAACCCCTTCTATGATTTCTGCTATCATCTTTATATCCCCACAAAGCATGTGGATCTGATGGTATTCCCGTCATAGGCCTTAAAGAGTGTTCTCTTGAATTGGCTCCAGTTTTCTCTAAACTCTATATTAAATTAATGTTGTCCCTTAGTTTTCTGCTTGTTGGAAATTATCATCTGTTGTTCCGGTTTTTAAGAACTCTGGTTAACCATCTTAATTTTTGCAACTCTCAGCCTATTAACCTTTGACCTCTTTTTGAGAAACTACTAGAAATGGTATTGAAGGGCCTTCATTCAGACAAGAAAGCCTTCCTGGAGTGAGCTTGGTCACTAATAGGCATTTCAGGAAAGGACCTTCATTGACAAAACAAACATTTATAATAACTGTGATCCTTCAAGCAGATGGGTGGTCATTTTATAGATTTGTTCGGCATGTCAGCTGCAATGATTCAATATTGGCAGCAGTGGTCAAATAAAGATTTCTTATACTGTAGACTAGTTTCTGGACAGCTACCTGGGACAGATGCTTGCAAAGATTGACCCATTTTAAAGGTGGCTGTGATAGATTGCACTGTGTACACAACACAGATCAGAGAAAATCAGACTCTAGGAGTTAACATATAAAACATTGAGAATCCTTTACCTGCTGCTGAACTATTGGCATTCATACCACAAACCAGACCTACAACTATGCCATATGATAGATTTCAGCAACTATGGATAATCCCCTGTTCCCAAGAGGGATTATATAGAATGCTATTGATACCAACATAAAAGGTGAATGGATTGATAGATATAATAATAATAAATATTGTTTTTTTTGTGTTAAATTTTTGTGTGTGTTTCTGGAGGATAAAGAACTCCAAGCAAGTAGGCTTTGTAAATTTTATAGACAGAAATTAATATAAGTAAAGACACAGGATGAGAGATGATCTTTCATGAGAGATGGATAAGCTGTGCTGATGGAAGACTTTTTAATAATTTATTGTTTGTACCAAAACGGCCCAAATTTAAGTTGATGTTGTTATAGACAAGCGTATGGTTGCAAGAAAGAAATACGACAACAGTAGAAATAGATTTACGTGGTTTATTTCAACAGGAACGTCAGGGTTTGGGACAGCTACCTTGTGGTAAAGTTCATAAGCCGGCTTTCGGATCTGGTCGATCTCTCATAGTAGTTCACACATGTTGACGGTGGTTGATGCTCCCCTGCTGCTGATTGCTCGGCCTGACCGTCAGGTCTGTTTGCTGGCCACCTGTGGACTGCCCGTTGAACTTCCGTGTGACCCCTTTTATAGTGTTTTTTTATGGCTTAAAAGGCTCGAAAAATGAAGCAAGTATAATTAGGAGGGAAGCATTTTTATTGGACGAAAAATAGAATACTTTAAATATTATTTTATTTTTCGACCGGAACTTGTGTGTCGGGAAAATTTGTAAATGAATATAATGGTCATTTTGTGATGGGGTTTTGTCCCGTTCACATCTGGCTCTCGCTCTTGAGTATTTGCCTGTAAATCAGCCGAGATCTGTCTTATTTTATTTTATAACAATGTGCACAGAAACAATGCAAAATGATAGACTAAAATTGAGAATATAAATGTGAATGATTAGGTACCTAATGACAATTGATATGTTCTTGTACAAAATTTCTAAGAGACTCATAGTCAAATATATAAGCTTGTAAATAATAAATCCAATAGATCCTTAGAGTGCAAATAAGCTGTATTGTAATTCTCTGAACTCATCCATGACAGCTCTGGGAAAACTATATTTATGAAATGTATTTAATCAATTAGAAATGTTTTAAACTAATTTTCCAAAACTCATAATTCTCTGAATCTAAAGATATTATCCAAAGAAATTAATTTTTACCTTCATGATTAACTGAATTTAAAATCAGTCACTTATATTTTAATTACACATATTTATATATAAACTAGCAGCCATACCCAGCTGGTCAATCAGAAAATGTGTTCAATTTGAATGGAGCAAAAACAGCATCATGTTTAGATGTAACAAAGTCTACCTTCTTCAATTACTTTAAAACACTTTCATTAAAAAACATTTTGAATTAGTACAGTTACTGATATAACAGAAGTAATCTGTATTTATTCAATCAAAGTTAGTCGAGGACATGAAGGAGTAAAAGAGGATACCTTTATAAAGCAATTAAGTTAGATGAAATTTGGTTGAAAGATCAGTAAAAATCACCATTTTTCACTATTTACATGGGTTTTTACTATATGGGTGGACTCGATTATCAAGTTAAATGACAGTTAAACAATCAACTTGTTGTTGGCTACAATTGAGTGAAGTTTGCATTAGATTGCTTGAAAATTGAGGGAGTTTTTAGTTTAAAATTTATGTGGAAATTGATTTTTTTTGTTTTTTTGCAGTTTTTCACTAAATGCAGTGGCATAGAAATAAAACTGAGGTATCATTGAGCTCGTCTTGATGTAAGTAACCTACATACCTAGTTTAAATGAAATCGGAGGGATAAAGTTGATTTTATCAATTTTTGATGAGCTTTATCAATTATTGATTTAAAAAGAGGACTCAGTAAGAGTTCCACCATGGAATATGTGAGCGAGCGGTACTATATTGAGTCTGATTTGCAATCTCTTTGTCACCGAAGCCCGGTGGAACAGTTGGTATGATGTTTGCTTGGCAACCTAACTGTCAGGGTTTCAATTCTTGGTAGTGTATGCACACTGCTGATGAGTCCCAAATATAGGGCGAAACGGCCGTCCAGTGCTTTCTGCATTCTGTTGAGGTTTCTTTCAGGCTCGATGAATTACTTAAAATATAATTATCAAATCATCCTAATAATTTATATATATATATATAAATGATGATTTTTGATGGCAGATCAGTCACCTGATCATTAAAAATTCTTTTGAAGGGATTTGATTTTAATTCACAGTGATAGTTTTCTATGTTGTCTGAATATATTATACAAAATTTCTTTTTGTACTCAAAGGAGTTGGAAAGTTGTAAATGTTAGAGTCACTTTGCAGATTCCCTAAGTATTTCCCACTAAGGTTTCATGATGGACTGTTTAGCAAAAAATACTTTTTACCTGAAATTAATATTATGTCCAATTTTAAAATGCAGATTCTACTCAAATATCCATACTAATTGAAAGAGTGTTTGCTAAAATCCCTGTTTTTTTTTGTTTTTTTGTTTTTTTCCTGAGAATTTTGTTAGTACAGTTGCCAAAATTAATTTAAAATTCAATGCAATAATCTTGCTCAAATATGTTCAAAGTCAGTGTTCTTACTCTGGTCAAAGCCTGTATTTTCTTGACAGCTATGCTCTTCTGCTGTGAAGGATTTTTGTCTTTCAACTCTCATTTCAGTCTTATGCTATATTTAACTAATTTAGTGAAAATTAATATCTGTAATGATTGCCATTAGTTCAAATAGTTTCTTATTTCTTTCTGATACCAGGATTTCAAATTTTGATTTTTAAGACAGATACTTGGGAGGTTGGTCGGTTCCTTGTATCACTCCAGAAAATATCTGAGCCCTGTTATCCTCTGCTTAGCAGCGTTTAATGACAATAAGTGGGGGTAATCATATTTCTGGTTTCTTTACTCTTAGCATCATAGGTAAATGTATTTCTTTTTCTTTTTTTTTATTCTTCATTATTATTATTATTTATTGATTTTATTTCATTTTTCCCCCAAAGTATTTTATTTCTTTTGTTCTTTCATATAAACATATGCATTCATAGCAAACATTATCAAACTTTAACATTATGTACATAGGTAAATAAATTTGTTATAGCATCATTTTCTATTTTGATGTCCAACAACAGATATATAAAGGTTTCAATTTTTGAAATCTCTCAAAATATTTTTGAGATGAGGTATTTTAATTATTTACATTATTTACATTGCTCATACAAAAGCTGAAATGTCATGAATATGGCAATAAAGACGAGGACAACAGTCTGAACAATCTAAATAGTGTAAATTATTCCTCAAAATATTGTTGACATATGTGAAGCATGCAAAATCTAGTGGTTTTCTTCCACATAAAATTTGATAACAGTCCTGCTAAGGCACTATGCCAAATTTTGTGAGACTTCTTCTTTTAATGCTATAGAAGACAGAAGAATGTTTTCCTGTTGCTTTCTCTGTGGTTTGACTGGTTGCCACCCAAAGCAAAAGAGCTCAGTCTGCTTTGCTATTTAACCCATAGCTGAGGAGGAAAGAGATAGATTTGTGCATTTTTCAAGAATATTTGTGCAAAAATTGTAGGATTTTGTTGGACAAGACAGTACTCAGCTGTACTGGAAGTTGAGTCTGCACTGACAACCTGTCTGGGCCAGTTGGTGAGTGGTTTATATAACAAACTGGGATGTTCCATTCTGCTTCTTGGGCAAGCCTATTCTCTAGGTTCTGATTGGCTGCTGACTTTGATGTGGATATGATGGTCAATAAATATCCATCATTAGGCTGTGAATGCTGTCTATATTGAGTTACAGCCTGCTTTTTTTTTGTCTGCCAACTGGATGCTATTTGGGAACTTCCTTGCAAGGGTGAGTACCAGATTTTTAATGGTTGAGCACCAGATATGAACTCTGCTCCACTTTTTGTGCCAATATCTTTTATACTGCCAGTATGTCCATGTATATTTTTTACCAGCACTGTGTTTAAGCAGAAATTTTAAAAAAAAATAGGATTTTGAATGCTGATATTCAAAGCTGGCAAGCTTTCTTTTCTTGGTATTTTGGTACATTTGTTTAATCATATGTCATACTCAGCTAAGTAAAACAGAAGCTACTGCAAAATTCTAATCTTTTTGTTGCAGAGAGTGTCAAGGGAGATAACTGTCTCTTTGTAATTGAATTATTGTCATTGGTAATCATTACAAGAACTAAGTAAATATACTTTTACGATGACACCTTTTAACTTGGGACATCTTCAACTTTCAGTGTTCTATTCCTTTGTTAAGCACATGAAATACAATCAATGAAGTCAATGATAATGATACAGAAAATTCAAAGGTCTGATGTTATGATGTGAATGTTTTAACACCTATGATGTCAGGTTCACATTTTTGTCATTACTTTTCTTGTTAATGAATATGACATTAAACTGTCATCCTTTTAATCAGATTTTGACAAATGTACACAGATGGAATATAATTGATCTCTATATATTTGGAAGTCAAATACTTAAATATTAGGGTCCATTGAAAAAAATTTTGTTTTTAATCCCTTTTTTTTAAATGAGTTAACCCAATGCAAGGCAGTAAGGGGGTTACAAGGTGTGGAAGAATTTGGAACAGAAACATTAATAACAAGCAGGAAGAGAAAAGAGTAATCAGGAAGACAGTAGATAGTGATTGATATTGCATTTAAACTTTTGAAGATTAAAGCTGACTGGGAAGCGTGGAGATGGGAGTTTTACAAGTGTGAGAAAAGAAACTGTTAGCATAGAATTTATGGTTACATCTAGTCAGCTCAACAGTAAATTAGTGAGAACTTGTCACCAGTCTAGTATTGTGTTTAAATCCAGAGAGTCCAGGCAACATAGCAAAGACCGATATTTATTCTGCTTATGTACAGAAATATGGCACATGGCCAAAATGGGGAAAAGGACAGTCTTCTTCTGTCTTAATGTTACACTTAGCTATCCACATACACTGATCCAAACATATAACAATATTCCTTATACCAAAACAATGCATTCTTACTTACCTTTCTTATTACATCCATCATAATACCGCAATGTCTATGTGAAAGTCCTAACTAGTTCCCATATGTACAATTCATGGGGGGATAAAACAAAGAATTTAAAAATCTAACTGTTATACCGGAACATACCTATTCTATTGTTAATAGACTCTCCCACAGATAATAAGTAGTAGTAGTAGCAGTCACCAGGGGGCTCAATGGAGTTGAGTGAGTCAGTCGATGTTGGACATTGAAGTATCAACCATCACAACTAGATTGCTGCATCATTAACTATTATTTCAAGTTCCTAACGTTTTGTACGTCGAACCTATTTAGGACCGACTCACTAACCCTAATGAATATTTGCCCCATAGTGAAGAGCTTAATCAAACAATTACCATGAAAGTATTTATGAAAAAGGCAAAGGGTGGCAACTTTATGGTGATGGGAAAGTGACTGAAGCTCAGGGCTAATAAAATTGCTGATTCTTCTTTAGATTTTATCAAAACACTTGTGTGCATTTTAAACAATGCAAAAGTAAAGAAAATAGAATTTCCACCTTTTTCTCCATATCTCATTCTCTGATGAAATATGTTAGATTGATAAACGTTTCCTATTCATTCTTTATCTTATCTTACACCCACACAGCAGGTATCCAAAAAAACATGTCTACACACTTTAAATAATTATAATGTCAGTGTTTATTAAAATAGATTTCATTTTCAAAATTTAATAGAATCTACAGACATTATTTTATTGCTTTGTCAATATTTGTTTTCAAACTGTGATCTGTTCTAGTCCAGGTACTGTTGAAAAAAGGGAACAATGGAATCACAGACATCACCAAACATTTCCTTTGGTATCTTTCTTCAATGCCTGCTCTCAATTCAATGACTGTTGTAGTTTTCATAGTGTACATTTTGTTTTTTAAATATCCCCATACAGAAATCTAGTGATGTGAGATGTGGTGAACGTGGACGGTATTCTGTGAAACCCCTTTCATCCAATCCACCTGTTTTGACAAGATCTCATCAAGGTAGGATCGAACTCCACTCTTCAGTCTGGATCATCATCATTAATACTATGGACTAATCTTGGAATGTAATTTTTCCATTAACAGCACTTTGAAATGGGTTGGACAGACAACTTTGAAATATTTACCTCATGACTCACTTGCAGACACAAATTTTCTTGGACTTTTCATTTTCTTGAGAGGCTTACAGTACATTCTGAACAGTTCCATTGGCTTACCGAACTTATCATCTCTAATTTGAGTGATCGTAAGTTGTTGTGGTGAACAGTCCCATAGAAACAAGCAAGCCAGAGTGGCTTGCAACTGGTGCATAGAAAAATAAAGATCTTACCTCAATGTGCAGCATGTGGCATCAGCAAGTTTGCTCCTTGGAAATGGCATTACTCTCCTGTTTGGCGATTCCAGCGGGATGTGCAGTAACGAGGGTTTTTGTACAGTTTGGCATGCTTCAACGAATAGCAAATCATGTGCTGATTGGTTGAACAGGAGTAGACTATTTACCTGGGTCACTGAGAATAAAAGCAAAGAACGCTGATTGGTTGGTTGACCGTGGTGTTGGCCTGATAAAAGAGGGCTAAAGCAGTGAGAAGAGGAAGAAGACGGATTTTATGTTTCAGAGTGTTCAGAAAGCAAGAACGGCAGATTGAACCAGTGGTATCTTGAATTGTATGAGCGATGTCTTAGAAACAGAGACTCATTTAAGCAACAGTTGTGTTGGTAGGTCTATTTGAAACTCCCTTCTAAACTGTCTTTGCACTTTGACTGCATTTTCACACTTCCAGTAGCATTTTAGAATGAATTTCCTTTGTTCACAGCTTCGTTTGACGACCATTTATTAATTCTAATGTGTTTAACCTGGAAAGGAGAAAAAAGAGCATCATTTCAGCTATCAGCTGTTAAATTGTTTATACATTTTGGGTGTGGGGGCACCTCTCTGTGTGTGTGTGTGTATATTCCTGCATATATATATATATATATATATATGTTGACTGGTTGATATAGTCGAGTAAAATTTCCAAGGACAGCTAGTAATTCAGGAGAAAGTGCACTGGTATTGTGTTTGTAGACTGTTTTATTAGTAATCTGTCAAAAATATTGTTTTTCTTTTTTAGACTTTGAGAATTCCTGCATATTCTTACTCTCCATACAAGGTCTTCTAAACTTATCTACTAACTGACATTTTGCAGCAAAAAGTATGTAAAAAGCATACTTTCTTTTCTGTTTAGTCAATTTCTCTGCAACATATGTCTCCTCAATCCAGTAGTAACCGTCTCCCTGTTGCCTTGCTATGCCCTTTTTATGTCCTTATTGATAGCCAAAATTTGCATGTGTGAAAAGATACTCACAAAATCAGACTCTCAGATTTATCTGAGTTTAAATATAACCCAGGAAGCCACCATTTTCTTCCCTCTTGAACAGTTTACATGTGAGACACATTCGAATCTGTGTTCACCTTGGAGGTAAGCCATTTTCTTCGAGCGTTGCAAAAATGCATGTAACTCCTTTGTCCTCTGTGGTAGCTCACTACATATTTTCTAAAAGCTTTGAACATTATTTCAAGAGACAAGTTATTACTCTTCTTTAACTTGTGACTCTTCAGAACATGGGTGATCATGACTCTTCACAACTTCCTATCCTTTGGATTACTCAGTAATAGTTATCTTTTTACCATCCCTTGCACTCCCTGTTTGGACATCCATTTCCACGAGCTTATTAGGCACTGTTTTCTCTCTCTTGTATTCAATGTATCCTGTGAGTGTCAGATTCTCCAGGCCCACTTTCCTCATTATGTGTCCAAGAAATTTCAACTCTCTCTTTCTGATTCTAAGTATTTTTGTTTGCATTTTCCTTAAAACTTCCTCATTACTCATATGTTTCGTGGTATTCCATCATCCTTCTGTAGAACCACATCCATGTTGCCACAAGTCTCATATTTGTCTGCAAGGAAAATTACCAAGCATTCACTACCATATAGGAGGACTGATGTAACATAGCAGTGAAGTACTCTTTTCTTAATAACATTTTCCTATTTCTTAGCACATTGCTTAGCTTTTAAAAGACAAATTTCAAAATTCTAGTGAACCAGTTTTGTGTATCTTAAAACTTGGATCTGTCATTATAACATTGGAAATAAAAGGTCCAACTAAATGTAGCAGAATCAAAAATACTGTATTGACTTTTCTTTCTCCAGGTCAACTACTAATGTGTTAATGGTTATTATTGAATTTGTCTATCAAAGCTTTAGATAAGGACAGTGAGGCTCAGGTGATGACTTTAGGTATCTCAAAGGTGTTTGACATGATTTGGCATGCTAGCCTTTTCTACAAGCTCAAGGACTATGGTGTCTCTGGCCAAATTTTTGACTTAATCCAATCATTCTTACATTGTGTAAAAAACGAAAAATATGAATTGAACAGACAGGCTTGTACAATCATGTCCAAATTAATTGAAACAACTGCTTTAGCTTCCTTTCTATCAGCCTACAGTCAGTTTTAGACCCACTAGAGTCACAGGGTGTAATCAATTTCTGTTTTTTTCCTCAGATTGTCATTTGTAATAGTGTGCAGTAATATGAATCTATTTTTGGAGTTTATGATGAAATTTGTTTGGCCTTAAAAAATAGAGTCATTCGTGATTGCATCGGATTTTCATCACACCTAGACACTATTGCCTTGGCTGTTGATTAGTTGTCTTACAGCCATTGTCTGTGATGGACATTACTTTAAGGAAGCGTACAAAAATTGTAACACTGCATGAACACAATGGCAAGCCTTACCAGTAAGTAAATCAAATTAATATAGATTTGCCCGTAAACTCTGCTGATTTAAATCCAATCGAGAATCTGTAGTCAATCTGCAAGGAACGACTTCATGAAATGGACATATGAAGTGCTAATATGTGCACTGGCTCATGTTTCATTGGAAAAATATGGAAAAAAGTAAATAAGAATGGAATTATTCTTTTTGTTTCAATTAATTTGCACAAGGGTGTAAGTGATCATGGCCCTCTACATCTTCCTGCATAACTAATTTGCACAAGGTTGCAGATCCTTTCACATTAATATAGGATCTTATTAGGCTCTGTCCTTGTACCTATGTTGTTTCTTATTTTCATCAATGACCGTTGTCTTAATAGTATGCCCAATATGTCCGACAAAGTAAAACTGGTAGCTGACCTTGAAAATGACCTCCAATCATCTTAGCAAATAATGTTTTGAATAATAATAAAAAAAACAGAATTACAAAGATATTAATAAAAACAGAAATAATAAAACAATAATTGAATAGCTACTTAAATAAATAAATCTAGGAATAAATAAAATTAGTTTCTGTCTAAATTTTTGGATTGAGGAATTTTCATTATTTACATTATCTGATATGACTACAATGATGGGGGCAGTTGTCTGCATGAAAATAATAAAATTAGTTTTCACTTGTATTTATTCAGATTTTTTTTGGTGATTACATTAATATATATTAATGGTATTGATCTCTGGAATTACAAAAAAAAAAAAAATTCTCCCTTTAAAAACATAATCTTCCAGATATAACTTAGTTGACTTTTTTGTGAAACACACTATTTATTTGGAGGTCTGAACTGGTGGAATTAAAGAATGTAGCTTGCCTATTTGTACATTAGTATATTTAGTATAGTTAAATTCCCAGATCAATTCTGTGGACAAGACAGATTGGTATAAAATGACAATTGGAAAAAAAATCTTAGATTTTGTCGACGCGTTTCATCTTCTGACTTTTTCAAGGCAAAAATGAAATCAGTATATTTATGCAATCATATTGAATACTGTTTTATTTACAAAATAAAAAAATAAATGTCCTGAATGACTATCAACTAATTCTAAAAAAAAATTCTAATTTTGAAAAACACATTGGAGATCTAAACCCTCCCAGATGCACACTTAATTGCATTTATATATATATATATATATATATATATATATATATATATATATTTTAAGACATTTTTATGTTTATACATTCTTTTTTATAGATATAAATATTTAAGTAAATGCTCTGTTTATAATAAACAGAACTAACAACATTTACCGGCCTGAATGTCAGAAATTGTCATAGAAGATATACATCCTCTGACAGGAATCGAACCTGTATCCTATACGGAACCATGATATAGCCTGATGTGCTTTTACCGATTTCGCCATAGAGAAGTGTTTCGGTTAGCAAGGTCTTAAAATAATTGTCGGACTTTGTTCATTTCATAATGTGTGATGTCATTTGTTTACATTTGGATATGCATCAAGCAGATATGAATGTACGTGAGAAAATCATGGAAAATTGTAGTTTAAAAACAGTAAAATCGACCTTGCTAACCGAAACACTCCTCTGTGGTGAAACCAATAAAAGCACGTCAGGCTATATGACGGTTCTATATAGTATACAGGTTCGATTCCTGTTGGAGGACGCATATTTTCTATGACAATTTCTCAGACATTCAGGCTGATAAATGTGGTTAATACTGTTTATTATAAACAGAGCATTTACTTTACTCAGGTTCTTCTTGAAAATGGTCAATGATGGAATATTCACATCACTCACTAAAATGTTCAATATATCTATCATCCTTGGGGCAAAGAAGTTGAATCTAGCAACTATTTTTTGAGTGCTGTTTCATCAATTTGTGTGAATGACCAGACATTCTCCTGTTTGAGAAGGTGAATAAATTGTTCCTTTCCATATATAGCCATCATTATTTTGTATGCCTCACACTGATTGGTTAACTGGTGTCTTGACTGAAGGATTGGTCACTTGATTTCAACTGAGGTACTTCTCCTGGGCAGATTGTAATAAGTCACTAACTTTTTTGTAGATTGGGCTACAAATAACTGCCACATATTCAAGCATTCTTTGAATAGATGCAGTTTGTTTGGAGTAAGGTTTGTAAAGTTAAATTTAATCAGACATATTCTTTGATTAGAATTATTTATGATTTCAGAAATATATAATCTTGGAGATAAATCATGTGTAACTAGAATAGAATGCCAAGTTTCTTTGTTCTTTTACTTGATTAAGGCAAACTCCATCTAGTGTAGACTACATTATTCGGACTATTGTCCTCATCTTTGTCGCCATATTTATTACAACGTTTCGGACATTGTACACTCCGGCCTTCTTCAGGTGGTTGGAATGTCGAACTGAACCCTTTATTTTGCTCACTGGAGTAGACTGTTCTAGTTCCACATGTCATGTTTAATGAATGACAGTTATCAGTTATCTCCTGTTAATCCCCTCTCCAAGTTCTCCACTGCCTTAACTGGGCATTGAACTCATACTCTTTGGGTCCTGCCACTGGATCTACCCAATGCCTTTATCCACTATGCCATATGTCCTTGAGGACATCTATGTATGAATTTCTGGGTAAACCTAATGTCTTCAGCAACCTATTTTACCAGTGCTCATATTGCAATTTCTGCTGTTATCATTTCATTTTTACCAGAGTTAATATTGCAATTTTTGTTATTGTTATCGCTTTTCCCTGGCATTCCTTATTACTGGTTCCCATATTGTATTCATTTCTATGCTTGGTTGGCTCAGGAGATTTTTGTGGCCTAGCATATGTGCTGATTCCTTAAGTTTATGAATTTTCCAATGGTGTTTTTTTGTCTATGATCTCAACCTGATCCCACAGAGGGTGGTGATCTCCCTTTTCGACATTCCAACCACCTGAAGAAGGCCGGAGTGTACAACAGCCAAAACATTGTAATGAATATGGCGACAAAGATGAGGACAATAGTCCAAATAATGTAAATAGTGTACATAATACCTCATCTCAGAAATATAGACAGATCCCTCTAGTGTGTGAGTATATTTCTACTTGTTTCTGACCTTCAACAAAATACGCTTCCTCACATTGAATTTTAGATGCCATGACGATCTCCAACCTGAAAGTGAATTTAAATCATCTTGAAGTAATGAGCAGTCTTCTTTGTCATTGATACAGTGATATAGTTTAGTGCCGTCAGCAAATAATTTAGCTTTGGATTTGATCAGATCATGGATGTCATTTAAATAGATCAAAAAGAGAAATCACAAAATGGAAGCCACTGTTTCAAGACATTCACAAAAGAAAGGAAATATTACAGTCAAAAGTGGGGTTCTTTTATTTTCCTTCTTTTTTTTTTCACTTTTCACTTATTATTTTTCAATTTTGCAGCAGACTCTATAGCAGACACTGGCCCAATGTTTTCTTTTTATAGGGCAATTCAAATTCCATTACTTGTCAAAAATAATCAGACCACATTTGAAGACGACACACATCACCAGAAAATGGTAAATATCAGCCAAGAATTTGTTGATTCCACTTCAGAATGAAAAAAGAAATGGAAAAGGAAAATAAACAAACAAAACAGATTTTGATGTTTCTCTCCCAAACTGCCATTTAAGACTCTCAGTGGCCAATTTGTCACGGCAGAAGTTAGAATTATTTCCAAGAGCAGAAATACAAATACAAGAGATTCAACTGAAGAATTCTAAGATTGATGAATGGTAGCAAAAATAAGAAAGAATTTTAGACTATAAACAACAACGAATGGGTCCAATCAAAGTGAACAAAAAATAAATAAATAAGAAATGCATTTCAAAAAGAAAATGTGTATTTATTTGCTGCTAATGCTATACATGAAGTCTAAGCAGCGTAATGTAAGGAAGTTTTCACCATGAACATTTTATGCATTTATCATTTTTAGTCAAGAAACCAAAGACAATACAAGGGGGTGCTAAAAATACATTAACCCTAAACTTTTCCTAAACAGCTGGATTTTTTTTTTCCCAAGGCTATCATTATCCACGTCCTGGGTAAGATGATAAACTACATCCAGCAGCAAGGCCTCTGATCAAGAGGTTTTGAGGAATGTGAAACCACCTCTTAATTGCTGGTGTTCCCAGGTCCACCCTGACCCGGGGGTGGTAGCACCTGTTTGGGTCCCAGCTATGGGCAAATAGTTCTAAACTTGTGTAAAATAGGTTTTAATACCAGAAATATTTTGTAATAAAAAAAAATAGCAGCAATAATTTTTGAAGGAAAAATTATCAGCAATACTTTTAAAAAAAAGTACCAGCAATACAAACAGCTATACATTCTTTGAAAAAAATATGACCAGCTATAGATTTCTTCAAGGAAAAATATTCCCAGAAATAGATTTTTGAAGAAAAACATATTACCAGCAAAAAAAATTTTGTCTATATCTCTGAGATGAGGTAGTATGTACTGAACCCTTTATTTCACTCACTTGGGTAACTGTTCTAGTTCCACGTGCCATGTTTAATGGATGTCAGTTATCAGTTATCTCCTGTTAATTCCCTTCTCCAAGTTCTCCACTGTCTTAACCAGGTATTGAACTCACATTCTTTGGGTCCTAATGCCTTTCAACAAAAATCTTAAAATAAAAACTCCCTCAATTTTCAAGCAATCTAATGCAAACTTCACTCATTTGTAGTCAACAATAAGTTGATTGTTTAACTGTCATTTAACTTGATAAGTGAGTCAAGCCATGTTGTGAAAATCTGTGTAAATAGTGAAAAATGGCAAGTTTCTTTCTTATTTTTTGTTGATATTTCAACCAATTTTCATCAAACTTAGCAATTGCCTTATAAATGTATCCTCTTTTACATCCCTGGTAGCACACTGAAAAATTGAATTTCAAAATCTCAAAATAATTGTTGTCTGAAGTGGGTCTTCATGTTGCCTATTTTACCCCTTCATGTCCTCAGCTAACTTCGATTGAATAAAAACAGACTACTTCTGTTGTATCAGTAACCGCATTAATTCAAAATTGTTTTTTTAATGAAACTACTTTAAAGTAATTGAAGAAGATAGACTTTGTTACATGAAAACATGAGGCTGTTTTTTTTTCAATTCTAATTGAACACTTCTGATCAACCAAATAGATTTAAACAAATGCGGGCTGTGTAGCATGGAGATGGAAAATGTTGCCCACATCATTAACACTTGCACAGAAAAAAAGACAAGCATTTCCATGATAAAGTAGCCTTTCATCTGCATTGATGCCATAAACCAGAGGAGGTGATTGAGAAAAACAAAATGATCTTGTGGAATTTCAACTTACAAACAGAAAGCATATTTGAGCCACCAAAACAAAGATGACCATCAATAAAAACAAAATTGCCTCACCATTGATGTGGTTGTTCCTGCTAACCATAATCTCATGGTCAAAGAAAATGAAAATCTTAGGAAATACACTGACCACTATATCACTTGATAGCGAACAACTATAATCAAAGGAGAAGTACTACTAATACTACTAATAATACTAATGCTACTACTAATAATAATGGAGAATAGTAAATTGAAAATCCTGTGGGATATTCTGATACAGATGGTGATAATGTTAGAGTAGAATAAACTGCTTTTAATCCTGCTGAACAAACAGAAAAAGACCTGCTACCTTACAAGTAATCTTTTGACCATTTGACATGAGAATGAAACACAAAGAAAAGATTGAAAACTGCAATAATTTAAAATGGAAAAGACAAGAAAATAAAATAAAGTACATGTGATAATTGGAGCAGTTGTGTGTTCTACAAAAACATGGAATAAAAAATAAAAAGAAGAAAAATTAAACAAAAATAAACAAGAAAATGCTTGGTCATCAACGTTGCAGTTCCTGATCCACATAATATCAAAAGGTCAAAGAAACTGACAAGCTTAAGAAATAAATTGACCACCGAATTGGAACTGCACATTCAGGCCAACATTATCCCAGTTATCATTGGGCATTGGTGGTGCAATGGTTAGAAAGCTTGTCTTGCTAAATCAATTACGACTGAGTAGTGAGTTCGATCCTCACTGGGTGCCCCATACTTTCGGCCTTGTGCCACATCTAAGCTGGGCTTAGAAAATCACTATCATTGGGCGTTGGGGTCTGTACCATCAAACTTTGAGAAAATCGGTATAAAACCTAGTATCCCATTGCTTCATAAGTTTACGTTGCTTGGAACTGCAAATATTCTACGAAAGGTGTCATCGATTTGAAGTCACACGACTTCATGGAGAACAGCTATTATACAAGAAGGACTACTACTACTACTACTATCAATAATAATAATAATAATAATAATAATGATAATAATGATAATAATAATGGTAAATAGTAAATTGAAAATCCTGTGGGATATTCTGATACAGACGGTGACAATATTAGAGCAGAATAGTTTCACCTAGAAACGCTCATCAGAGTTAACTTTGTTTTTGGCAGAAATTCTGTTAGTCTCAAAAAATACGTCAATTATTAGAAATACATTAAGAATCTTGTGGTCACATTTAATATAGCTAGACTAAAATAGCTGTTAATAATAATAATAATAATAAGAAGAAGAAGAAGAAGAAGAAGAAGAAGAATTAAACAAAAATAAACAAGGAAATGCCTGGTCATCAACATTGCAGTTCCTGATCCTCATAATATCAAAAGGTCAAAGAAATTGACAAGCTTAAGAAATAAACTGACCACCGAATTGGAACTGCCAGAATTTGGAGCACATTCAGACTAATATTGAGGTTTATACAAACAAACTTTAAAAATTACATTAAAAAAAATTACCATTAAAGTTAGTATCTTATCATTTCAGATGTCTGTGTAGCATGGCATTATAAATAATCTGCTAAAAATGTAATCAGTTTGAGGTTGTATGGCTTGATGGAGAACCCCTGTAAAGTAAGATTTTCATCTGGAAATGAAAAACGGTACAAAAGAAAATAATGATAATCATATTGATATGACCACCACCACTACCACAAAGAATCTGTTCAAAAAAATAAAGAGAATGAGAGATTCTGGGATTTTGATATCCAGACTCGCTGGCCCATCAAAATTAGAAGACCAAATGTAATCATCATGAACAAGAAAAAAAGAGTACCTATCAGCAGACTACAGATCACAAAGTGAAAACTGCAAAGATACCAGAAACTTGCTCAAGAGCTGCATGCAAAAAAAAAAAAAATGGATTATAATGGTTAGGGTTGTGCTGGTAATAGAACACATGGAACTGTAACAAGAGATATTTAAGTGAACAGTGGAAGAATTAGAAATTCAAGAAAAAAAAATTAAATTCTCCAGACTATGGTTGTCTCCAAGAATACTAAGAAAAGTGCAAATGTTTTGAAGAGACTTGTTGGCTCCATTTCCAATAATAAACACCAGATATTTGATATAACTTGTGCAAAGAAGAAAAAGAATGAAAACAAATAATAATGATTTTTTTAATACTAATATTCACTTAAAAAAAGGCTTGAGAGCTACTCAATGTAGGGGGTTATTGAGTAGCTCTCAAGCCTTTCTTTTGTTTTGTATAAAAAAATAATGATTTTTGATACAAAGCTAGTTCATTGTTCACTGACTTTAGCCCTAACCCTAATGTATTTTGTACATTCAACAGCTGATAAATAGCATACCATAGTAGAAAATGGACAGTAGATCTCATACTATAGTAGAAAATCCATGGTAGATATCATACTACAGGAATACCTTGCCCTATGTCATTAATTGGTTTCAGAGGTCATGACTTGAGTCGAAATAGCCACTATAAACTGCAAATTGCTTATTACAGTATTTATGATATGTATGTACAGTATTTTGAATGAAATAATTAATTTCTATCTTACCTTCCAGCGATATAGTTTTACACTCAGCATTAGCACTTGCACTGGGACTTTTCTTCAGAGCCATTGGGAAAAATGTATCCTAAATCACAATTGAAATGTAACTGAAAGAGGTCAATGGCAGAACACAGATGTAAACAAGTCTGAATTCAAAATCGGTGAGGAGCAGAAAAACACGAGTGCCACCTGTTGGCAGGAATTTGAAATATGAACATCTGCTGAACATACTTCATTATGCTAACCTTTTTTGTTTTTGATGGTTCTATAGTATACATACTATTATTTTTAAATTTATTTGAATATAATTTTATTGTCATTTTAGTGTTTTGATGTTTCTAATATTTTTACTGACTGAAGTAAACTTGAGTTTTTCCATATAATATTTAAGAAAAACAAACATATCTTCAAAAATGACTTAGCTCAAAACAACTTCAGTCATGGTATCACTGTATAGTAGTACCAGTTATTGTTAAAATGATTATCATGAACATGATGTGATATGAGTGAAAGACTGGGCAATAGGAAGTAAAGATTATGAAGATAAACTGACCCTTGGCTTGAAGTGGTTTGGAAGTCTGTTCCAGTGTCAATTCTTGGGGAGGGGGAAAAGTTGAGTGAGACTTATGACAGAACATGGAAGAAATGTTGTATCCTAAATAGTGCTAGCAGATACCTACTTGGTAGGGATACTACTAATAATCATATTAGTTAGCATGTTGTCACTTAAACAAGTCTCTATTACTAAGACGTCACTTGTACAGTTCAAGATACAACTGGTTCAATCCGGCGTTCTTGCTTTCTGAACACTTCCAAACATAAAATCTGTCTTTTTCCTATTCTCATTGATTTAGCCCTCTTTTATCAGGCCAACACTGTGGTTGGCCAACCAATCAGCATTCTTTGCTTTTATTCTCAGTTACCCAGGCAAATAGCCTCCTCCAGTTCAACCAATCAGCACATGATTTACTATTGGTCGAAGCATGCCAAACTGTACAAAAACCCTTGTTACTGCACATACTCCTCGAATTGCTAGACAGGAGAGTAATGCCTTTTCCAAGGAGCAAACTTGCTGATGCCATGTGCTGCACACTGAGGTAAGACCCTTATTTTCCTATGCACCAGTGCAAGCCGCTCTGGCTTGTTTGCCTCTACAGGACTGTTCACCACACATGTACATTATGCTCTGTCAATACCTTATAAATAATGGATGATTCCATTTTGATCTTGAGGAAAGATAGAAATGCTGTTTGGTTTCATTGAGAAAAAATTAGAGATGATAAGGAAGGTGATAATGCTGTTATGTGTTTAAGATCTGCTGCAGTGGCATGGAGAAATTTGTCAATTCTAAATTTTTTTTTCATTTGTACCCTCTTACAAAATAATGATCTACATTCATGCTTACTATTGTTATTGCAATATTTGGTTAAAATGAGGTTATTTATTCATTAAATATTATGATACGCCAGAAAATTCAAATGGGGGAAATCATTAAATGTAACTAATGGGGTAAGTGCAAATGAGAAATTAAAAGGTGAGATCCAGGGATTTTGAGATCCAGACATATTTTAATTGAGGCATGTGAAACAATATCCAAAGATATTCAAGGGTAAGAATTAGAAGTTCAAGAAATTGTCCAGTATATGCTAGTCTGCTAGGATATTGAAAAAGGTACAGGTGTTTTGAAGTGAAATGATTCAAGCGACAAACATGGGGGTGATCCTGTGTTCTCTTCATTGTGATGAAAGACATTACTTACCTCGAGGTTCAAAACGAGTGCGAACGTGTCTTGCCTGCAAAGTAACGAAGAAAAGAAATATGCCCGCTATCGAAGACACAATTTCTGCGTGCCGATCTCATCCAAAACTAGACGATATTCGCACACATGTAAATTTCTGCCACATCAGACAGGTATAAAAAGCGAGATGCCAGCAGCATGACTCAGAGTGTTCGGATCATTCGGCAGACTTTGTGCAATAGAGTTGGACATACGAATTGATTAACGGACAAAGAGGAAGTCGAAGTAGGTGTGGCTGAGTTGGTGTCTGTTTCACGACTGCCCAGTGTAACAGCCGAGAAAGAGAGTCCTGCAATCCATTTCCTTAAGGTGACCGACAATGAAGGAAGAACAGCTGGTCTGCCGGCTAACGGCGCACTGCAATTTCTGACCCCCTGCCTCATCACTTTCTTCTTTTTATTTACTACATTCATAGTAAAGTTAACTTAGAAATATTAGGTTTGGTGAAACGCAGATTTTACAGTTATGTGAGATTGAGGGTTGGCATTTTACAATTTCATTCTAATATGAGTACACAGACACTACACTGATCTGGGTCTGATGTGCACCAACGCTACACTGATCTGGGTCTGGAGTACACTGACACTACACTGATCTGGGGCAGGAGTGCACAGATACTACCCTGATCCTGGACAGTAACACACAGACATGCCACTACCCTGATTCCGGGCAGGAGTGCACAGACACTGTGCTAATCCATACATAAATAATCCCATCATTTTTGACTGGTATTATGCTGGTAATAATAGAAGCAGCAATAGAAAAAAAATGGAACTTTCATTATTTGTCAATATCTGAAAAAAAAAAAATTAGAATTTAAAATTGAACTGTCAGACTAAAGAATCGGTCCCAGAAGGAATGAAAAGGAAGATGTCTCACTTAGAATTTGACTCGGTAGAATCAGGAATAATTGGGAGTGAGCAGTGATGTGGTCTGAACAAACAAAATGAAAAAAAAAATTGTGCATAGTAAATTACTATAAACTCCAAGAAAAAAATCCTTTTATTGATTTATTTCTTATTTACTTCCCAAGAATGTTTGTGTGTCACTGTTCTGATGCCATAACTGAGTCTTTTATGGTTGTACATATCAGTCTAAGAATCTGGAATAAAGAATACTAAAAATAAAAACACTTGACTGCCATCAGGAAATAAATTTTGCTCTTAACAGAGTTTAAATGATTAACTCGTAAAATGTAAAGACAAAAACTTTGTCGTCAATCACAGAGTTTCTGGCATTCTTTGTATTAATCAGTCGACCCACATTTCTGTTTCTTCATTTGTGAGAAGATTGTTCAGATTTCAATTGCTTATAGAAGTTTAAATATTATACAAATGTTCAGTGGTCTTCATTTTTCCTAACAAAATTTTCCTATCTTTTAATACAACGACTGACTGCATATCTAATGTGTGGGGGGTGTGGATGGCAGCTTGGAGTGAGAAATCAGAGAACAGTTTGAATTCTAATGAAGTTTGTTACATTAATTTTTGTACAAAAATTGGGTCAAATAGCAGGGTAGGCTGGAATCTGTATATATGGTTGGCAATGAGTCTATGAGAAAAAAAAATTCTAAATTCAAAACTATATGTATTCCTAGACAACAAATCATGGGTTGCCCTTTGGTAAGGTGTAGAACACAGCCCTCCCAAGGTTACAGTAAAGTCATTGTCATAAAATGATGGATATGGTCAATTTCAGAATCTAGGAGACAGGATTTCATGCACTAAACTGCAATGATGTTATAGGGATACAGAACGCGATTATTTCCCTTTGGTCGAAATAAGTCATGTAATGGCTTCTTAGTAACAGTGGTCAGTCATTGATTCAGTTTACAGGAGCTAAACAAACCAATTATTTGTTTAGCTTTAGCCTCTTATCTGCACATGGTGCCATTTCACTTTGGGAATATACCTTTGCCAGACACAGAAAAAAACCTACAGCTAGCAAACCTCGATTTAGGAAAACCTAAAACTCACCATTTCCAGTTTGTGGGATGTCCTCACTTGGAATGTAGTAGATGAATCAAGAGTCAAAAACATAGCTTCTCCAGAAACACAGAATCTGCATATTATATTGAAAACCCTATCTTTTTGTTCTCCTTTCACTATGCTTACCATGTAGATATGTGATAATTTTTTCTCTGCATGGGACACATGTAAATATGTATATATAATTTTGTGTATGTCTTTGTGATTTGAAAGTCTCTCTCAGAATAAAGCATGTTTATCATTCCACTTCCATTCAGCTATTCCATTCCATCCATAAAGTATGATGTTATTATATCACAGTTATAATAATGCCCATCATGGGGGAAATATAAAATGGATAACAAACCTTTCTTCCATAGCTCTCTCCCATTAGAATGTCATGCCAAATAATCATTCTTATTGGACAATGGATGGGGCCAAAATATTCAGTGTCAGATGGTAATTATGGGAACACATAGAATAGCTCCATGTGTCTCCTAATATAGGAACAAATGAAACCCCTATGATGTCACATGGGGGAGTACTGACGGTTGACATTTAACTTTTTGTACTGGTTTGATTTTGATGCCCCAGATATGTAGCTCACACCTTAGCTTACCTTTGTACAGTATCATTTGAGTATCAAGTTTTGTTAAGATCACAATGAAGACCCACCATGCCATGCACATTATAGCAGACCACCCTCATTCCCTTAGTGAGATGTACATTTCACTCGAGCAGCTTCTTCTCATAAACTACTGCCTTGCGGAAACAAATCCAAAAAGGATGCTTCCTAAACTACAATCTTAAACTGTTCAAATCTAAGATTAAAAATAATCTTCTGCACATACCTGCATCAACTGTACCTCATATTCCGTAACCCTCTACTTTGAGTGGCTCCAGGGCTTTACACAGGGTGAACAACACTGAAAAAAAAGAAAAGATTTTTTGCCAATAATAAATCCTTGTAAGTCCTCTCGTAAATTCCACATTGTTTTGGTGTATTTCTATAGCTTCATGTTTCTTCTTCTTTTGTTAAGAGATTGGTATAGTCCAAAAGATGAGAAAATAAGGTCCTTTTATTTCCTGGTGGAATGATTTTAGAAAATGACTGAAATTTCCAATGAGATATAGGAACATCTGAGAGATGAATGGTAAAAACAATCTATTCAAATTCCTTAACATATATATATATATATATATATATATATATATATATATATATATATATATATATATACAATATAATATAAACTAAAAATAGTAAGAAAAAACAGTAAGATTTATAATCCGATGTTCTTAGCAGTTAAAAAACCAGTGCTCGGTACAAACAGTAGAGCAAAATATTATAATTATTTTCTTTTTAAAAATATGATTCTACTGTGACACAGAAAATTTCCAGGTTTAAAAACTGAAACTAAATTTATAAATTTAATTACAAAAATTAAAACTTAAAGTCCATAATCCCATTCCATTGTCAAGTGATGTTAGGAAAAAATTCTTTTAAAGAAATTTACTTAATTTATAAGCACAGACAATATTGATAGTAGTTAAGGTTAAGGAAAATCTATTTTAATTTAGTTGTGTTTGGGTTTAATTTCCCTAAACAGCTTATGTATCCAATATATGTTACTTACAAAGTCAGGTTAAATTTAGGTGGGGTGGGGGGTGCCTGCTAACAAACGTATACTTCTGTTATTCAGTGAGTCGTCTGGGTTTTTCAATGATAAAAAAAATTTTGGCATTTTTATTCATTTGCTTAATTCATATTTTTATGAACATTATTTACATTATTCGGACTTTTGTCCTCATCTCTGTCGCCATATTTATCACAACGTTTCAATTGTTGTACACTCCAGCCTTCTTCAGGTAGTTGAAATGTCGAACTGAACCCTTTATTTCGCTCACTGGGGTAGACTGTTCTAGTTCCACGTGCCATGTTTTGATGGATGTCAGTTATCTCCTGTTAATTTCCCTCTGAAAGTTCTCCACTGCCTTAACCAGGTATTGAACTCACACTGTTTGGGTCCTGTCACTGGATCTAACCAATGCCTTTATCCACTGTACCATGTGAATTTCTGGGTATTATAAACCTAATGTCTTCAGCAACCATTTTTACCAGTGCTCATATTGCAATTTTGGAAAGAAGCTCAATATCAGAGATACAGCAGAAAATATTCAGTTGCACGGATATTAGTTTGTGTCCCTGGGTTTCACGCTTTTGTGATCATCAGACAAACTTTTAAAACCCAGAGTCACAAACTAATATCCATAAAAGTGTATATGTAACATTATATATATATATAGAGAGATGTGTGTGTGTGTGTATACATATTTATATATATATATGCGTGCGTGCGTGTGTGCATGTACATGTATTTGTTTATGCGTGCGTGCATACACGTGCATTTATTTGTGCATGTATGTGCATCTATATATGCATACATGTGTGCATGTACATGCATTTGTATATGCATGCGTGTGAGCATGCATGCACATGTATTTGTCTACATCTGTATTTGTAGAGAGAGAGAGCGGGAGAATATATTCAGACTTTCTTTGTCAACCAGGCCCATTGGTACAGTTTGGTACAGTTTGGTCCAAATCTTGGTAGCGGATTAGTACTACTGATGACTCCCAAAAAAGGATGAAATGTCCATCCAGTGCTTTCTGCATTCTGTTGAGGATTTTTCTTGATTTGATGAATTCTACAATGATATATATTTGTGTATGTAAATATATATATATTTGTCTATATATTTATGTGTCTGTATATATATATATATATATGTGTGTGTGTGTGTGTGTGTGTGTGTGTGTTTGTGTGTGTGTGCCTATGTATATTTGCGTGTGTGCATATGTATTTATATGTGTGTGTATGTGTGTGTGTATATGTATATTTGCGTGTGTGCATATGTATTTATATATGTGTATATATGTGTGTGTATATTTATGGTTGTGTATGTTTATATGTATGTTTGTGTGTATGTATTTATGTATGTGTGTATATATTCATGTGTGTGTTTGTATATATATATATTCACATTTGTGTATGTGTGTGTATATATATATATATATATATATATATATATATATATATATATATATATATATATACACACACACAAATGTGTATGTAAATATCTGTATACACATAGGCGTGTATGTGTATATATATGTGTGTGTGTGTGTGTGTGCGTGCATATATATGTGTGTCTATATATATATCCCAAAAGTACTAATCAGTTATATACATATATATATATATGAGAATATACGTGTGTGTGTGTATATATATATATATATATATATGCCAAATGTCATTCAGCGACTGTCAGAATGAAGAAATGACATAAACAAGCATCAAGATGTGATATATGTCCCAAAAGTTTTTTTTTCTTTCACCCGACATGAAAGATGCTGAGAATATAGTGAATTTGGAGAGCATTAAAACTTTATCATGTATTTGCACAGATGTGCAAATCCAAATGATGCCATGACAACAAACCTGACAAAAATAAACTGCCAGATGACAATTTCTATTTCATGATAAACAAAAAGAAACAGAAAAATCTTCAGACATTGCTATTTAGAAGTCAAAAAAATAAAAGAAATACAACTTATCTATTTTCAATCTTCTGTTTTTCAACCATGTTTACTTGTCATAGATGATTTTGATGCAATACATTATATGAAAACTGTTTTTGTATGTTTCTGGGGCATAAGTTTCATATATATATTTTTAAGGTTAGAATGGTAGCTTCACATGTAATGCTTTATTTTTGAATTACAAATTGTCCTTGTAGACTGGTTACTAACCAAATCTAAAGAACCAAATTTACTCTTACTACTTAACCTATAGATTGGAGAATGTACTGATGTATTCATGACTTAATTGTAATAAAAATTTGAACTGTTTGTTAATTTTTTTCCATAGAGAATGTAAGGAAAAGTGGATTTATGCCTTTTCCTAAGCCTACTAAAAATTTGTGATTTGAACTTTGCTAATTCATTTTTCCACGCTAATAACCATTATACTACCTTGCACTTCCATTTAGTACTCATATAGAATGCAGGGAGATGTGAATTCATGCCTTTTCCAACATTATTAGTGTTAACACAAGGAACCTTAGCTTAAATTTTAATATTATTTTCTATTTTCCATGCTGATCACCATTTAACATAACTTATAATACTAATTTTGAATTGATCTATTTGATATTTACTTTCAGGACATGGATGATCATGGCTCTCCCCAATTTCCTCTCCTTTGTAGGCCTTAGTAAAGTTTGTCTTTTTGCTACTTCTTCAAATCCCTGTTCTGCCAACCATTTACCCAAGCTAATTAGATAGGTTATGCACTGTTTTCGTGTCTTTTGTCTCTCTTGACTCAAGTATGTCCTGTGGGTATTAGATTTTCAAAGTCCTCTTTCCTCAGTATGTCCCCTAAGAATTTCAACTTTTTTTGTATTTTCTCTAAAACTTTGTCATTGCTCACATGTTCAGGTCAGGGTATTCTCAG
The DNA here is from genome assembly GCA_903632075.3 of Acanthosepion pharaonis. NCBI lineage: Eukaryota > Metazoa > Mollusca > Cephalopoda > Sepiida > Sepiidae > Acanthosepion > Acanthosepion pharaonis. Next base: position 1,842,232 of record CAHIKZ030005025.1, on the reverse strand, counting down.
CATCCTACTGTAGTGCCTCTTTTCTGTAGCTCCAAGTCTCTTCTTCATCTGTGATAATCCTGTATAGGATGACCAATATTATGTAACAGTTCCATACTCTTTGTTTCGATTGAAATTCTTCTGTTTCTCAATACTTTGATTAGCTTTTGGAAGGCATGTTTTGTTATTCCCTTTGAATTTTTCTTTTTATTTCCATTTTTTCCAAAACATTGTTCAGTCAGTCATCCTCAGCATCCTTCTATAGAACCACATTTCTGTTGCTTCAAGACTATTCTTTTTGAGGAGATTGTTCAGCGTCCACTGCCATATAGGACTAATACATTATAAACTGTTAAAAACGCTTTCTTTCTTCTTTTTTTTGTTTACAACATAATTTTTCTATTGCTTAATAGTTTGCTTAACTTTTTGAAGGCAACTTTCACTATCTTCAAAGATTTTTTCCATCCTCTGTTAAAACACATTCTATATATTTAAATTGTTACACTTGCTTGATTTTTGGTATCTCCACTTTGTAATTTGCATGTTGGGTCGTTCCTTTTGCTGACAAGCATGCATTCTGTCTTCTTACAATTGATGTTTAGTCCTTGAAAGAAAAGAAAAAAATAGTGAAACTAGTTGACAACATAAAATTATTGAATTCTTATTTGGCAGATTTATCTATAAATCAGAAAGCATGCGATGACAGATAATGTGGTCGGATGAAAACCAAATTAGAATGACTTGGCCAAATGTCAGAATCATGTGTTGGAAGAAAACTGACACAGCTTAGAGATGGCAAGTATGGGGGTGGATTTGTGATACTTTGAGGGTATTTCTCTGTGTCTGGGCCAGAAGAGCTTGTCACCATATCAGGGGAAATGGACAGTGCCATCTACTGCCAAATTCTTGAAAAGAATCTCTTGTCATCAGCCAGGAAACTCTACTTGGGTTCCAGTTTTACCTTCCAACAAGACAGTACTTCCTTAGCATAATTCAGATTAAAGGAAATCAAATTTCAAGACTAGTAAAATCAGTCAGGTTTTTGAATGCATGTGATGGGAGCTCAAAGTGTCAGTGCATTACAGATCACCATCAATATTAACAGAACTGGAAGAGCTTTGATCAAAGAAATGACACAAAATACAATAAAAAATATGTTAAGAAACTTTTATTAGCTTAAGAAAAGTGATAGCAGTCAACCACTGAGGTCCGGACGACAAAATATTAAATGAATCTAGTACAAAGAAATAGAATTTTAAAACAAATTTTTTCTATAAATTTTATTGATTAAAAATAAACTCAATCTCATGAAAGATGCCTTTCGAAATCTAAGCAAAGTATTAAGAAACAGAAAAATTTCAATAGAAACAAAGTTTACTCAACTGTTTGTACTATTTTTCTTTCAATATGGCAGTAAATGTTAGACAGTTTCTTCACAGATGAAGAAGAGACTTGATGAAACAAATGTAGTTCTACAGAAGAAGGCTGAGAATACTATACACCAAACATGTGAGTAACAAAGACATTGAAGGAAAATAAGAATGAAAATGCACTATTAATAAGAATTGTAACAAATAATGAGGAAAGAAAACTTGGAGAATTTGACACTCACAGGATGTTGGTTCTAATTTTTAGGAATGACTTCAAAACTCTTGTCCCACACCATTTCATAGACAGAAGCACACAAATGCATGCTGGGATTTTTTCCTAGCCAATAAAATGAATCCATTATTGGTTTTAACTGACTCTGTCCTGGTCTGTCTTGTCTTGAAACCAGAATGCTAGGTTTGCTTGTCTGAACTTGATTTTGTGTGTCAACCACAATTCTAAGTTTGTGAACTTTTTGCCATATTACTATTGTTTTGCCTTATTGTTAATTTGCCTTATTATTGTTAATTTGCCTTATTATTGTTAATTTGCCTTGCATATATTGTTTGCTTGTTTAAGATTATTTTTTGCCATGTTCTTTTCTTTTTTCTTGTTATTGTTCATTGCAAACTTTGTCAATTCTGTTTGTTGGGCAATTCTGTCATTTATTTACATTTAACTATGGCTACTCAGTCTACAGATGGCTTTTGCATGCCATCAAAGACAGTAAGAAAAAAATGTCTGTTTGCCATGAATTACTTTTTTTCCCTAATAAGAAAATTAGTAAAAGATGATTGATAATATTAGATGTTTCCTTATAAGGAAACATTTGGCCTTCATGGACCAAGCAACCAGTGTTTGTAAACTTTTTACCATCTTAGTTGCTTTGCCTTGTTACTGTTAATTTGCTTTGTATAATATTGTTTGCTTGTTTAAGATTATATTTTACCGTGTGCTTTTCTTTTCTGTTTTTTCTTGTCATTGCTTATTGCAAACTTTGTCAATTCTGTTTGTTGGGTACTTCTGCCATTTATTTACATTTAACCATGTCCGCTCACTCTACAAGAAGGCAGCAAACCACTTACCTGATGAGCTTGTGTGAATGGATGGTGGGCCTTAACAAAGGTAGAAAACTGTTAAGGACCACATGAGATGAGAAGTTGTGGAGAGCCATCATCACCTGTGTCATTAAGTAAGGGTGTAAGGAAATAAAATAAATTTCAACAAGGGGACATTTTATATTTTTGTTTTTATATAACTGGGTAAATAAAGAGAGAAAATACATGAGTATTCTTGTAAAAGAAAGAAAAGATTAAAGTTAGCAATTGTGTGGGTGATATATGTGCGTGAGAAAGAATTCACTAAGGGGTAAGCATTCATTGGACGATGTAATGTGTAAATGAATGACATAATTGGGGTTGGCAGGGAGAGTAAGGTGACAAATATTACTTAGAGCTATAAAGAGACTAAGTTGTGGAGAGCAATGCTTACTAACATCCTGAAAGATACAGCATATACAAAAATAGCTGAACTGTATTCCTTCTTGTGAGGAAATAACTGATTTTACAAGGATCTGACATTGGAATGAAAGCAGTGATGATATATACCCTGAATCCATAATAAAAATCTTATATAATAAAATTTAGTATAGGAGAAGAGGAAACTGAACATAGAAGAGGCTACACTAGAGGTAGTTTTGCTCAACACTACAAATTGCTTCAAAACCAAAGCATTAACCTGAAACCTTGAGATACATTCTTAAATAGCCTCGTCAGATTGTGACATTTATATGGATGAGCCAAATACAGAGAACTGATACAGAGTGTGCCACAAGGTTCCTAAATGACTCTGCAGATTTTGAATTCAGAGCTGACCTTTTAGACTATTCGCCACCCAAGGATATAGAACTAAATCTGTCTGGAGGAGAAGTGATGGAGTCATACATTTCCTAAGGGTAGTAGAATGTAATAAACTTGACTGAAATTTGAACTCTGCTCTCTGATTCCTCAATATGAGTTGCTATCCATTACTCCACTGTGCCTCATATATATATATATATATATATATATATATATATATATATATATATATATATATAAAATTAATTGATTTAAAATATGTTTTTTTCCACTACACAGTTCTAACCATGTTTCAAAAATGGAAGCTAAAAGCTCCGAATTTAATTTTGTAATTAAATTAAAGACATTAGTTCCATTTCATCCTCAAGTGAATTTTGGAGTAACTTTTAAAATTACTGGGTTTTAAAGACAATGCTCTGTAAATTTACATTGAGCACTATTTTGTAAAAATAAAAATATCTATAAGAACACCGGATTATATATCTTACTGTTCTTTCTTTTTATATATATATATATATATATATATATATATATATACCTTGCCTACCTAGATAGCAGATCCCTGGGATGAGAGTACATATCCTAGCTTCATAAACCTCACCTCAGATGTAGAAAATTCATTTTAGTATTCATTTCTTCTTCATCACCATAATGTTTTCCTGCCTCAGTGTCTCTTTCATTGGACAAAAGAGATGGAAGTCTTTTAAGAATGTTTACAGGAGTTTCTCCTTCAATAACAAAGAACTTGATTATTGCTCTTTGCTTCTGATGGACTTCCAGTGGAGGATCCATTTTCATCTCAGCTCATTTATTCATATATCTAAAAAAAAAAAGAAAAGAAATACTTAAAGATCAAAAAGATATGTATCAAATTTTGAATAATTAAATAAAGAAGTTTGCCACTTTTAACAAAAATTACATTACTTTTTGACTCTCCTTCATTTATATATATATATATATATATATATATATATATATATATAGAGAGAGAGAGAGAGAGAGAGATAAAAGGCAAATTTACATTATTTGAACTGTTGTCCTCATCTTTGTCGGGATATTTATTACAACGTTTCGGCTGTTGTACACTCTGGCCTTCTTCAGGTGGTTGAAATGTCAAACTGAACCCTTTATTTTGCTCACTGAAAATTATCCACTGTGCCATGTGTCCTCAAGGATACATGGCACAGTGGGTAAAGGTGTTAGATCCAGTGACAGGACCCAAAGAGTGTGAGTTCAATACCCCGTTAAGGCAGTGGAGATCTTGGAGAGGGGATTAACAGGAGATAACTGACAACTGACATCCATTAAACATGGCATGTGGAACTAGAACAGTCTATCTCAGTGAGTGAAATAAAGGGTTCAGTTTAACATTCCAACCACCTGAATAAAGCTGGAGTGTACAATGATCGAAATGTTGTAATAAATATAGAAGACAAAGATGAGGACAATAGTTCGAATAATGTAGTGTACACTAGATGGAGTTTGACTTAATCGAGTAAATAATGTGCATAATGCCTCATCTCAGAAATACAGACAGATACTGAAAGGCTGAAATGTTGTAATAAATATGGCGACAAAGATGAGGACAATTGTCCAAATAAGGTAAATAATGTACGTAATACCTCATCTCAGAAATATAGACAGATATAAGGCAATCTTATTATAGACAAGATATTTTGTGTCAGTTTTATTGACTTTTCCAAATTATGAATAATTTCTCATATAAATATATATTCTGTCAGAAATTGTCAGAAGTTAATTCTGAAAGAAATATGACGCAAGCTTAAAAATTTAAGTCATCATCGGGGGAAGTAGAGACAAATGGTGAGATTTGTACAGCTTGTGAGTGCTGTGACGTGTGCATCATTAGCATGTTTATATATATATATATATATATATATATATATATATATATATATATATATATTTTTGAGAATATGAGCTCTTAAATTATAATAGTTTCTATTTACACATGGGTGTTATTGTTGTATGAGTATTTGAGAGAAAAGCTTTTATTGTTCTGATTAAAGTGCTATCAGAAAATAAAATCTTTCCTTTGCTCTCATACATTCACACACAAAATGCATATATATATATATATATATATATATATATATATATATATATATATATAAATATATATATATATATATATATATATATATATATATATATATATATATATATATATATATAAAATGCATATATATAAATATATATATATTTTTATGTATTTAGGCAACATTTTCTTTAAGGCAAATGTTATTAAAGACAACAGATATTTTGTGTTCATTAATTTTATTGATCGACTTTTCAAAATTAGGAATAATTGTTCAATGAATGCTGAATGTTTCTTGTGTGGAAACAACTAATATTACCATTTTTTCTGTTTAATCATTTATTGCAACTATTTAAAAAAAAAAATAGAACAACAATCAAAAAAGCAATAATTCTGATAAAAGAAATTTCTAGAACAAGGGAAGATTGTATAGCATCTCAGATTGTATTAAAGCAACTGTGATTATATTGATTTTTGATATTTAGAAATCCAAGCAAGTATGGATATTTCTACTTGTGTGTGTGTGTATATATATATATATATATATATATACACACACACACATTTCGGTCCAGGGAGCCATCTTTGTGTAAGCAAAGAGACTGTCTCCTTGGGCTTCACGTCATTATTCTCTAGTGTGTTTCAAATTTCCCCCTCACACTCCGTTATATATATATATATATATATATATATTTTTTTATTTTTTTTATTTTTTTCCTTCTCCCGTTTATTGTGCATATTTGCACAGCTTAAAAAAGGAAGGGATATATATATGTGTATAATTTAAAATTTTTTTTTCCCCCCTCCATACCATTAATCTTTCATTTTTAAAGTTTTAATTGTATGTAGGTTGTGTGTGTGACTTATTTATATTGCAATTATTGAGAAATAGTTCCCAGTCGACCCTGATGAGCTTGGGAACGAAACCGGTTGGTCTGTTTGTGAGAGTTATCATCTCTTATTTTTTATTTTGTTTTCATAATGCCTTTGAGAAATAATCCATATTTTTTCCTTGCAATACTACGGTTTTGCACCTCCAACAATTTATTTATTTATATATATATATATATATATATATATATATATATATAAAATGTATGTGTGTTTTTTTCATGTCAATGAACATTTGTTTGACACTTTTGTGATACCAACAAATACTCATTGTAGTAAAGACTATGTAATCTCAGTTTACAACTTTAGTAATGTTGTCGAAAAATGCTGTTGTCAGACACCTTTGAATATCACTCGCACTAATAATACTTGCTCAATACTACTCACTCAAACAGTAATCTGTATAGTGATCTGAATAGAGAAATAGTATAGTGAATAGAGTAGAGAATAGTGGTTTGTATAGTCAGAGAGTATAGAAGAGAAATAGTATTCCTTTAGACGCCATACTTTCTACATATATGCGTTTCCTCTGTGGTCTGCTTAATTCAATAATAGGATTGCCTGTGTTTGCTTGCTGGCAATCTATGTTCAAACTCAAGTGTCAGCAGTAACACTTTATTCCTATATGTATGTGTGTGTGTATGTATGTATGTATGAATGTGGACATTGAAGCCAACACCCAGAAAAGACAGTTTGTTTCATACTAAACACAATCATTAAGCCATGTGTGATGTGATTTTGCTTGACTATATATACAGGTCAGTGATGCATTGTGGGTAGTTCATTGTCAACCTTTAGAATAATACATCACTGGCCTGTATATATAAATAGCTGAGCAAAGACACAACACGCTTAGCCTGATGATTGCATTTAGCATGAAACAAACTGTCATTTCTAGGTGTTGACTTCAGTGTCCACTCATAAAATAATTGTGTGCATATTTGTAGTCACAGCCATAACAACATTAGATATACAGATGACACAGTGTTGATAACAAACACAAAAAGCAAAGTATAGAAAAGGAAGAAGAAAGGACTAATCCTCAATTGTAAGAAGGTAGATTGTATGACTGTCAGCAAAATGAACAGCCCATCATGCAAATTACATATTTGGAGATACCTAAATTAAGCAACTACAAAAATTTAAATTACCAGGAAGGGTTTTATCAGTGGATAGAAAATGTGGCACTGAAATCCAAAGGAATATTGGGATAGCAAAATATGCCTACCTAAAATTAAATAAAGTATTATGCAATAGAATAGTTTCATTTAAATCAAAGCAAAGAATATGGAGCTGTTATGCAATATTGCAATTCTGATGTAGCAGTGAAGCTTGAAGCAACAAAAATGTGGTTCTACAGAAGGATAATGAGAATACTATAGACTTGAACACACGAGAAAGGACAAAGCTTTAGAGAAAATGGAGAGAAAAAGAAAGGACACTTATATGCAGCATCAAGAAGTGCAAGCTGAAATTTCTAAGGCACATAATGAGTAAAGAGGGCTTAGAAAATTTGACATTTACGGGACATATTGAAGTAAGGAGGAACAGAGGAATCCTTGCATCTTACAAGCTTGTGGAAATGGTTGGCAGAACAGAGATTGGGAGATATTGCAAAAAGATAATTTACTAAGGGCTACAAAGGACAGAAAGTTGTGGAGAGCCACTACTGCCCACATCTTAAAGTGATGTGGCACATAGAAAAAATGTGAGAGAATGATTTTATTTTTTGATAGCTCTTCTGTCCTCCCAAATCTCTAGTCTCAGAGATACTATCCACTATGGGCTATCTATCCCAACTTGGGCCATTCATACAATAACAGCCATTATCCAAAACACTGTGAAAGGATGTTTGAGTGTGTACAAATCATTCGTGTCATCTGTATGTGAAGGAATGATATATTCCCAAATGAAAGCTCAACCTATTTTTAATATTTACATCATGGTCTCTTAAAAGTACAGATGAATACTGACCCTATTCCCCATGTGAATTTGAAAAAATATCCCAGCTCTTTATCTATTCTATATTATCACGTTTTTATTTCAATGAGTCTCTTTAAATATCAAATTACCAAGTTTGTCTGCCACTCAAAATTCATTACTTACTTAATATTTCTAAGATGTTTTTGTTTTTTGTTGTTTTTTGACTTTGTTTGCAGAGTTTTTCTTGAAATCATTATCAATTTCCATTTTTGCTGATTTTTGTTTTGTAGTTTTGTCAATTGGTTCAGAAGAAAGGAGAGAAATTCTTTTATTTTTTTTTATTTGTTCAAGTCTCGAAAAGAAAGATACAATTTTCTAGTTCAGTGATTTTCTATTGAATTCCAAGCAATTTTCAGAATGGTAAATTTAAAAAGAGTAAAAAAGAAAAAAGAAAAACATCCCATAAAGAATTCTTTCTTTTTCCAAAATTAAAAACAAATAAAATGAAACCTTGAATAAGCTACCGGGTTTGTTTTTTCAATAAAAAACAAAAAAACAAAAAACTCTTAATGAAATATGAAACAGGTTTTCAATAAATATTTATCTTAGCATTTTACTTAGAAATATGCAACAATACTAGAAAGACCCTGCAGGTCAATGATATATGAAAGCAATGGAAATGAATAAATTCTGTTTTAATGTTTCTTCATATATCATTCATAAAATGAGAAAAGTGCTGGCAAAGATCAAAAAAAAGAAAAAGATCAAATGATAGCAAATAAAATTAATTTAAAAAAAAAATAAAGAAGCATTCATTTAAGAGAAATTTTAAAATTATATCTTTTTTTGTGCGTGTGTGTATATATATATATATATATATATATATATATATATATGTAATATTGTTGGCGACTTTTATTAATTTTGGGAATTTTCTCTCATTTATTTATTCCAAATTTATCTGCTTTTATTAAACAGAGTTAATCTGTCATTTTCAACTTTATTTATCCTTATATTTTTTTGTCCAGCTCTTGCTTATTGAGATGAGGAAAATTGTAACTATAAACATTATGAATATATCAGTTATTCTTTCTTTGCTAATATTGTTGTCGGTCAAAATGTACCTTTTTTTTTTCTTTTTTTTCTTACAGTAAGGTTCCCCCTTTACAATGCCCGAGGGCCACTCAAGGTAGGGAGTTATGTTAGGAGGCCATTTGTGTGTATAGGAGTGGAAGATAATGGTTAACGCTAGCTTTGAGCAGGTTAAAGCTGTAGGATAGAAAATGTTATCAACAAGGATTAAAGATTTTTAACTCTGTCAATGTCGGAAAGTGAGGATTGTGCAGCTGCAGCCCAAGTATGGCAGCCATAGTCCATTTTTGGTCTGATTTGACTCTTGTAGAGATAGAGTAGAACAAAAGGAGTCCAGTACTTTCTGGAATGATACAAGGAACCTAACACTTTTTCTTTCTTTTTTTTTTAGTATCTTTAGGTAGATTTTTAGGAATAAAGGTAATATTTCTTAAAACTTGAAGACTGAATTTTATAAGTATCAAAACTTTTTCTCATTGTAAATACATCAAAGTGTAATATTCAAAGGCTGTCAAAATTTGTCACTGAAGCAATATTCCATTTTTGGTCTGAACTGACTCGTGTCAAGATGAAGTGTGGTAGAAAGACTGTCAAAGTTATAAAGTAAGGATTGTTTAGCTCTAATCCATATATGGCATCAATACTCCATTTTGATCTGATCTGGCAGTTGTAAAAATGAAGCATGGAAGAAGGACTCTATCAAAGCTAGAAAGTGAGGATTGTGTAGCTCCAGTCCAGATATGACAGAAACACTTCATTTTGATCTGATTTGACACTTGAAAAAAGTCAGATTTTGGCAGAAGGACTCTATCAAAGCTAGAAAGTTTGGATTGTGCAGCTCTCGCCCAGATGTGACAGCTATACTCTATTTTGATCTGATCTGACTGTTGTAAAAATGAAGCATAGCAGAAGATCTCTGTCAAATCTGGAAAGTGAGGATTGTGTAGCTCCAATTCAGATATGACAGCAATACTTGACTTTTAGTCTGATATGATGCTAAACCATGGCAGAAGTTGTCAGGTACTTACTGAAATGTGAAAAGAAACCAACTATTTATTTTTAATATCTTTAGCTGGAATTTTAGAAATAAAGGTAATGTTTCTGAATAGCTAAAAATTGAATTTTGTAACTATCCAAAATTTCTTCTCTCATTACTCTTCTCAGTACATTGCAATATTCTAATATATTCAATATATTATTGAATAATAATATTAATAATAATATTTTGTATCATAATATTATTAATAATAATATTAAATAATATTCATAGGCTGTCAAAATTTGTCACTAAAGCAGGTGCTTATAAAATATGAAATTTTTATACCATCAACTAAATCATAGTTTGTCATATTAATCAGAGACATTTTCGTTTTTATATGTCCATATGAAATTAATGCCAAACAATGATGATCACATGTAGGTGAAATGTTAGACATATCTATAAAATAATAATTATCTCTGTTGATACTAAACATGTTAATAATTGGTGTCTAGCATGAAGGGAAAGAATATGTCTGTATAGATTCTCCATTTTCTATTGATGCATACACACATGACCAAGAATTGGAATCCGACATATATAACCTGGAAGAAGGCATATCTATAGAATCACCATTATCTCCATTGATGCCAAACAAGTACATGTAACCATCAATTTTTTTTTTTTTTTTTTTTCACCCCAAGCAAGGCGGGGAGCCACTAGGACGCAAGGGGTTACAGAAAATAGGAAGATCAGATAGGAGTGATAGAAGAAAGGATGAGGGGTAGTAGATAGATTAAGGCAACTGGAGATGTCGATTGACATTACACTTGAATAGCTGGAGATTATAACTCTCAGGGAAACAGGAGAAGGGAAGAGAGTTCCACAGGCGAGAGGTGCGAGACATGAAGCTATTAGAGTAGAAGAGACGGCTACATTTATGAGTTTCGACAGTGATGGGGTGAGAGCGGGATGCCAGCCTCGTAGGGCGCTTGAACTCATGAAGTTTGGGAACCAGCGAATGCAGTTCCTCGGAGCAATTTCCATGAAAGTATTTGTAGAACAGACAGAGGGAGGCGACGGTGTGTCTGTGAGAAAGTGACTGTAGACGAGATGCCAGAGTAGGGCCAACCATATTACATATCCGCCTCTGGAGCCTATCAAGAACCCCCGAGGCAAACAGAAGGGGCGCCAGACCATATATGGCAGCAATACTCCATGCAAGGGCGAATTGTGGATTTGTATATCTGGAGGATCGACTCAGGGAGAAAAACTTCCTAGCACGGCTCAGGGAGCCAACTTTCCTCGCAGTGGACGAGGCAATTGACTCGATGTATTTATTCCTTCTCAGGTCAGCAGTCAACGTGAGACCGAGAAGCCGCAGAGAGTTGCTCTCGGGAAGTTGAGCGTCAGACATTATAATGGAGGGAAGGGAAGGCTCTCTGTGGTGATTAATAGAGAGCAGTTTAGTCTTTGAAGCGTTGAAGTTGACCAGCCAAATCATGCCCCAGTTCACAATCGATTGGAGGTCCTTTTCGAGGCGCACGGCAAGGTGAGCTTTGTCAGCGAGACTGGATTTGTTTTTGAGGCAGGAATAAATTGTGGTGTCATCCGGCGTAGATGCCGACTTGAGAAGTTACGGCGTCAGGAAGGTCATTTATATAGATAAGGAATAGAGGGGGCCTAGGATGGAGCCTTGAGGAACTCCTGCGTTCGTGGGGTAGGAACTGGAGGAGAATCCGTTGTGAACGACCTTCAATTCACGGTTTGACAGGAATGATTGTATTACGTTATATAATTGACCCGTAATGCCATAACCCTGGATCTTGCGGAGAAGGCCGGCGTACCAAAACCCTATCAAATGCTTTGGAGATATCTAGTGCCACGGCTCGGGCTTCCCCCCGTTATTTTGGAGAGTTCGGTAGACTGTTTCTGTGATGGCTGTGAGCACATCGGCTGTAGATCTGGCAAAGCGGAAACCATATTGCTTGTCTGAGAGCAGATTATTGGATGTGGGTGGTTAACCACCCGGTATTGATTAGAGCTTCGAAGATTTTGCGAAGAGGGAAGGAGACTGATAGGACGGTAGTTGGAAGGGTCAGAGGGTTCGCCAGAGTTCTTGAAGACAGGAACAATCGAAGAGGACTTCTAGCAGTCAGGAAAACAAGATTCCTTGAGGCAGTAGTTGTATAGTTTCGAAAGGGCGGGCGCCAGTTCAGGCGCGCATTTCTTTAAGACGATGGCTGGTATCCCATCTCCACCACTCGCCTTGTTGAGATCTAAATTGGAGATAACGCCCAGTACCAAGGTTGGGGTTATGTTTAACCCACTCAATATGGCCTCAGTTCTAAGAGGAAAGTCGGGTATGGGTACACCAGAAGAGTCGAGCGTCGAGTTGGATGAAAATTTCCGAGCAAAGCATTCAGCCTTGTCGGTAGAGGAGGTCAAGACTTCGAACTGGTTGAATAGAGGAGGTATAGAGGGTTTGCACTTATTCAATACACTCTTGCAGAGACGCCAATAATCTTTGGAGCCAAATTTGCGAGATGCAATACGTTCCTTCATTCGAGCCGCAAATAGTGACTTAGCATCATTTAGGACACGCTTACAATCGTTACGGGCGGCGGCAAAGAGACGTCTATTGCAGTCAGACATGTCGCCACGGTATAGGTGGAAGTAGTGGTTCCTATGGGCGATGGCGGCTGAGCAAGCAGCCGAAAACCAGGGGCATGAGCGCGTCTTAACCCTATATTTCCTTGATGGGATGAAAGCGTCGATTCCAGCTTTAACCCAGGAAGAGACCTCAGAAGCACATTCTTGGACGGGGGAGCTTATAAACTCCATCCCAGGGGACATCGCGGAGGAAATCACGAACGCGTCCCCAGTCAGCTCGTTGATAATAGAACAAAGTTCTAGTGGTAGGAGGTTCTTTATAGGGGAGGAGTTAAAGGAGATGTTAACCGATACTACTGCATGGTCAGAGTTACCAAGTGGGCACAGTTGCGAGGCGCTGCAGGATTCGGGGATGGAGGTAAAGCACAGGTCGAGTAGAGAGGCTTTACTTACCCGGTTGAGGGCAAAACGAGTGGGGAAGTTAACTATCTGTGTGAGGGAATGGGAGATTGAAAAATTAAGCGTTTGGAATCACTTTAAATCAATCAAAATGAAAAGTATAAATTTATAATGTTCATACATCATAAATATTGATAAAAGTCTTTAATTCTAAAAGGAGAACTTTGCACTAATACCATCTATTAGTCTCCTACCACTTTTCAGCAATGTATTCAAGGCTTTAATCAATGATGAAAGGGTTAAGCATCTTACCTCTCATGACCTACTCTCTGACAAACAATATGGCTTCCATTTTACCAGGTCTACTGCTGATGTGTTAACAGCCACCCTTGAATATGTATATCAAGCTCTTGATAATAATGGCAAAGCTCAAGCTTTAGCTCTTGATATCTCAGAGGTGTTTGAAGGTTTTGGCATGCTCCAAGGCTACAGTATTACAGGATGATTGTTTGATTGAAGCCTGTCATTCCTATCAAACCATGAATGTCATTTTGCATGTGTTTACTTTCAGATACTTTCACATGAAAGTGGGTCCCTCCCAAGGCTCTATCATGGATTCTGTGCTGTTTGTGATATTCATCAATGATCTTCCTGATGTCATCAGTTCTCAAGGAGGCATTTATGCAGACGGCACTACCATTTACTTCTGTCTCAATAATTTGTCAGAGCTGACAAAGTTAACTTGGCCGCTGCTCTTGAAAAAGACCTCCAATCTGTGATTAACTGGGGCAGGAAATGGCTTGTAATTTTTAAAGCCTCCAAAACTAAAACGTTCTCATTTAACCATCATAGAAAAACTTCCGTATCCGCCATGAACATGGCTGATGCTTTACTCCTGGAAAGTATCACACCACCCATTCTTGGCCACATGTTTTCAACTAACTTGAAGTGGAACAACTACATTGAATCAATAGCTACATCAATTGTAAGAAAAGTTGGACAACTGTGTCTTGGCAGAAATTTTTCTCATCAGAGATCATCTTATACATTTAATAATCTACCATTCATTTGTGCATTGAATACTGTTGGCATATCGGGTCTAGTGCTCCTACTATTCATTTCAAGGTTCTTGACAAAATCCAACGGAGGATCTGCAATGTAATTGATCCTAACTTGGTATATCAACTTTCTTACTGATGTGATGTGGTTTCCCTCTGTCTTTTCTACAAATAATTTGATGGCAACTGCTCTTTTCCCCTGGTTCCCTGACTACATGTATTTATGCATGCTACTAGATTCGCATCTAGGTCCCACTCTTTTGCTGTCCAAATAGTTAAATGTAACCATCACTTCTACTCTAATAGTTTCTTTTCTCACACTTCATACCTGTGGAAGTCCCTTCTTTTTCCTTGCTTCCCTGAAAACTACAATCTCCAAAAATTTAAATGCAACATCAATTGCCATCTTCTATATTCTTGAATCCTGTTCATCTTTTATCCTTTCCTCAATCCTTGCTATAGCTAATCTTTTCTCTTACTTTCACTCTCTGTAACCCCTTGCATACTTGGGGTATTCCTGCCTTGCTTGGGTGCAAAATGATTAAAAAAAACAAAGAAAAATTGAATACATGGTAAACGATACACAGATTTTGTGTTGCCATGATTATGTTGTAGTTTTGTTAAAGTTATATTTTGGAATACAGTTTGATTTTTTTTTTTTAAATTGTAGGATATTATAGGGATTAATGTCATAAAAGTGTACTTCATGTTGGTTGTTTGGTTTTGTTTTGGTGGCATATCAACATCTCTATCGGTTATTTAATGCCGAAATCTAAATATTTTGTATGTAATTTTATGCTTTCAATGACAGATATTTTGTACATGATTTTATACTTTTAGATTAAAGATATATTTTTTAGATATATATTGTGTAGATCTTGAAATGTATTGTTGGTAATTTTATTATAAAAATGTACTGTTGATTTTTTGGTGGGATTCACTATTTGGCCTTATCTGGGACTGTAACAGATGCCACCACCTCTGGCCAGAGTGGACCTGGGAACAACAGCAATTAATAGTTGGTTCCATTTGCTTCATAAGCTCCAATCTCCCAATCAGAAGCCTTGCTGCCCAATGTAGTTTATCATCATACCCAAGACAAACAATTACTTTGTAAAGTACCACACACACACACACATATATATTTGAAAATTATGACATAAGCATGTTATAAAATCACTACAAAAATCGCCATTTTGTTTGAACACTTCTGGTGTCTTATCAAGTGATGTTGTTGAATGTAGATTATATAGATTCTACATTCAACACCATCACTAGTGATTTTATAACATGTTTGTCATAATTTTTGAATAAATTATATTTGCTCTACTATGTATTGAGCACTCTTTTAAGAATAGTATTTTTGGTTATTGAAATTTATTCCATATACACCAATCCTATACTTGGGACCTAGTAATATAAAATATTAAAATTGATCCACAAAAAGAGCTCAATGTATTTATTATTACAAAGCAAACAAATTAGTACATAAAAGAATCCAAAATGACCTTATATGGGGAATAGACCTACTTCAACAGACAAAAACTTCATAAGTCTTATTCAACCCTGGTATATAGACTCTATATACTGGGGTTGAATAAGACTGCCAAAGTTTTTGTCAGTTGAAATAGGTCTATTCCCCATTTGATGTAATTTTGGATTTTATTGTGTATTTTATATATATATATATATATATATATATATATATATGTATATATATATATATACATACACACAATACTGCAGAAATACCTCCTACATAATAGTAAGATATTAATGGGAATGGTGCTTTCATCTAGATAATATCTTACCATTATTTGGGACATATTTCTGCCACCCCATATATAATATATCCACAAGAAAAGAAATAACCAGAATGCTTATGACCAAACCGGTTTTCTTAAAATATACATGTATTGGTTTAGTTGCCACAGAGCTTCCAGCAAAGAAAGGAGATACTTTTGAACTAAACATCACATCTATGTCTCAGTTTTTGTTTGCTGATTTTAAAATTCCATATACATTTTGAGAGTGTTATTCTTATTACATATTTTTTTAAATGATGTTTTGTGCACTTCAGCTCACAAACTGCTGCTTTGTGAAACTATAATCTTAACCTGTTCAATTCTACAGTAAACCATTATCTTCCCCACATATTCTCATAAACTGTTCTGCTTACTCTATAACCCACCACCTTGAGTGGCTCTTTGACTTAGTACTGGGTAAACATCATTGTAAAAAACAAAATATCTTTATCTGGATTTCCTTTAGATCAGTCAGTAGTTTCGTAATGTATGTTGGCTTGTTGGCAGTTACCATTTAGTGAGCATTTAGTTACAGGTTGAGCTTGTATGTGTTCATGGTGTACTGGTTATTTTCCTGTTGTATTTTGTGCAGTGTGCTTGATTGAAGTGTTTCAGGAATACTTTTCTCGTATGCCCAGAAGAAGAAACTAATCCTGTAGATTAAATAAATGTAGATTTGGAATTTCCTGAAAGCTACCTGGATCAACAAGCACCCAATGAAGGCTGGAGTACACTACAGTGGCCAGCTTTTTTATACATATATATGTGTATATATATATATATAAGCTGGTCACTTGTAATCAAGGATACCCATCTACTAGGGCGGCTATTCGTGTTTATTCACCTACTGCAACTATTCTGAGCAGACCTGAGTTATAGTTTTTGGGAGGAGAGAGCATATTATCTAGCATGATCAGCAATCTGAACAAGGCCAACACATTCAAACTCTCAGTCATGATGACTTGTGACTTTGTGTTAGCACAGCTATTGACAGCCCCTAAGAGTTTTATCTCCCCATTTCACTCACTCAGATAAACCTGTGGTATGGGATCACCCTCCACAGATGGATAACATCAGACAATTTGATCACGGTGGGATTTGAACCCAGTTTGCATGGTCAGAAAGCAAACATTCTAACCACTTGGCCACATGCCTCTCTCTCTCTCTCTCTCTCTCTCTCTCTCTCTCTATATATATATATATATATATATATATATATATATATATATATATATATATATATATATATATATATATATTTTTCCTAAAATTCAATGTTTTCTGAATTACTTCATACATACATATACACACACAAAATTTGATTAACTTTGATCTCTTCGGACCTCAGTTTATTTATGTCTGTAATTTATTTTATTACATACGTGCACACACACACACATGTGCATGTTTGTGTGTGCTCCTTCTTATATGAATTTATTAAGAATATCTACAACCAAAAATACGCAGAATACATTTTTCATTTGGCCTGCTGACAAGCCACAAGAAACAAAAACTGAGTTTTTTTTTTTTTTGTTTGTTTTATTGGTCAGGTAGCCCTGGGTGTAGTATTCCACTCTCAGCCTGACTACACCTCATCTTTACCATTTTCCTGCCCTCCACTATTTCGCAACTATCGTCTCATATTATCTACTTGATAAGCACTTATAAATCACATCTTTTTTTTTTTTTTTTTTATTCAATTTTAGTTGTCAGTTTTTTTCTTTTTGGTTTTAATATATCTTGATATGACACCTTTTGATCTTTTCAGGGCTGGAAAAGCATCTAAACTGTCTCTTTCCATTGCTTCTGTTAATAAATACTTTCTTTGAGACGATTGATCTATGTAGCTGTAGATGTTGCTGTTTTCGACAAAGATCTCTTATAGATTATGGCTAATAGCCATCTATTACAACGAGATAGTCTATATAAACAATTTACGGTCAGTGATTCGGGTGTTTGTACTCTCAGCTGCTTCCCATTTATTTATTTATTTGGCATGTGTATGTCAGTAGAGGGGGCGGTCTTTTACATAAAATTCCATTTGTCTGCAAATCACAGATACAAATATGAATGTACTTTTGTCAGCACATTTAAACACTTTGTTCACATGCTTTTTTTTTCTAGTAACCCGGAAGTAAATTATGACTTGAAAAACCTTTCTTTTTCTATTTGATTGTAAGAGCTAAGGCAATTTCTATAAGTTAAAGGAAGAAAATAATTTAAACCTTTATGCACACGTATCTTTAACGTCACTTAATAAAAAAAGAAAAACCTGAGCCATTATGTTACACTATCCACACATAGTAAGCTTTCAGAAAATGGTATTCACAAGCCATCACCTATCTAGGTACTGACCATGTTCAAAGTTGCTTAATTTTGGTGATTATATCAGAACTGATTATTTCACCATATAGCCATAACCTGGCAGTGATCATGACTTCTGCACAGGAGCTAAGTAAAGTGTGGTATATAATGGTTAAACTATTGAAAGTTACAACCTTCAAAATTGAAAATGTTTAGATATTTCTCTGTATTTAACCATATAGCAATATATAAATGAGACAATAATAATAATAATAGTGTGCTTTCTTATTGACATGGAAGTTCCTGCAGGAATCTCTGTTTGGAGATCTTCAAAAATCTATCAAAATATAAGGATCTTGGAGGAGAAATTTCAAGAGGGCAAATGAAGATCTCAGTAGTTCCAATTGTGGTTGGTGCCTTTAAGTTTGATTGGAAAATGTACTGAGAGATTCATTGAAGGGATTCTTTACATAAATACAAAAAATTGTTTTCACAAATACAGCTCCCATTTTATGAAGAGTTTTATTTATGTAAACTTTGATTTTAGTTTTTTTTTTGTTTTTCTGTGGAAAATGTAATGAGGAAATTTCTGATTTAGGAGATGAGTATACAACAGAAATCAAAGGTGTTGATAATAATAATATTAAAAAAAAGCAAGTATAGATATGAAAAAGCAGCAATATTACTGGTCCTGATCTGGCATCTCAGCTTCAGTCACATTCCCATGAGCACAAAGTTGCTTCCATGTGGCCCTTTCTATAAATACTTTCATGGTAGTTGTTCAGATGAGCTCTTCACAATGAATTGTAAATATGGGGACTAGTTAGTATTTTCATAGAGACAAAGAGGTATTATGGTGGTTGTAGTAAGAAAGGTACGAATGAATGTGTTGTTTTGGTGAAAGGAATATTGTTTCGTACGATTGGGTCAGTGTTTGCGGCTAGCTAAGTTATAGTTAAGGCAGAAGAAGACCGTACTTTCCCCAATCCCCTTTTCGACCTTGTGCCACATTTCTGTATTAAACAGAATAAATATCGCTCTTCACAATATTTTTTTTTTAGTTTATTTCCCCTTCCCACCTCCATTTAGGTGAGGAGGGACTTCTTTTCTCTGGTGGATGTGGGGTGCCTTTCATTTTGGGTGTGATTTTTGTTCTCATTGCTGTTTAAATGAGTGTGTGCTTGAATGCTTGGAATGAATGAATGTTTTAGGCTCTTAATCTCGCCTTGATTTTGTTCAGTTAACTGATGTTCCTGTCGCATTTTAAGTATTGTCGGGGGGTATATTACTAACATTATTTTGTTTAGTTTCTTGTATATACTTTTGTCTTCATATTGTAAATACACATTGAGGCTAGTTTTTAATTGTTGTTTTATTCCCCTTCCCCACAAACACAATGAATTGTACATATAGGGACTAGTTAGGACTTTCATCAAGACAATGAGGTATAATGGCTGATGTACCAAGAATGGTAAGTAAGAATGCATTGTTTTGGTGTTAGGATTATTGCGGCATGTTTGAGTCAGTGTTTGTGGCTAGCTAAGTTTAATATTAAGGCAGAAGATCATCCTTTTCCACATTTTGGCCTTGTGCCACATTTTCTGTATTGAAGTGGAAATAAATATAGCTCTTCACAATGGTAATTAGACTTAATGAATTTAAGTATACTACTAGATTGGCAGCAAGGTCTCACTATCTTGCAGTTGAAATAGCTAGATGTAAGTTCTATGCTAACAGTTTTTTTTTCTCACACTTCTCATTTGGAGAACTCTCTTCTGGATTCATGCTTTCCAGCCAACTTTAATCTTCAAAAATTTAAATGTAATATCAATTGCTATCTATTGTCTTCCTGATTACTCTTCTATTTCTGTTTTGTAATATTTCCACACCCAGTAACCCCTTGTGTCTCAGTGGCTTTACAGCCTTGACTGGGGTGAAATGGCTTAAAAACAGTCGACAAGAAATGGTACTGCCACAAGCCAGAAGTTTTCAACTTGTTGAGAACATGCATCAATTTCATAAGATTTAAATTCAAAATGTCCATGGAGAACATCCCTATTTGTACTTTGAGTATGAGAAATGGTGATAATGTACTTTCCTTCCTGTCTGGCATGGCCAATCAGAAAAATTACTCAGTGAATAAAGGCCATTGCTTTTTTGCTTACCAAAGGACGGAACGATTTTGAGCTTGGTGAGGGAAACTGCATTTCCGCTTTTGCAAGGGGAAAGTTGTGTTTCTCACCCTGTTTTTCATTACTACGTTGCCTGCTGGACTGTTTACAACAGATTCATGATTGAACTTAGTGTTGGCACACAGATTTCTTTCCTGTTTCTACTGACCCCATTGATTGATACCCAAATATTATTGTTTTTTATTTTGTTATTACAAGATGTATGGGTTAGTAACAAAGGTAAAGAATTTTGCATTTCATTTTGAGATGAGTTACACATTTGAGATGTCAACATCATGCAGGTGCAGAAGTCTAAAATACTTGGGAAGTATTATTAACAGAGGATAGGCAGTGTCACACCGAGATCTGAACATGCATAGAATCCTGTCTTGATACATTTCCTGAATGTGAAAATCCAAATGTACAGTAAAAGACTGTAACGAAAGAGAAAATCACTTAACTCGAGGAAAAAAGAAAAAGTGTTTTATGCATGGTCTGTCAAAGGAAAATTACAGAAAATTGTTAGCAAAAAAAAAAAGCTGCTACTTTAAGTATCAGAGAAACCATGATAATGTTCTTTCCTCCCCGTCTGGCATGACCAACAGAAAATTTGCTCAGTGAATAAAGGCCATTGTTTTTATGCTTAACAAGGACAGAACGATTTTGAGCTTTGTAAGTGAATGTATATTTTTGCTGTTGCAAGGGGAATGTTGGATTTCTAAACCCATTACTATGTTGCCTGCTGGACTGTTTACAACAGATTCATGATTGAACTTAGTGTTGGCACACAGATTTTGTTTTGTTCCTACTGACCACATTGATTGATACCCAAACAAAGATACATTCCCAAAGCTCAGCAATGTATTACGAAAACATTAAAAGCCAAGAAAAGTGCTGAACTGTTATGTAATATCAATCCTTCAATATGATAGTGAAAAGCTAAGCAAAGTATTAAGAAACTGAAAAATCTAGTTAGAAACAAATATTGCTGAACTGTTACATAATATCCATCCTCCTATATGATAGTGAATGCTGGGCAATTTCCTCAAAGATTCAGTGAAACTATATCTCTGTTGCAGCATTATAGTTTCTCTTACTGAGAATACCATGGATGGAAGATATGAGAACTGAGGAAGTTGTTGCGGTCCATTGTATGTGTTGTGAGATAAACGTGTGTCTTCTGAAATACCCACAACAAACATGGCAGACTCAGGATGAGTCCACGTAAAGAAAGGTAAAGAAACAAGAACTGATATATATGTACAAACAAATGACACTGCTACTACTGTGACACTATTTAACGTTGAAAAATAAGGATTAAAAGATAGACTGATCAGCTATAATATTTAATGCTGGAAAATACAGATTAGAAGATATAATGAAGGATAGACTGATCAGCGGTGATGAAGAAAATTAAAGATTTTATTTTTAAGAAGAAATTAAGAATCCCAGAGAATGAGAATTGCAGGAAGGATAATGTTTTGATAGGGCAATGTGGCAAGTGTGAGAGTAATTAATTACGAAAGGTGCTGGAGATAATCAGGATGAGCTGATTCAACCAGGAGGGTGGTCAAAGGATCCAAAGCTGAGAACAGTAGAGTCTTAAGTTTACAAGTGCCAAAGATAATAATGGTATGTCCCAAATGAATATGGAAAGTTTTTTGTCAAAATATATGAAGTGAGTGAATGTGTGTGTATGTATGTATTGTTCATGGTGTGACCCAAAAGGGAATGCATTATAATCGCGTTCTTCCATGAGAAATTTACATGTTGATATAAGAAGTAAGAAGTGGCTGCAAATAATTATCGTGGAGTATTTATAGTGCCGGAGAGTGTCCCCTAGTAACGGTTTTGAAAATTAAGAGGACTTAACCTGACAAAGTTTTAAGGAAAGTG
Source organism: Acanthosepion pharaonis (assembly GCA_903632075.3). Taxonomy (NCBI): domain Eukaryota; kingdom Metazoa; phylum Mollusca; class Cephalopoda; order Sepiida; family Sepiidae; genus Acanthosepion; species Acanthosepion pharaonis. Next base: position 1,819,836 of record CAHIKZ030005025.1, on the reverse strand, counting down.
TAAAATAAAAAGGTCACTTGTAACTTAGAATCAGAAAGAGAAATTTCTGGGATAAATAATAAGGAAAGAGAGCTGGAGAAAATTGAAGGCAAAAGAAGCGGAGAGAAACGCCTAACTAAAGAGCTTGTGTAAATGGATGGCAGAATAGGAAGAGAAAGGATTTTGGTGGGAGAGTAAGGAGACAAACTGAAATGAGCTTAGAAGAGATATCAAATATAAAAGTGTTTTGAATATGGAACTAATGTTAGTGTGTCCATGTTTTGGTGTCTACAACAGAAAATTGCTCATCAGCCCATCCTTACTTCATCAGGAATACCTTGCAATTGTTGTTGTTCTCTTGCGAATGACTTGTGAGATAAGTAGATGACCATGGAGCTGTTTTTTTTGTCAGCTGCTATTTCCAGTATATATGTAGGGTCCTTGTATACTTGCCATCTCACTTCTTTCTCAGTTGTTATTTAAATGTTCATTCTGTGCTATCATAGGGCAAAGATACAACTACATCTTGGAAGTAGTCTCATTTCATTTTATTGGGTAAAGCAGAATTCTAGATGATTTTTAGCTTTGTTGATTGCAACCAAAAAAGCTTTTACCAATGAGAATGTTTACATCACTTTTAATTGAAGAAATGTTACTTCCAAGACCAAAGAAACAATGTTCTACGTTGGATCAAATCATTTCTCCTTTCATGAAAACAAAGAATAGTTCTACAAGGTAGTTTATTTTCTTAGCAGAAAGTCACTAATGGTACCCAACAAGGCTCCATTTTGTGGTCAGTCCTGTTCTTGATCCATTTAAATAACATCCGTAATCCAATGAAATCCACTGCTAAATCATTTGCTGATGGCACTAAATTATATTGTTGCATCAATGACAAAAAAGACTGCTCATTACTTCAAGACAATTCAAAATTCATTTCAGCTTGGAGTTAATTATGGCATCTAAAATTCCATGTGGATAATTATGTTGTGGTGAAAGTCACACACAAATTGAAAGACACTTACAAGATGGTTTTTGTCTTAAGTAAAAGAACAAAGAGATTTAGATATTCTACAAGACAGGAGGATTATTTTGGTAACAAAGAAAAGAGTGCTGAGCTGCTATGTGACATCTGTCCTCCTTTACAACAGGAAATGCTGGACAATCTCCTCAAAGATGAAGAGACTTGATGCAACAGAAGTATGTTTCTACAGAAGCATGCTAAAGATATCATGGACTGAGCATGTGAGCAACAATGAGGTCTTAGAGAGGATGCAAACAAGGAGGAAGCTTATATTTAACATCAAGAAGAGTCAGCTGAAATTTCTGGGACATGTAATGAGAAAGGAGGGCTTGGAGAATCTGATACTCAAAGGTTGGATAGAGGGAAAGAGAGACAAGGGAAAACAATGCAATGACATAACTAGCGGGCTTAAGCAAGTGGATGATAGAATGTGGCCTGGGGAAAGTAACAAAAGGACAGAACTTATTGAGAACTACAAGAGATAGGGGGAGATGGAGAGCCATGATCGCCTAAGCCCCGAAGGGACACAGCACATAAAAAGAAAGAAGTTACACATGATTTATCTCCACAAACACATATTTCTGAAATCGTAAAGAAGCCTAATCAAAGAATATGTATGATTAAACATTTCCCTATGAATCGTACTCCAAAAAAGGTAATTTTTTCAACCAATACTTGAATATGGGATTGTTATCTAGATCCCAGTCAACAAAAATATATATCGACATTGCTATCTGCTTAGGCCAGGTGCTTCAAACTAGCTACTGGCAAGATCAAGCTACTAATCCTTCAGTCAAGACACCAGTTTACTAATCTGTGTGAGGCATACAAAATACTGAATGGTTATTGTAAAATGGAAGTGAACAATTTTTTTTTATCTTCTCAACCAGGAGAATGCATTGTCACTCACACAAATTGATGAAAAAACACTTGCAAGATCTAACTTCTTTGTCCTGATGGTGATGGCTAGATCAAACACTTTACCAAATGATGCTGTGAATGCACCAATGCTGACTATTTTCAAGAGAAAACTGGAGATCTTGCTGAAATGAACTGAAGGACAACTTACTATTTTGAACTGAATGAGCATTTGTAAGGGCTTGCCAATGCAGCCTTTATGATTAAAACAGATGAATAAATTTTGTCTGGATTTACATTACCAATTTCACTAAATGGTACAAGAGTAGTTCAGCTCATGTAAAGTTGTGAGCATAATCTGCATCTGTGATGGTTTCTGCCAGATATCTTCAGATTTTCTGTTTTCTTTTATTATTCCAGTTCCAAATATCACTGTGCAGTTAAATTCATACATGGTTAGATTTCCTTAATGATGTTATGATCTTACATATAGATAAATGAGAGAACACATGACACCTAAATCTTTAGGAACATTGGAACAGCAAAGATGCCTTCCAAAAGCTAAGAAAAGTATTAAGAAACAGGAAAATTTTGTTAAAAGCAAAGAAAAGAGTACTGAACTACTACATAAAATCAATCCACCTATATAGATATGAATGCTGCACAATTCTCTCACAGATGAGAAGACTTTAAGCATGAGAGATATAGTTTTACAGAAGTATACTTCAGAGTGTGTGTGAGCAGCAGGCAAGTTTTAAGGAAAATGGAAAGAAAAAAGGATACTTAAAATAAGAAAGAGACAGCTGAAATTTCTGGAATATGTAATGAGGAAAGAGGGCTTGGAGAATTTGACATTCACAGGATATATCAGAAGCAAGAGGGCAACAGCAAAAAAACCTACTTAACAAACACATGTAAACAGATGACAGAACAAGGATTGGGAGGGATATTAAAAAAATCAAGCATTACAGACAGCTAGAAAGGATAAGAAGCTGTGGAGAACCATGATTGTCCACATGCTGAAGAGATAAGGCATATAAAATGAGATAACATACAGTTCAGAGTTTAAGTAAAATATTTGATTTCTGGTATATGATGATTTTCCTTTTGATAGCAGGAGACAGTGTAATTCCTCTTTGTTTCTCTTCATAAAAAGAGTTAAGGTTTCCACACCTGCTAATTAAAAGAACTTTTGATAACATAGAAACATGATTATAAGTGTTATTTTTCTATACCTTATTGTTGCTTTTCATCACATTACTTGAGGTCAATACATTTTTAGGACCACTCGGGTCACAAAGAGTGCGAAATCAAAAATAAAGAAGTAGCTTCTAATGAGATTTGAAATTTCACACCCCACATGTCACCCCATCTTGGATGTCACTTGAACCACTTCAGCCAGAGAAACTCCGTCAATTAAGCTGGACAGAAATCTAATGATTCTGCCACTCATTACTCTTTGATTGTTCAGGCCATCTTTATCTTACCACCTGATGATTATAGTTATAGATTCTCTTGTTTGTTTTAGTTTTTTTAGATGAAGTATTTTCATTATTATTATTTTTAGACAATCTTTAATTGTTGCTTTTTCAGTGAAAAGTTTTTGGTAGTATTATCTTATCATCTTGTTTTCTCTAAACTCTACAATAAATGCCTTGCTGCTTCTTGATTTCCTGCTTGTTGGAAAGCCTCTTCAGTAGTTCTTGTCTTTAAGAAATGAGGCAAACCATTTGATCCTTCTATTGACCTATTAACCTTCTACTTCTTTTTGGCAAAATACTAGAGGCTCTAATCAACTCTAAATTGATTAAGTATCTCACAGTCTTCTTTCAGATAAGCAATATGGCTTTCGCTTATCTAGGTCAACTGCTGGTATGTTAACAGTTCTTGCTAAAAGGTATATCAAGCTTGAGATAAGAATGGTCAAGCTGGAGCTGTTGCTTTTGATATCTTGAAATTTCACAGTCATTTGTTATCTTCTAACTTCTTAATTCCTGTTCTTTTATAGTTCCTTTTTATTAATAGGATTTTTTTCCTCATAGTTTCACACTCAGTAACCCCTTGCATCTTAGTTGCTCTATTGCCTTGCTTGTGAAATGATTAAAAACAAATTCTAGTTTTCCTCTATATTTTTGTTGTTTCTTAGATAAAGCATTTTAACTCATATTTTCTTATTACAAGTTTTCTTCTGCTGTATCTATTCTTCTGAGATGATGCATTTTCACTCCAACACTTTTGCTGTTAATTTTACCATCTTCTTTCTGCTTAGACAAGTATTTCCACTTATAAATTGTTATTACTATTTTTCCTCCATTAAATTTTTTTAGATAAATCATTTTCACTTACATTATTTTATTACTCACTAGCCGGTGGACTTTAAGCTAGCTCCTGCAAAAGGCTTTTGGCCTTTTGCATCCTATGTATGTAAAAGTTATAAGAATTTAGAAATAAATTATTTTATCTTTATTTGATACCTTAATTCAGCATAATCTTTCTTTGTATACACAAACAATCTCCGTAGTTTGTTTACATTTATTTTGCTTGAAATATTTATTTTCCTTTAAAATACACTATTCTTTATGATCCCTTCATATAAAGACACTTTAAATGATGTTAGGAAACCTGGACTATATAACATTTTGAATACGTTACAGTATGTGTGCTAGAAAAGGAAAAAAAATACATGTGAAATGTACCATGCTCCATGTAAGTTTTAATTACAGTTTAATTAGACAATATCAATTGCAGTCATGATGAAAAGCAAAATTAAAGTTAAACCTTTAATAAAGAATTGTTTTTTTAAAACTTTCACTCTTTTCGATATTTAAATTTAACTTTAAATGAGTTGTTTAATTTTTATTTGAGTGTAACTACAGGAGTTACTGCCTGTTACTTCATGTTGTTTAAGATTTGCTGGGATTGAAAAACAGATGGATGAACAATATACATATAAGATGACGATTAATTTGAAGAAAACGTCTTTGGACGAACTTTAGGCTAGTAAAAAATAATAATACTGTATTTAACTTATGAATATTAATACTTCTACTGCTCTATTTATTCAAAATTCATGCATAAATCTTACAATTGAAAAATGGTTGGACAGACAGACACAGCTACTCTGTGCTTTATTATTATAGATATAAGAGGATTAATTTGAAGAAAAAGTCTTTGGACAGATTTTGGCTAGTAAAAAATAATAATGCTGTAAATAATTGATGAATACTAATACTTCTATTGTTCTATTTATTTGATGCACTTGCATAAATCCCAAGATCGAAAAACGAACAGATGGGCAGACACATGTACACTGTGTTTTATTATTATAGATTTTCCTCCATCTTGTTTCTATTGAAAGGCTTATTCATGTATCACAATGAAATACTGGTTCTCATACAATCACCAAAGTTAAGCATCATTGAGCCTGCTCACTACCTAGATGGGTTTGAGAATACCAGGTGATGCAATGAATAATGGCATAGAATTGGAAATCATTGAGCTGAATTCCAGTTATATTCACCTGTATCAGTAAATCATATCTCCAAAAGATTTTTACAGCTTAAAATATTTTCTGGCTTTAAATAATCTGCAAAGGGTTGATAAGCTGTAAAAAAAATCAAATAGTAAATTAATCTTAATCAAGATTAAGCATTATCAGTCATAAATTTCTTTCAGGTTTTTTTCAATAAAATATTTTCAACCATGTTTTTATTACTAGCTTTTCTCCATCTTATAGTTGCTTCTGAGATAAAGCATTTTCACTGTTCTGTTCTATATTATTATAGTATTTTTATCATTATGTCTATATTTCTGAGATGAGGTATTATGTACACTATTAACATTATTTGGACTATTGTCCTTATCTTTGTCACCATATTACAACTTTTCAGCCATTGTATGTTCTGGCCTTCTTCAGGTGGTTGGAATGTCAAACTGAACCCTTTATTTCACTGTTCTAGTTCCACATGCCATGTTTAATGGATATCAGTTATCTCCTGTTAATTTTCCTCTGAATGTTCTCTACTGCCTTAACCGGGTATTGAACTCACACTCTTTGGGTCCTATCACTGGATATAACGAGCGCCTTTATCCACATGTGTCCTTGAGGACATCTGTGTATGAATTTCTGGGTACTATAAACCTAATGTCTTCAGCAACCATTTTTACCAGTGCTCATATTGCAATTTTTTGCTGGTATCATTCATGTTTTTATCAGAGCTCATATTGAAATTTTTGTTGTTATTATTGCTTTTCTCTGGCACTCCTTATTACTGGTTCCCATATTGTATTCATTTCTATGCTTGGTTGGCTCAGAAGGTTTTTGTGGCCTAGCATATGTGCTGATTCCTTAAGTTTACGAATTTTCCAATGGCGTTCTTTGTCTATGATCTCATGGTCTATGATGTATTTTTATCATTACAAACTTGACCAATGCTCTCTTCTATTTATTACGTTATACTCCATCTTATAGTTGAAATTCTCACTACAGCTCAGGAAAGTATACTTTCAAACACTTAGTCTCAAATTTTAAAATAGAAGTAAAGGAATAATTTAATAGGCAACTGGAATTATTATATTAGATGATGGTCGTTATCTTAAGATTAATTTATTTTCAATGGTTAAAAATATTGAAAATAATTTCATCTACAGAGTCCATATAAAAATGAAAAAAAAACAGTTACAGATTGGAGTGGAGTCGTTGTAGATTTCTGTGCAATTCTTTGAAGTTTATTTTATTTTTGTACTTTTTTCTTTTCTTTTTTTTGTTGGTTTAGGCTGTGTTCTATTCACCTACAATTCATTGTGATATGTGTATCATTGCTATTTATGATCAAAATCCTTAATTCAGCCACCACTCACAACTTGTTTAATCTAGAATGTATTTACCTTAGAATGTTGCTTACCAATGCTAAAAGACTGATGCAACAAGAGTACATTAAGTCTTACCATCCTATTTCTTAGTTGGTAGTAGACATCAGAATTTATATTGTCATAACAAAATGAATTCTTCTCCACCCCCTCACAGGTTAATAGCAGTGGATAGCCTAACCTGTTGTCTGGTCTGCACTCCTTCCATGTCTATTGAACAGGAGTAGTGATTTATCCCTTGTTCCTGCATCAGGATATGGTTTACCAGTTCTTTCTTTTACCAGGACCACAATGATTTAACTCTTTCTACTCTTTGGTGATTAGACTAGCCAGTGGTTGTGACTTTCCATTGTGGGGGTATTGGGATGGCGGTTTGCTGGCTGTTGCTTCCAACTTGTTGTTAGGTGCTTGAACTTTTTGGTAGTGCTTAAAGTTGCTGCTCCGATCATCAGTTGCATAATATCAGGATATCTGTAGTGTCATGTCATGCATGGGTAGGTGTCCCTGCATGTGTTTCCATTGGGCAAGCCTTGAGGTCACATTATGCTCTGCTCTCAACCATGCACTGGCTGGTCTGTATTGCCACTGAAGACAATTATGGTGGTCTTTTATATCTATCCTCAAAATATACCTCATGGTTATCAGAATGAAAAGAAATAAAACTAAACCAGCTAAAAAAAATCACGTACTCAGCTCAATCTTTCTTTCTCCAGTATTTGTGGTATCCATTCCAACTTCTGCAGGGTAGAATTTTCTTTTCCTGGAACCCTGTATCTTTACCCTTGGTTAAACCAACTTGAGTTCTTCCATCGCTACTAATGAATTCTTGGTTCCAGGGTATCTTCCCCTTTGCCAAAAAATTCCAAAAATCACATGCATGGCCTTGGTGTCTACATCTGGGATAATCTTCTGATGACCAGTGAACTCTGATTTGAGGCTGCTGACTATTCTTTCATGTACTTCTGTCTTTTGCTACTAATCTATGTCAGCTATCTCTTTTTTTCTTCATCACTCCCCATCTTCTCAAGATGGCAGTTTATTAGACACAGTAGTTGACAGTATAGAAAAGGCACTTTCTCTTCATCTGTTGCCCAATCCCTCACTCAAAATCATGGACTTCACTACTCATTTCCCTTGCCAAACCAACCAACAGGCTTCTCAACAGGATCTATTTCATTCCTCCTCTTCTCACCAAGACTTGCAATACTGTCCTCTTGGTAATTTGGACCATCCTGTGAAAGCTATTGATATCTCCTTTCAAGCATGCTGTTTGGGCCTCATTCCGGAATTTTATTTGTGATGTCCCTTCAAGTGACAATCTCCCAATTGAAAATTGCACCACTGGGGTTTCTTCTTGGATCAAAGGCAACATGGATGCTTTCATTCTTTCTCAGTAATACCAGGTGAAACTGCAATCCTCTCCATGGTTCACACCAGCATGCTCAGCTACCATAGCAAACAGGAACCACTATTTCCGACTATACCAGTGTGACAGCTCTTGTTATAACAGGTGCCTATTTGCTACTGCTCATAAAAAATGTAAGTGAGAGCTTGCAGGAGCTAAATCCCTGTTTGCTGAGAGAATGAGGCACTGTATAGCCTCTAGAAACTTTGGCTCCTGTGATTACTGGCATCTCTGTAATAGGTTATTAAATAAGTGCAAGGTCTGTATTCCCCTGCTCTTCAATCAATTTGAGGTGTTATCATCCTCTGCTGATAAAACTGAATGCTTTGCCTGTAAATTCTCCTCAAAGTCTACACTTGACTCATCCTGTCTAACTTCCCACTTAGAACTGATTCTCTGCTGAGTGATATGCATATAACCCCTTTCATGGTCTCCGCTATCATCTCTAACCTTGATTCCCACAAAGCATGTGGACTGAATGGTATCCCTGTAATAGTTACTAAAAATGTGCTCTAGAACTGGCTTCTGTTCTTTCTAAACTGTATAACAAATGTCTCTTTCTCTCTCTTCATCTTTCCTGGATGTCATTGTCTGTTCCAGTTTTTAAGAAGTTGAGTGAACCATCTGACCTATCCAGCTATTGGCCTATAACACTTCTACCTCTTTATCTCTCATCGCAAATCCTTTTCTCTGACAAGCAATATGGCTTTTGTTTCTCCAGGTCAAATGCTGATGTATTAACAATAATTTAGGAAAGTGTCTATTGTGCTCTAGATAAAAATAATGAATCCCAGGCTGTAGCATTGAACATCTCAAAAGCCTTTGACAGGGTCTGGCATTCAGGTCTTCTCCACAAGCTGAAAAGTTATAGTATCTTGGGGCACTTTGATACAGTCATTCCTATCTAATCATGAATGTTGTCCTGAATGGCCACTTATCTACATCCTTTCGTACTAACATGGGTGTCCCCAGGGTCCATCATTGGTCATATGCTGTTATTAATCTTCATTAATGATTTTCCCTGATAACATCAGCTCTTAACTTATCATCTACGCTGACAACACTACCATTTACTCCTGCCTTGATAGTAAGGCTGATCACTCAGACAAGGTGAAAATGGCAGCCAATGTACAAAACAATCTCAAGACCATCGTTAACTGGGGTAAAAGATGGCTTGTCAATTTTAACATCTCCAGAACTAAATTTCTCTTTATTAATCATCTGAGAGACTCTTCTCTGCCCTCCATCAGTATGGCTGATGCTATATCCTCCAGAAAAGTGACTCACTGCACCTTCTCAGGCTAATGTTCTCAGCCAACTAGAAGTGGAAAGACTATATTGTCCATTGCTAGATCAGCTGCTAAGAAAGTTGGTTCACTGTGTTGGGTGAGACAATTCTTCTCTCATGAATCTATCTTACATATCTATAAGTCTGTCATTGGTCCATGCTTAGAATATTGCTGCCATATATGATCCAATGCCCCTACTGTTTACCTGGAGTTCCTTAATAAGATCCAAAGAAGAATCAGCAATATTATTGGTCATGATCTGGTGGCTCAGCTTCAGACACTTGCCCACTGACATAAGGTTGCCTCTTTGTACATTTTTTATAAAAGTTTTTTGTGGTAATTGTTCAGATGAATTCTTTGTTATGATACCTAGACGATATTAATTTAAGCACAATAGTAGACTGTCATTGAGATCTCATCAATTTACAGTTGAGCTAGCTAGATGTAGCTGTAACTTCTATGCTGACAGTCTCTTTTCTCACACTTCTCATTTGTGGAATTCCCTTCTAGATACATGCTTTCCAGCCAGCTTTGATATGCAGGAATTTAAATGTAATGTCAATCATTATCCTTCTGATTGCTCTTTTCTCTATCTAGTCATTACTAATATTTCTGTTGCTAATTACTCTACACCCTGTAACCCCCATGTGTCTTAGTGGCTTTACTGCTTTACTTGGGGTTACACTAATTTAAAAAAAAAAATATGTAACAAATCCCACAAGAATTGAAACTCAGCTGTCCAATTAACAATTCCAATTACACCATTCATGCATCCAAGCGTAGAGCAACTGGTATGACCAGGCTTGATGTTGCTTAAGTTTAGATGATTGTATGAAAACCGGTCTTTCAACATGTGACTGTAAGCCCCTGGTGCATATGAGAGAGAGAGACCAGGAGAATATATATACATATGTATATGACTGTATGTCTGTATTCAAATATAGCTATCATCTTGCTTAAAATGTGGGTAAAAGAAGTTTTAGTTTCCTTATATACTTATCTAAAGATCTGCTTTCAAACCGCCATTTGTCTTCTGTTCATTTCATAACCTTATATCCTGGTTGAGTGCAGCTCTTATTCCTGATTCACATACTAGACTATTATGTTTGTATCCTGATTGGGACAGTTTCTGATTAGGTAGCAATTCTCAATATACATATATTTTTAGAGGTGGTCAAACTTTGGTCTCTTAGTTATTTGTTTATTTTTATTTATTTTTCTATCACTACACTTTCCTCGAATAGTTTAGCAGTGTTTCTTTTATGGATTTTGTTTTAATTGCAGCACTATTGACAATTTCAATGATGAAACTAAATGCAAGTATTATTGTGACACTCCAACTGCTTTGATTTTCTACATCAATTTTCTTTGAGGATTTCCTGATCCAAGATCCTGAATCTGATCTGAATAGGATGACCTCAACTCCTACTTTTGCTATTTTTACCTAGAGTTGGTAGGAAGAATGTATTCTGGTTTTGTATTGAGTTCTTCTTTTACAGTGTTTGACAAATGAATCCAGGGAGTTCAGTTTGCCCTGATATTTCATTCACCATTATTCCACTTAATAATAAGATTTAAATTATTCCATCCTGGGCATTTTTTTTTTCAGCTCCTTTCTTAAAAACAATATTATTATTATTAATTTATTACTATTTTTAGTACATTTTATTTTAACTTTTTATCTCAACATTCTGGGAATTAAAATTCTTGGATATCTGAATAAAAGAATTCAATTATATACCTCCACAAAAATATATTTTGTTCTATTTACATGCTTCTAAAATCCTTGATATTCATTTGGCTTAAGTAATGACTCCTTCAACAATATTTTCCAAAACTAAGACACAAGGGGAGTGTATGAATTTGTTGATTTTGGCTTCATTCCAATGAAATTATGTATGCACCAATTTCAAGTCTAAATCACTTTTCTTAAATTTTTAGAGGTCAAGAGGTAATTTTTGACTCTGATAAAAAAGCTTAGTCTGGTTTGTCCCCACTTTCACTTTAGGGGTCAGTTCGAAAGTGATCCTCTCATTCAATATTGATGAAAAAATATTCTACCAGGGGCAATAGCACTTTATTACCTTTCAAAGTTGTTCTCTTGGGACCGCACACACTTATCCCAACATCCCTTTCATTTTCCAGAACAGTGTGAAAAATCTTCTTTTAAGATCCAAATCAGTTATTTTGCCAAATTAACTTCATCAACAGTGATTCAGCAGAGATCTAAGTTTTGAGATACGCTGGAAGATACCGGAAGTGAAATTTGGATTGTCATGAGTTTGACAAATCTGAGTGATTATGAGGTTTTCCTAAAACAATTAACATGATGCATGAAGAATATCTTCAATTGGTCAGTGTAAATTAGTGTGAAGTGAGTAGCCCTGGTCAAAGGCAAAATAAGTAACAGAATTGACAAATTTTTAATAAAATAAAGCATTAAAAAGAAAAGAACAGGGTAAAAAATAATATAAAACAAGCAAATAAAATATGCGAGCTGACAGTAATAAGGCAAAACAACAATAATATGGCCAAAAGTTTACAAACTAAGAATTGGCGTCAACTCACAAAACAAGTTTGGATAAGCAAACATAGCATTCTATTCTGGTTTCAAGACAAGACAGACTGGGACTGATTCAAATGAAACCAAGAACCAGCCTACTTTACTGGCTAGGAAAAAATCTCTGCATGCATTTGAGTGCTTCTGTCTATAAAAGGCTATTTTTTAGATTGTAAGAACATTTTATAGATAATGATTTACTGACACAAGTACGTCCTGTATAAGGTGATAAATTACATCCAGCATCCGGGGTAAGACAATAAACTATGTCCAACAGTAGTGCCTCTGATCAGGTGGTTTTGAGGAGCATGGAACCATCTCTCAACTGCTGGTGTTCCCAGGCCCACCCTAACCTGAGGTGGTAGCACCTGTTAGGGTCCCAACTATGGGCAAATAATTACCCCTGGGGTTAAAAAACTATGAAAGTTTAAAAATAGATTTTAACACCAGCAATAAGTTTTTTGAAGGAAAAATATTACCAGCAATAAAAATGTTGCCAGCATTAAATAACCTATTTAACCTTAAGGAACCTGAAGAAGGTCAGAGCGTACAATGGCCAAAATGTTGTGACAAATATGGCAAGAAAGTTGAGGACAATAGTCCAAATAATGTAAATAGTGTACATAATACCTCATCTCAGAAATATAGAAAGATGGGGAAGATAATAGTTAACTATAGACTTGAACAGTTTAAGATTACAGTGATCAAGAAAAAATTTTTTTGGGAGTCTATTCCAAAGGGCAGTTGTTTTAGGGAAGAAGCTGTTTGAATGAAACTTACTTCTTACCAGTGGAATATGGAGGGAATGTGGGTGGTTTGTTATTATTATCTCTCTCTCTCTCTCTCTCTCTCTCTCTATATATATATATATATATATATATATATATATATATATATATGTTCTTTAAATATTACTTATAAATACTGGTGCATATCATCTAAATATCTGGAGGTGAACCTATAAATCTTTGCATCATCTACCTTGATATCAACTAAAGATGAGAGAATGTTTTTGCAAGGCAGGAATATGCTTAATTCAAATTCATGGATAATAAAGAAAGGAAAACTGTGGAGGTCCATGATCATTTATCGTCAAGGAATATGATAAAGATAAATTAGAAAAAGAAAAATTCATAAAAAGATTAAGAGATTTATTCACACACACACACACATATATATATAATTTATTACATACATACATACATATATATATATATATATATATATATATATATATATATATATATATATAGGCAGAAATGTAGATTGCATAAGAAATTGTATAAAAAAAATGTAGTTTTAAAGTGTGCTATATTTATGGGATAAAGTGCAAAAGGCTATTTCATGATACATGCAATCGTCATCCTGACAATTGTGTCTAGGATGAAACAGCCTGTTGCCTCTGAATGTTGACTTCAATGTTCACTTTTATATTTATATTTACATATGCTCTGTCTCTGATATTGAGCACTTTATCCCATAAATATAGCACATTTTAAAACTACATTTCTGCCTATATATATATATATATATATATATATATGCGAAAAGTGTATATAAATATAAATAAATATATATATGTATAATTATTTATATATTATATGCGTGGTACATTAGAAAGCGCTCAATATCAGAGATAGAGCTAACATATTTGGTTTGATAGATGTGAGTTTGTGACCCTGGGTTTCACGCTTTAGCGATCGTCAGACAAAGCGTGAAACCCAGGGTCACAAACTCACATCTATCCAACCAAATATATATATATATATATATATATATATATATATTTGTATTTAGGCAGTAATTCTTCTTTCATGCACATTTCATTGAATACGACAGACAAGATGCTTTTATTTAGTTTTTTATACAATTTCTCATGCAATCTAATATTTTTTTTTCTTTTCAGATGATGAATTGTATAAAAACTGTCCAAATATAATATATAAATGTTTATGGGTACCTGTACTGTTTACCTGCACATTATTTTAATGTTAATTGTTGATCACATTATATTAAATAGAAGTTTTTGTGGCTCATGAGCCTGTATCGGCTTTTCAAAGAGATTTCAGGCATATTCACATGCAAATTAGTCAAAAGAAAAAAATGTCATTGCAAGCACCCTCCCCCTTGATACTGGTAGTTCCTTGCCTCCTCGGCCTGAATATGGTAGAAATCTGTCATTTTTTTTTTTTTAGGCTCCAGGAATAAATTTCTAAAAATGATGTAGGTTATAGCTATCTTCTATCTACCAACATTTACGGATGACTAAAAGAGATAGAGAAGCTCTTTACAAAAATTACAAAAATTTTTACTTGGTAATTGCAATATTGCTAAAAGTACTAATAAAAACAGCTCTTCTTTAGTCACCTTTGATTGGTGGATTATTTTTGGTGAAAGACGCAGACTAAACTAAGCCGATTTTTCTGTCCAAAGTCAACAGAACTATTGACATCTTCCTTTGACTTATCAGGTATGCCTCCCAATAACACAATTAATTACAAGATGTTGCAGATTCTATACAAGTTGACTGTGTTGCCAAGTATAGATTGTCTGGGATGTTTGCAATAGAAAAACAGTTCTACAATGTGACTCTCATAGATTTTACAAGTATACAGATATATAAGAGATTGTAAAGACTTTTGTTGGTTGCAGTGTCTACCCAGAAAATGTATACTCAGTTTTTCATCTCCCTCCAAAATGTTCAGAGCCTTGCTGCAACAGCTCTCTTCCCTGATCAAGCTCTAACAGTTCAATGAGAAAAGAAAAATGTAACTTTCAGTACCTCAAAAACCAAACTAGTATTGTTTCATCATCCTCAATCAGACCTTGAGGTTTCTCCATGAATGAATGATTACACACTATGTCTATTGAGTGTCAAGTTCATTTCAGACATCAAGTAGAATACATCTATAAGATCCATTACCAAATATGTTGGAAAAATGTTCAGCCCATTTTACCACTAAGATGAGGTATTATGTACACTATTTACATTATTCGGACTATTGTCCTCATCTTTGTCGCCATAGTTTTGGCCATTGTACACTCCGGCCTTCTTCAGGTGGTTGGAATGTCGAACTGAACCCTTTATTTCACTCACTGAGGAAGACTGTTCTAGTTCCACGTGCCATGTCTAATGGATGTCAGTTATCTCCTGTTAATTCCCCTCTGACTTAACCATCAGACTTTGGGTTTCTGTCACTGGATCTAACTTTTATCCACTGTGCCATGTGTCCTTGAGGACATCTGTGTATGAATTTCTGGGTATTATAAACCTAATGTCTTCAGCAACCATTTTGGACCAGTGCTTATATTGCAATTTTTTGCTGTTATCATTATATGTTTTTACAAGAGCTCATATTGCAATTTTTTTTGTTGTTATCGCTTTTCTCTTGATATATTGTATTCATTTCTATGCTTGGTCAGCTCAGGAGATTTTTGTGGCCTAGCATGTGTGCTGATTGGAGAAGGCCAGAGTGTGCAACAATTGAAACATTGTAATAAATATGGCGACAAAGATGAGGTCATTTTACCATTTTGAAAATTACTGATGACATATCTCTCCTTGAGTTAGTCAATCTTCATTTTCCAGACTTGATAGAGTTTAAAATTGTTTACTCGGGCTTGTGGGTGTAGAATTATTCCCCACTCTGAAGCTTCTTTCCCCACAGATGCAGCATCACAAGCCAATTGCTGTTTCCATAGCAAACATTCAGATGAACTTTATTCTTTATTTCCACTGGTTCAGATCTTTATTGTTCAGGCATTACCTGTTACATCCAAGGAGTTGAATCAACCTCATTTCCACTCAACCTTTTAACTAAAATTGCTTCTTTTTTAAACAGTCAGTCATGAGGATGCTGCACTGAATGCTACATGCTTAACCTCTTTCTCTAGCCAGAGGGTAGTCATTCTCTCTCCCCCTTATCGTCATAATCTTCATCTCCTTTTTCATTTATATCATGCACCACATTCATCATAATCATTTTATCAGTAACCCTTTGGCTTGTGTGTCTCTTGAGCCTTGTATCGGTAGAACATTAAGATGATGAATTAGTAAATACTCAAACAACAAGCACCTTTGTGTAGAGAATCTTGGGTATGATGATAAACTACATCTGGCAGCAAGGCTTCTGCTCATAGATTAGATTTTTTAAGGAGCCTGGTTCCACTTCTTAATTGCTGTCATTTCCAGACACACCCTGATGGGGTAGTAGTACCTGTTAGGGTCCCAGCTATGGGCATATAGTGACCCCCGCCTCAAACTAAAAAAAAACACTATGAATGTAAAAAATATATATTATATATAATAAATGGCTAGCAATACATTAACAATATATTTTATCTGTAGTTGAATAAACGATTGCATTCAAAATATTTAGATTTTGGCATTAACTCAAAGAGGTTGAAATGAACAAAACCAACCAACCAACTTAATGTCTGGATTAGTTTTATATATATATATATATATATATATATTTATTAAAGACATTTTTTTATGTTTAACGTTCTTTTTTTATAGATACAAGTATTTAAGTAAATGCTCTGTTTATAATAAACAGTATTAAATAACATTTACCGGCCTGAATGTCTGAGAAATTTTCATAGAAAATATTCGTCCTTTGACAAGATTCGAACCTACATCCTATACAGAACCGTCATTTACGCTGACGTGCCTTACCAATCGGCCACAAAGGAGCGTTCGGTAGACAAGGTCGAATTTACTGCTTATAAACTTCAATCTTCCATGAATCTCGTACATTCATAACTGCTCTGGCGTATCAAATGTAACCAAATGACGTCATATATTAAGAAATGGACAAAGTCCGACAATTTATTTATTAAAGACATTTTTATAGGATGCAGGTTCGAATCCTGTCAAAGGATGAATATTTTCTATGAAAATTTCTCGGACATTCAGGTCGGTAAATGTTATTTAATACTGTTTATTATAAACAGAGCATTTACTTAAATACTTGTATCTATAAAAAAAAGAACGTTAAACATAAAAAAATGTCTTTAATAAATAAATTGTCGGACTTTGTCCATTTCTTAATATATATATATATATATATATAAAATGATGATTAGTAGGGATAATTCCAAGGAGGATATAAATTCAAAGAGAGCTCAATGTAAGAGCAACAATATTATAATAATGAATAAGGAATCCTTAAAAATCCATTTGTTGAAATTACTAAATATAACCTAATTGTTGTCTGAACAGTTCAAAAATTTAAATGCAATACCAGTCATCATCATCTGTGTTCTTGAACTATGGTCTTTTATTGTCATCTTTCTTTAATAATGTTTTTCATCATGTTCTTTTATGCTTGGTAACCCCTTATGTCTTAGTGGCTTCATTGCCTTGCTTTGGGTGAAATGATTAAAAAAAATATGCTATGTGGCTCATTAAGCTGATCGCCTGATGGAGTTTGCATTCATTTGTAACTGATTTCTTTGACATCACTATAAGGACAGATCTACTGAGGTCTACTGCAAACATTTTGATAAAATTAACCAAGATGAAGAAACTAGTTAAAGCAATCAATGTGTAATAGTTACAATGGTTTCTTTCGGGAATTCACCCAGTAGCAAAATGAGAGTGTGGTCAAAGTATTATGAAAATAACAAAGTTAATAGAACATATTTGAATGAAATAAAATAGATGGAATGTTCTTGCCAGGCATACCTGCTTCAAATATGTAGACATATATAGATAAAGTGAAATGCCTAAAAGAATTAAAATATTTTACTTCATTAATTTTTATCAACTAAGCTGTGTGATATTTTCGGTTTTATAAATAATAGATGGGGAAAATTCCATCGTTGAATTATTGAGCTGCTCTCGTGAGAAAATAGGACTCATGTCTGATGAAATGTCTAAAAACATTGCTCAAGAAATGAAAAACATAAAAAATAACCAGGAATTGTCTTAATTACTTAAGTTCTTTTGATGAATAATGTATTGCCAAAGTCTCATTCTTGAAGCTCATCTTTAAAGGAATTTTATGGAATTTTATTTCCTGACAATCTCTTACCAAAAAAAGCAAAACTTTACAGATGTTTTTTTTTGTAAAATCTTTTAGTCAACAAGGATTTGAAATGAATATATTTAGAATCACACACACACACACACATATATATATATTTATTTGTGCGTGTCTGTGTGTAAAAATTTTCAGAATAAATGTGTAAGCAAAATTAAAACTTATCTTAGCTGACACATTTTGTCCTCTGAGGGATTTTATCAAAGCAAAATGTGTCGGCTACGATACGCTTTCCTTTTGTCTTTCTTCATATATATGTTTCATTGAATATGAGAGACAAGCAAAATTTGATGCAAATTTTATTTAGTTTTTCCTGCATTTTGACATTTTTGTTTGATGGGAGTAAGTCAGTGCAAAGTCTGTATTATCCATTGTCCCAAGAACTTTCGGTCACTATTTTAGTAATTTTGAAGGGGTTTGTTTGTAGGTATTATTAATTTCTTTCCAGGTTTATCTGTTTAAGATGTAGTTTTTGTGCTGTTTAAAGAGCAGTAATGTTTCTTACGAGCTTTGCTAGAATTTGAGTTGACATCTTTCTATTTTTAAAAAACTTGCAAAATACCATTTCCGCTACTGAATACAATACAATTTTTTCACTCACATACTCACATAATGGGAAAATTATAAGAATGTTGGAAAAACTAAATGAAAAATTTGTCAAATTTTCCTTGTTTGTCATATTCAATGAAACCTGTTTGAAAGAAAGGTTGATGCCAAAATATACATTATAAAAATATATATATCAAGTGGCCTGAGGATTGCATTTAGCATGAAACAGTCTGTTGCCTCTGAGTGTTAACTTTAATGTTTATATATATATATATATATATATATATATATATATAAAGTGTTAACTTTAATGTTTATATATATATATATATATATATATATAAAACATTAAAGTTAACACTCATTAATATATATATATATATAGATAGATAGATAGAGAGAGAGAGAGAGAGAGAGAGAGAGAGAGAGAGGAGAGACAGAGAGGAGGCACGGTGGAGCAGTGGATAGCAGCTTGGATTGAGGAATCCATTACATTCACTTATGTCGAATCCATTACATTCACTTATGTGCTAATACCCTTGGGAAAGGTGTGAATCCTCTTCTCCCTCCAGCTATGAGTAAATAGCAGGACAGACTGGGTTCTATAGCCTTGGATGGCAACTGGTCTAGGCGAAGGACAACTCTGAATTCAAAACCTGCGGAGGGTTGTTTGGGGATCTTGTGGCACTTAGTGCACCAGGTCTCTGAATTCGGCCCTTCAAAAAAGTGTGGGTGGTCCTGCACGAAACCTTCACCACTATAATCAAATCTCATGTGCTGTTGTCGGGCTGTTGGTTTCCTGGGAACTGATCTGCTTGACCCTCATACATCAACCTCGATGGGCGAGTCGACTATATATATATTGCACAAATAGTGGTGGTGCTAATAAAACAGTGCTCGATGTAATACAACAGAGCTATAAACTATATATTAATAAATATACATATTATCTCTCACCGATAGCACTACTCTGAATGCTGAGAATAGACTGAGCATTACATAAGTTAAGTTTTAATAAAAATATCTGGTTATCGCAATGTTGGTGCAGTTATATTTTATGCTGGGATTACAGTTGTTTCATTCTATATCTTTATCATTTAAAATAAATGGAATTTGTATCTATGTAAAAAAAAAGAAAAATACATATATATATATATATATATATATATATATATATAATCTGTCTAGCATTTAATTTTTAAAAAAGAGCTCAATAATACAGAGTCAAGCTTAATATTAAATCTCATATATATAATCTTTTCTCTATTCTGAGTTTTCACAAATATTACACCTACTAAATTCACAATAGACAAGATAAATAAAATTTAATTTTATCTTTTACCATTAATTCTAACTCTCTTAATATTGAGTACTGTCATTGCCAATATAACTTGCCTTAGAAATGGCATCTCCATCTGGTTGATATTTTATATATATATATATATATATATATATATATATATATATATATATATATATATATTTTTTGTTTCATGTCAGTTTGAGTGCCATGCATGTAGCAATCATTAGGAGCAGATTTAAAACTTGACTAGTGGCATTCTCTCATTTAATGAACGGGGATATTTTTTAGTTAAATCATGTAGATATTTATGTGATAGGTTGAAGAGATAATATTATTGTGATCCCAAAACCTTATTTTAAGCACGATGATAGTGTAGTGTGTTGCATGGGATGCAATCTATAGTTCATGTGGGGTCTAAGAAGTTACCCCAAAGGGGAAATGAGACCAGTCTTGTAACTGGAATCCTGCAGGTGAATAGAGGAAGAAGAGTGATAAAGGGTTTAGATCCTTCGAGTTTATACTGATTTATACAAAATCATCAGGAATTAATGGCTGACAAAGTAATGACAATTTTCGTTATCACTATTATTTTTGTTGTAGTTTTATTTCATCTTATTGTTGTTGCTTTTTTACCACAAAACCTTGGGTCAAATACCCTCTTCATTATTCTTATTATTTTATTACTAGTGTTACTCCATTTTATTTAAGCGTGATATATTTGGAAAGGATATTAGATTAATCCATAATTTATATTGGCTGCAAACTGATTACATATAAATAGGAAATGAATTCAGTAAATATACAAAAATAATAAAGAGCCTGAGATAAAAATGTCTTCTCAGCAAAACCTATGGAAGCTTTTGAGGGAAATAATTGTGA
The DNA here is from genome assembly GCA_903632075.3 of Acanthosepion pharaonis. Taxonomy (NCBI): domain Eukaryota; kingdom Metazoa; phylum Mollusca; class Cephalopoda; order Sepiida; family Sepiidae; genus Acanthosepion; species Acanthosepion pharaonis. The sequence continues at coordinate 1,799,074 of CAHIKZ030005025.1, read as the reverse complement.
GAGAATTAGAAGTTCTATTAGTATTCATGGCCACAATCTTAGCAACATTAGATATGCAGATGAAACAGTGTTGATAGCTGATGGAAAAAGCGAACTACAGGAACTCCTATAGAAGATAGTAAAGGAAAGCAAGAAGAAAGGACTAAGCATCAATTCTAAGAAGTGAGAATGCAAGGTCATTAGCAAAAGAAACAGTCCAACATGAAGATTACAAATTGGAGTTACCAAAATTAAAACCAGTAAAACAATTTAAAAATCTGGGAAGTGTTTAAAAAAGAGGAGGGAAAATGTGCCAAAAGCTAAGTAAAGTATTAAGAAACAGGATATTTCATTAGAAACAAAGAAAAGACTAGTAAACATATATATTAGTCCTCTTATATGGCAGTGAATGCTGAACAGTTTCCTCACAGATGAAGAAAACTTCAGGCAGCAGAAATGTGGCTCTACAGAAGGATGCTGAGGATAGTCTGAATTGAATATGTGAGTAAAGGAGAAGTTTTAGGAAAAATTCTCGGACACATAAGGAAAGAAGACTTAGAAAATTTGACATTCACAGGAATTATTAAAGTCATGAGAGAAAGAGGAAAGCAGTGTATAATTGATCTAGCAAACTTGTGTAAATGTTTGGCAGAACAGATTAGGAGAACAAAACTTTATTAAGAGCTACAAAGGACAAAGAAATGTGGATAGCCACGATTGCCCATGTCCTGAAGAGACACGCATCCTAAGACGATAGACTAAATCCATGTCCTGGGTAAGACGATAAACTATATTCAACAGCAAGTCATCTGATCAGGAGGTTTTGCAGAGTACAGAACCACCTCTTAATTGCTGGTGTTCCTAGGTCCACCCTGACCTGGGGTGGTAGCACCTGTTAGGATTCCAAATATGGGCAAATAGTTAACCTCCAAACTAGGGTCAAAACACTGTGGAAGTTTGAAAATAAGTTTTAATACCAACTACATTTTTTGAGGAAAAATTATTACCAGCAATACATTTTTGAAGAAAAAATATTACCAGCAATACATTTTTGTAAATAATTATTACCAGCAATACATTTTAGAAGAAAAAATATATTACCAGCAATACATTTTTGGAAAAAATATTACCAGCAATAAAAATCTTGTCAGTATAAAATAACCCATTGAGGTTGATATGCTGTTAAACAAACCAATCTGAAGGGGCACAACACATAGAATATTTTTGTTGCTTTTTAGCCCAACATTCTTAATCAATATATTCTTCATTATTACTATTTTTTTTTAAACATTTCACCCCAAGCAAGGCAATAATGCCACTAGGATGCAGAGTGTATCAGAGAGTGAAAGGGCAAGAGGAGAAATGAGGAAAAGTATATTAAAGGGACAGGATTTAGGAAAACAAGATGGTGTTTGATGTTGCATTTAAATCCTTGGATATTGTAGATGGTAGTGAAGCAAGAAATCAGAAGGGACTTTCATCGATGTGAGAAAAGAAACTATAAGAATAGAATATATGTCTACACCTTGCTAGTTTAATAGTAAAATGGTTAGACCTAATTTTCAAACAAGTAGAATGCAGACAAGACACTAAAGAAAACAGGTCATCCGAACACTTACCATGAAAATATTTATAGAAAAAACAGAGAGAAGCCATGTAACATCAGTGAGAAAATGACTGAAGTTGAGATGCCAGATCAGGATTAATTACATTACAGACCCTTCTTTCAATTTTGTCTATTATTTTATTACTATTTTTATTCCATTTTATTATTGGGGCTTTTTAAAATCCTAGCACTCTGGTTTTATCCTCTTTTCAGTCAGTAGAGTAAACAGTGCAAAATTAGTTCCTGGTTTGACATGAACCTGCATCTCACACATTGGAAACCAATTTTTTCAGGCATTACATTAACCTTTTCAGTTAGAAAATTTTCAGGTATTATGCAAGAAACAAATTCTACCACCTCAACTTCTCTGATTCCCAATAACTTTGCTTTTAAATTTTGGAAGATTAATGTCAGTCATCATCTATCTTGCTAAATCCTCTTTTATTGTTCTTTAATAATATTCTTTCACACTCAACTAACCCCTTGCAACTTAGTGGCTTTATTGCCTTACTTGGGGGTGCAATGATTAAAAAAATATTATAAATGTACGGTCATCTTAAATTTGTTATGTCTTCATGAAGTTTTTTTTTCGATAAAAATGCTAGTACACTACATTTCATACTAATAAAATCCAGTCTTGAAAAGTATAGATTTACACACACACACACACACATATATATATATATATATATATATGGTTTGCATATCTATTCTTCATTCTTTAGGAATTGCCAAGATATTCACATGATCCATCTCTTGGTAAATGGAAAGTTTGTCCTCTGCCATGGTGGTCATCGGATGGAAGACATAATCTTTCTTGATCAGAAACTTGTTAGTGAAAACAAGCGGTTTTACTATCTACCTTAATGTCATGAAGCCGTTAACTCTTTATATGATAGATTCACTCTAATTTGCCGACTTGCTAATACTATAATTCCTTCCTTTTGTGTCTCATGACTTTAAGAGTAATCGACATAACTCATAAAGCATCTTAGATTCGTATATATTATAATAAAAATAATAAGAAGAATCTTCATCACTTGTTTCCTTTTATGATCCTAATCTACTTTTAACTGACTTATTTACTTATCTGTGCCATTAATATTTAGTCCGATGAGTCTTTGTTATCTTGTTTTATTTCTGTAGTGTGAGATCACTGGAAGTTCTCAACACCTTCCATTGTTTTTAATTCCTCCTTTTCTTCCAAGTTCAACTCATCTGTTATTTTCATTGAACTGATGTTGGAGTCAGGCATTTTAGATCATCCCAGAGGCTGTAAAATATTGAGATTTTTCTTGTTAAGCATCTTTTAGAATATTATGTCGGTGGCGTGTGTGAGTGTAGAGGGTGTGGTTGAAAAGATATATGAATCTCGGTGTTCTCATAACGGGAGATAAAAAAAGAAATCTCCGCTGTTAAGAATAAATGTACATCTCTCAGGTCTCGTTAATCAATTGAACAAATCTTGGGATATTTGTGAAATAAAGCCAAATAAATAAAATAAAAAAAGAGGATAAATTGGGGCCTCAATGTTGTATCAAACCAAATCAGAAATAATTTCATGTTTGATCTAAAAATAGTGAATTAGTTATTATTACTATTTGGTTATTCTTAGTACAATTTTACAATTTTGCTATAAAAATTTGTTTATTTTATTTCACTCGTTTTTTTTTTTACTGTACAGTAATGACAGTATTAGCCATTTCCCTATAAGGAAACATTTGGCATTTATTGACTGACCAACCTGTACTACACTCGGCTAAAATTTATAAAATCTTTCTCTTCAAACAATTTTTCAGGAAAATAGGTTTCTCAAGTTCAGTAGCTGTTATTGTTCTTTCCAATATTGATGAGGATTTCCTTCCTAACCTTTTGTTTGAAGTAGTGTGGAATGTCAACATCTTGATTATGTCATTATTTTCTCTTCTCAAGCCCAGTAGCTGTTATTGCTCTTTCCAATATTGATGAGGATTTCCTTCCTAACCTTTTGTTTGTAGTAGTGTGGTACATGAATATCGTGATTATGTCATTATTTTCTCTTTGAATTAGATGTGCTATCCATTTTAATTGTTGCTAGTCCTCAAATGATGTGGCTTCTGTTATTTGGTACAATTCTTTGATTGTGATTCTGTAGCACCAGTGCACAATATTCTAAGAAGGATTGTCTTCACCACAATCCTCACGTTTCATTTGCTCAAACTAACTATTGATATGAAAAAGCAGTTGTATACAGTTGACACTTTAGATATCTCTGAACTGGTTTGGAGCCATGTCTATACGAAAATATTTATATAATAAAAAATAAAGAATCAATGACAGTATCCCCAAAATAAAAAAGGGGGACAATTTAGTTGTTAAAACTTCTTATATCTTTGTTTCAACCATTCATATTCAGGTTCAATATTTACACGGTTCACTGCAAAATCCTTACCATTCTCTAACAGTTGACTTGTCTACCAAATATACCAGTATTTTTCTATGTACTGTGACCCTTCATATCATGGGTGATATCCATTGTATAGGTCTTAGTAACATTTGTCTTTCTGTTATCTATGTCAATCCCTGTTCTGAATATCTATTTATTTACTGCTCTTCTCTGTTCCTTGGCTTCAATATGTCTATTTCCTAATTATCTATCATAGAAATTTCAATTGAAACTTTCTGATTCTAAATACAAACCTCCTTTACCATTTCCATTAAAACTGCTTTGTTTATAGAATTCTCAGCATCCTTCTGTAGAACTACATTTCTATTGCCTCATTTTTTATTCACTCACTGTCATATGAGAAGATTGATATTAACTCTTTGTTTCTAATTAAATTTTCTTTGTTTATATCATCCTTATCTTCATTGCCATATTCAGAATGTTTCGGTTGTTATATGCTCAGGTCTTCTTCAGGTGATTGGAATTTCTAACAAAACCCTTTATTTCGTCCACCTGGGTAGATTGTTCTAGTTTTTTTTTGTTCAAACTCACAACTTTTTGAGTCTAGTTACTGGATCTAACCAATGTCTTTATCCATTGGGCTATGTGTCCTTGAGGACATCTGTATATGAATTTCTGGGACTTATAAGCCTAATGTCCAAGCAACCATTTTTTACCAGTGCTCATATTGGAAATAACTGAGACATCTGGAAAAGGCATGGCACATGGAACTAGAAAATCTACCCTAGTGGATGAAATAAAGGGTTTGGTTTGAAATTCCTGTCACCTGAAGAAGGCCAAAATGTACAACTGCCAAAATGTTGTGAATATGGCAATGAAGATGAGGGTAATAATCCAAATAACGTAAATAATCATAATACCTCATCTCAGAGATATAGATAATAAATTTTTCTGTTTCTTAATACTTTGTATTTCTACTATTTCTAATATGACTCCAAATTTTCACATTTTCTGTCCTCTGTTTTAGCACTTCCCAGATAGTTGCTTGATTTGTAATTCACATCTTAGACATTTCCTCTTACTGGCAATTATAAATTGTCTTCTTAAAATTGATGTTTAGTCCTTTCTTCTCACTTTCTTTTACTAGTAGTTTCTGCAATTTCAACATGGTGTCATCTGCATAATTCATTTTCAAAATTTCTACCAAATACTGATCATATTAATCCACACACAAGTTCACAAAGGGTCCCATTAAAATCCTGCCTAATGTTCAAATTCCCCTAACTTTTATACTGAATCATTCCATCCTGGGTATGACAATAAATTTTGTCCAACAGCAAGGCCTTTAATCAAGAGGTTTTGAGAAGCATGGAATCACCTCTTAATTGCTAGTGTTCCCAGGTCCACTCTGATCTGGGATAGTAGCACCTGTCAGGGTCCCAACTATGGGCAAATAGTTAGCCCCCAAATTGGGGTCAAAACACTATGAAAGTGTAAAAATAGGTTTTAATACCAGAAATAATTTGTAAAAAATTATTATCAGCAATTAATTTTTGAAGAAAAAAATTATAACCAGCAATACATTTTTGAAAAAAAATATTAACAGAAATAGGTTTTTGAAGGAAAAAAAAATATTACCAGCAATAAAAATGTCAGCATTAAATAACCCATTGAGGTTGATATGCCATAAAACAAAATAAAGTAAACTTGAATCATTATGCTAATCCTTTTCATTCTGACAAATTATTGCATGAATGTCATTCCTTGTTTTTTTTTTTTTTTTAAATCAGCAGGTCTCATCTGAAGGAATGAATTTGAAACTGAACTTTGTCCAAAAAGATTGAAACTGAACTCTGTCCAAAAAGATTTTTGATTGAAAATTCCTGTTAGACATTAAGAAGAAAAATGAAAAAAAAAATGCATTTAATTTTATAAATCCTACCTCAAATGAAAGATATAATTATTTGTAAATGTATGCACTCTTTTATCAAGAGTTATATTCGGGCCCCACCTTTCATGTCAAATATTCCAACCAAAAAGTCGCCAAATTTATTGAAGGGGAGAAAAGACTGAACAATAAAAAAAAAAAAAAAGAAAAATTAATCAAAGTTAATATATTCCATATGATAGCTTAAGTTTCCTTTCAAAATAATTACAAAAAATTAAATTTAGGATTTGATTAGAACTTTTGGGGTTTATTTTTTTCTTATACAGCAGTTGTATTTATTACGCACGCACATATGTGAATGTTTTCATAAGATTTTATAGCTATGCATCCATATATGCTGAAAGTTGTATGTGTCTCTCTGCAAATGTCGAAACAGTAGGTTTATAGATATAATTAAGAAAGGGGAAATGGAATTAATTTTATTTCACTCTCATAAACTATGATACTTTTCAATTATGTGCATGTGTGCATATATGTATGTGTGTATATATGTGTGTGTGTACATGTGAGTGCATATCTGTGTTTGTGCGTGCATGCATATCTGTGCATTATATATATATATATATATATGCATATATATATATATATATATATATATACACACACACACACACATATTAAAGATTCCAATCCATATTTGATCCCCATTTCATATATATATATATATATATATATATATATATGTGTGTGTGTGTGTGTGTGTGTGTGTTAGTGAAGATTTGTTCCTTTCTATGCAAATTTATCTTGGAATATTTCCTGATATGCAATGTGATGTTCCTTTTATTTTATGGTTGCATTTCGGTTGATTTATTCAGAAACTTTATAATCAATTTTTATCAAAATAACTTAGAAAACATTCTTTGCATTATAAAATTATATTCACTTTGAATTTCATGAATAATTGTCTGAATTCTCATTTTATATACCCAAGCATATATTCATTTTTCTAGGGAGGTTATTGGATGTTTTTCCTTTTTTTTCAAAAATGTATAGATTAACAAGTATGACAGACATTTTCTATTGATATTCAAATTCTACTAATCAAAATTTATGTATTATTTATCATTTTTTGTCTTTTACTCTGGGGTGGATGAGTAAATGATGTTAAAATAGTTGAAAGATTCACTAAAAGTATCCATTTTTTTATATATATATATATATATATATATATATATATATATATATATATATATATATATATAAATTAATCATTTCACCATAAGCAAGGTAATAAAGCCACAAAGATGAAAGGTGTTACTGACATGTGAAACAATCTGAGAAAAAAAATTTTCAAGGACAGAGAATGATAAAAGAACAGGAATTAAGAAAACAGATGATGATGATTGACATTGAATTTAATTTTTTGCAGATCAAAATTGACAGTGAGAAGTTAGAATTTTTCTTTCTTTTTATGTGGCATGTCCTTTCAGGATATAGGCAATCATTGCTCTCTACTTCCCCTATCCCTTGTAGCTCTCAATAAGTTTTATCCCTCTGCCACATCCCCCAGACCACATTCTGTCATCCACTTGCTTAAGCCTGCCAGGTATGTCATGTGTTGCTTTCCCTTGTCTTTCTTTCCCTCTATTCAACTTGTGAGTATCAGATTCTCCAGGCCCTCCTTTCTTATTACATGTCCCAGAAACTTCAGCTGCCTCTTCCTGATGTTAAGTATAAGCCTCATCCTTGTTTGAATCTTCTCCAAGACCTTGTTGCTCATATGCTTGGTCCATGATATCCTCAGTATCCTTCTGTAGAACCCCATCTCCATCTCCTCGAGTTTCTTCTTCATCTTTGAGGAGACTGTCCAACATTCACTGCTGTAATGGAGGACAGATGTGATGTAATAACTCAGTACTCTTTTCTTTGTTACCAAAGGGATCTTCCTGTCTTGCAATACTCTGTCCAGCTTTTGGAATGCGTCCTTGGCCATCCCAGTATGTCTACAGATCATCCTCTGTCAAAACACTTCACAGATATTTAAGCTTCTGCACATGATTGATTTTAGTGTCCCTGACCTGCAAATTACATTTCAGGCTCATCACTGATGACCATGCATTCTGTCTTGTAGTTTATTCTTCATCCCTTCTTCTTGCTTTCCTTTGCTACCTTCTGTAAGAGGTTTTGTAATTTCTTTTCCGTGTCTGCTATCAGTACTGTCATCTGTGTATCTTATGTTAAGATTGTGGCCACCATTACTGAATCCCAGTAGGATTTCCAATTCTGTCAGAATTGCCTCACAGTATGGATTGAATAGGTCTGGTGAGAAGACACATCCTTGCCTTACACCCCTTTCTATTTTTGTTTATTTGCTTAACTCATTCTTTATACATATGCATGATGTTTGCTGCCAGTTTCAGTTCTTGAGTTTCAAAAGTGACAAATGCGATAGAAGAAATAATTAGCATAGAACATGTAGCCATTTTATCAGTACTTTGATGAGACCTAGCTGCCAATCTAGTACTGCACTGAAATCCATAAATTCAACATCCCAAAGAAGAAAGCTCATCAGAACAATGACCATGAATATATTTATAGAAAAGGCAAAATGGAAACTATGTCAGGTTGATGTGAAAGTAACTGAAGCTGAGATGCTATGTCAGAATGGATAATATTTTTAATTTTTTTATTTTATGAACAATCTGTAAATGCATAACAGAGGCACCAGAGCAGATGTGGCAGCAATATTCAATACATGGATGAATGACAGATTTATAAAGGCATAAGTTATGTATACACAGAGAGAAAGAAATATAAGGCCAAAGATGTGTATTGTATATAAAATTCTTCGGTGATTTGAACATGGCTATTTCTTTAAAATTTATATTTTGTATTTTAGTACTCTGTATCCATTGTATTTATTTTATTAATTTTTCATTAGTAAATCCGGCATTGCTGACAAAACTAACCTGACCATTGCTCTCGAAAAAAAATTCAAATCTGTGGTTGACTAGGGCAGGAAATGGCTTGTAAACTTTAATGCCAAAATAAAACTTCTCTCATTTACCCAACAGAGAACCCTCCCTGCCTCCTATTAGAATGGCTGATGCCCAACGAGAGTGTTTTTCTGTACCTGCTTGGTCTCATGCTTTCCACTGACCTGAGGTGAAACAACTACATTGAATCAATAGCTTCATCTACCGCAAGGAAAGTTGGTTCTCTGTGTCGCGCCAGAAGGTTTTTCTTGCCTGAGTCCATCCTTCAAATCTACAAAACAACTATTCATCCTTGCATTGGATACTGTGGCCATATATGGTCTGGCACCCCTGCTGTTTATCACAAGGTCCTCGACAAAATCCAGAGAGAGATATGCAGTGTGATATGTCCTGATCTGGCATCTTGTCTACGGTCACTTTCTCACATACCTGCTGTGGCTTCCCTCTGTCTTTTCTACAAATATTTTCATGGCAACTGCTCTGACAAGCTACTTTCACTGGTACCCCAACTGCATGAATTTAAGTGTGCTACTAGGTTGGCATCTTGGTCCCACCCTTTCACTGTCGAGACAGGTAAATGTAACTGTTTTTTGTACTCCAACAGCTTCTTATCTCACTCTTCATGACAGTAGAACTTCCTTCCTCCTACTTGTTTCCCTAGTGGCTATGATCTTCAAATATTCGAATGTAATGTCAATCGACATCTTCTGATGCCTTGATCCTGATCTCCATCCTTCTATATTTCTTTTCTTCAAACACCCCCTTTTTATTCTTGCTTTCACTCTCTGTAACTCCTTGCATGCTAGTGGCACTTCTGCCTTGCTTGGGATGAAATGCTTAAAAGCAAACAATGATTGTTTCAGACTAACATTTTCATTTTTTTCCATTCATTCAACAATTCTTTCAGATATTAAATCTGAGTTTTGATTGCTCATATAATTTTCTCACAAAGACATGACTTAAGATATCTCCCTATTATTTATTATTCTTCAGAGTTTGCTTTAACATACTATTTTATTCAATATAGAAGGTAGACCATCTCTTGGATTTGGGGCTACCATTAAGGTATGATAGTTTTATTTGATGGATTTACCTTCTGAATATGTAAGCAATGCCAAGAGGGATGATCTTCTTGTAGCTTGATTTTGCTGGGGATTTAGTGGGTATATTTTTCCATCCCTTTCTTGACCAGACCAAGAGTATATATTACCACTAGTATTGTTGGCATTAGCGTCACATTCCCTCAATTTTTTTTCTAGGTCTTTAAATGTGAAGAGTTTTTATGTAGTTTTCAGGGAGTTCCTTGTTTCTGTTGACAGTCATGTTGATGTTCAGACATTTCCAGTTTGACCTTCACTACAATATAAGTTCTATCGGCCTTAATTTTCTTATCGGTTTTGATTTGTATGTTTCCTAAATAGGTAACTTTATCATTTTCTGTTAGAGTTGATAACTTATGTTCATACTGTCTTTAACATTGATAGTATTGTGGCAGACTTCACCACATTAATTTAACTTTTGGTTAGGAAACAAGGCTCATGCAAGAAGGATAACCAAAAGACATTGTTACACATAAAATATGTATTTTAACAAGATGTACAATATCAAACAATGATGTGAAAGAAAACATGCATTTAAGTAAGAAAGGTTGAATTAACCAAGAGTTGCCTCTCTTTATCTGTTATTTTAGTGTTCAGTGAGAGATAGTTATTTGGTTTAAGGTTCACTGGAAAAATGTTCATGAGTCTCTTGTAATGATTGTTCTTGAAAGATATTGCTGTGTAAGAAGAGTTTATGTGAATGTGTACAAGCTATGTTCAGCATGTGAATGTGTGTGTAAGTGAGAAGGTTGATGCATGGTTTCAACTGTCGTTGATTCGTTTGGCAGTTCAGTTCTCACTGTTTGAGATGAAAAATATCTTGGCTTAAATAATCGACTATAGGCTCTAAATCATTGCGTGGGAAGAATTGTTCTTCACATGCAAACGATCTAATTGGTTGGCATCAACCAATCAGCAAGCGAGCTTTGGGGAGAATTAAAGATTCTGTGATCTGTTTCTCCCAAAAGTGCACAAAATTGACGACTTAAAATAGAGCAATTACAAAAATTGTTGCATTACTGCAATTTGTAAATTGCCTGTAGAAATGTAGTGGTGATTTATTAACCAATGAATGCTTGGCATTGTAAATGTAATTTGTATGTTCATGCATAATAGATCTGCACAGTATAGTGTTTACAGATTGCCCAATGGAGATATATTGTTCCTTTGTTGTACCTTTTTATTTGTATTCTGTTTTGGCTCAATCTGAGCATCCAGAAAGTAGATGGCATATTGTGCTTTGTTTGTTGCATATTCTGCACTTTGGTTTGATGATGTCTTTCAAGATCTTATTTCAGTAATAATTGAATTTAATGCACTGATCTTGAGCAGCAATAATAAACCCCTCAGTCTCAGATTTTAGGTCAGGGGATTCTGGAATATACCACCTTTTCAACTCTTAAAATAAGGAACTGAAATTTAATACAAATGAAAAATAACCTGCTTAGGACAAAGGCAATGGAGCCTTAGTACCATTCAAAGTCCTTCCCTTGTAACATTGCATAATAATCTTGGCACCTTTTCACTTATTTTTGAAGCAGTCTTGAAAGTTCTCTTTAGGGATTGCCATCAACTGCTCTTTTTTTTTTCTTCAAGAAAGAGAGTCAATCTGGGACAGGAAATACCATTGCAGAGTTAGAAAACTGAAAAAGGTGGCATGTGTCAGCCTTGTTGGCTAATGTCAGCTAAGTCAGGCTAGTATTCAACAGGGAAATTTTGGAGAGCACCCCCTTTGTATAAATTATCTACTTTGAGATGAGATCCAGACAGTTGACAAAGACCACTGAAAATAATGAAGAAGATATTGTATTAGCTAGTTTTGTGAGTGAGGACAGTATAGATTTAGGGAATGATGTGATTTCTCTTGTTAAATTGGGAAGATTTTTGGAGAGCACCCCCTTTGTATAAATTAGTGGTAAAAAATGGTTGCTGAAGACATTAGGTTTATAATACCCAGAAATTCATACACAGATGTCCCCAAGGTCACATTGCACAGTGAATAAAGGCATTGATTAGATCCAGTGACAGGACCCAAACAGTGTGAGTTCAATACCCAGTTAAGGCAGTTGAGAACTTGGAGAGGGGAATTAACAGGAGATAACTGATAACTGACATCCATTAAACATGCCATGTGGAACTAGAACAGTCTACCCCAGTGAGTGAAATAAAGGGTTCAGTTCGACATTCCAACCACCTGAAACATTGTAATAAATATGGCGACAAAGATAAGGACAATAGTCCAAATAATGTATATTTATAATTGTGTGTTCAATCCCAAGGCAGACAATAACTGAGCAGGTTAAATAAGATTGAGATAAGTTATCCATAAACATGGTCAGTGAAATAGAAAATCTAAACTGTAGATTAATAAAGGGTTCAGATCAACATTCATTGAAGATTACCTGGATCAAGAAGCACCTAATGAAGGCCCAATGGCACAACATCCAAAATGTTGTCATAATAGCAACAAAGATGAGGACAATAGGCCATATATGAATAATGTAGACTCCTCATTATCAAAATTCAGATAGAAACTCTTATTTATGTAAATTCATAGCATCATTATTCAGTCATCAAACTATTTTCATTTCTATGATTTTGTCACATTTCCGTTAAATTGTGCATGCTATCATATTTTAATCCAGATATTTCCAGCATTTTTAACAAAGTGTTTTATTTATATAAATTCATATCATCATTATTCAGTATTTTCAGTGGTATTTGATAGCTTAATACCACCTCTCACCTCAACTGTATATTCTATGTGAGGTTGATGTGATTGGTTCTGGTATTTTTTGACCAACTCTTACATTAATGAGAATTCATTGCATTATTACACAGCCATCAGCCTCCAAACACAGCGGAGCCTTTTCTTGAAGGATTATCAGATAAAAAGGTCACCTGAGGAAGTTAGAGACCACAAAAAGAAATATGGACACTAACAGAAAAAAAAACACTATAAAGTTATCTTAATGACCTACCCTATAAATAATACGAACATTGAATATTTACTATATTAGTGAAGAAGATGATATCATTAAACATTATTTGAAAAAAATTTTTTCCTTTTTATTTAAAGGATATTCCAAAATCAAACTTGTTAAAATAATTCTTATTGTCAATCAAAAATCAAGTTTGGCAATTTGTATGTGTTTATCATTAACACTTTAAATGTCAGCTGCATTTTATTTTTTTAGCTATGCTCTCGCTCATATTGATCTTAGCATTTCCAGAAGGTCAACAAAGAGGGAACTTGTTGCTGTTTATGACTCAGGCTCAAATTAGTTTAAGACTTTTAAGATTGGATCCTCCCAAAAGGCTGACAACAACACTGCAAATTCAAGTTTCTCACTTTCCTAGTTTTTTTTTACTTGATTATAAAATAACCTTCAGGCTGATATTTTAACAACAGCTGGCAAACCTTGTGGCAAAAGTAGTTTCACTTTTCAGAGTTTTGCCAGAGGTCAGTGTTCAAAACTAGATAAATGCTGTGAAAACAAATTCAGGTTGATCAAAACTAATCCAGCATCACTGGGAAATGTAAGATGAGTGATTTTGCTGGATTTTGCTGATAGTTACATTTCAACAGTTTACCCAACAAGTATTTTATTATAGAACACATCTCTCCCTACTAATTATGATCAACATGTTTCTTTACTTGATTTGTTGCTTACCTCCCCCTCCTGGCTCTTGGTGAGCATTACAACACTATTCTCCTAGCAATTTGGATCACACTAGTATCTGTTAATATTTCTTATGAGTTGTTTATTAGGCATGAAACTTCTATTCACAAGACTTCTTTCTATGACCAGTATACTAACTGGGATTCATTTTGTGATGCTCCTTGGAGTTAAAATTTTTAACCTACCTATTAAAAATTGTGCTAATGAGATTTCTTCTTGGGTAAAATTCAGCATTGATGTTTTCATGCCTTCTTGGAAATACCAGGTGAAACCACAATCTTCTTGGTTCACGCATGCTTGTTCATGCACTATAAAGCACAGGATTCACTTTTTTCCGACTGTACTAATATGATAGGTCTTTGCTCATAATAATTGTAAACATGTTCTCAAAGTGGTTAAGTCTTTGTTTGCTGACAGAATGAGACACAATAGAGGTTCTCACGTGTTTAGTTCTCTTGACTGACTTTCCACTTAGTACTGAGTCTCTTTTGTGTGTTATGCATATAACATTGTTGATAGTTCCTACTATCATCTCGAAACTGGATCCCCACAAAGCATGTGGACTTTCCCTGCAATAGTCCTTAAGAAATGTACTCATCCACTAACTCCTGTTCTTTCTAAGGTCTACACTAAATGCCTTAATACTTCTTGCTTTCCTGCTTGTTAGAAATCTTCATCTGGAGTTCCAGACTAAAAACTCAGGTGAACTGTCTGATCCTTCTATCAGCCTATTACCCTTCTACCTTCTTATGAATTTAAGGGTAGTACTAATTTGGCAGCTAGGTCTCATCATTTTAGAGTTGAAATGGTTAGATGTAACAAGTTCTATGCTAACAATTTCTTCACCCACACTTCTCACTTGTGGAAGATTATTCCGGCTTCTTGCTTTTCAGTCAACTTTGATCTTTTAAAAATTTAAATGCAATCTCAATCATTATATTCTGCCTTCTTAATTCCTGTCCTTTTATTGTTTTCTCTCCTTAATAATGTTTTTTTTTCCTTTTCCTCATATTCTTTCAAACTCAATAACCCCTTGATTCTAAGTGGATTTATTGTCTTTCTTGGGGTGAAATGATTAAAAATATTCTCTGAATCAGTTGGTCATTAAAAAAAAGTGAAATAAAGGTAAAGTAAGGATTACATGTCAAACTTCATTATTGCTACTTTCAGGGTGAAGCATTACATGAAAAACAAGTGAAATGTTAATGAAACACAGATAAAATTAAGTCTACAAGTAATTCTTACATATGAAAGTTCATCAGAAGTACTACCTTATGAACAGCATATGGTCACTGCACTTCCATCAGAAGTTAAATATACATGTCCTTTTTGTTTCCGTTTTCCCTAAAGATTAATCAGTGCTCACATGTTCAGTCCATCATATTATCAGCATCCTTCTGTTTAACCACATCTGTTGCCTCAAGTCTCTTCTTCATCTGTGATGAGGTTGTCCAGCATTCACTGCCATGTAAGAGGACCAATATTATATAACAGTTCAGTACTCATTTTTTTTTCTAATGACATTTTTCTGTTTCTCAATACTTTTCTTAGCTTTTGGAAGGCATCTTTTTCTATCCCAATGCACCTTCAGTTTTTGGTGTCACATTTTCCTTTCTCAGTTAATATTGGATTAGATTGATTTGTTTTTTACAGTTTATCAACCCTTTGCAGGTTATTTAAAGAAATGTTTTTTATATTGTGAGAATTTCTTAATTTTTTTTTTTTGAGATAATGGTTTAGTGATACAAGTCATACTAATTAACCCATAGCTGGGGGAGAAGAGGTTCATTCATACCTTTCCCAAGAGTATTTGTGTATAAGTGAATAAATCAAACCCAATTGAAACTTGGCTCTTTGATTAACAATTCAGAGCCATTATCCATTACACCACCTGCACATCCAAGCTTACAGCACCTGGCTTTACCAAGCAGTTAGCCATCTAGGTACTAACCAGGCTCAACATTGCTTCACTTTGGTAATCATACAGGAACCTGTGTTTCAATGTGTTATGGCTGTAAGCCAGTCTTCTGTTAAAACCATTCCTAGATATTTAAATTTTATATTTTAAATAGGAAAGACTTTATCCAATGACTTTGAGAGTGATGTAGTCAGGAGTTCTAAACTCCTGGTAGGGCCATTTTTGGTGCCAAGATTGAAGAGGAGGACTTAGACTAAGCACAACCAACCTCAATGACCCCAAAGGTGGAATAAGTAGATGATTATTACAACAAATCTCAAATGTTGAACCAGCAGATGAAGAGGACTATACATGATGGACATGCTGCAGAAGTCAGCACTCGAAATTATAACAGGTATAGTCTGTTGTAGTTTCATAAATGGATTCTGCATGTCTCATTCCATATGTGCTGCAGAGGAAGGTCATGAAATTAAATGTGTGGGTGGGTCACTTCCTGGCAAGCTGAGGTCCACCTTAAACAAATTCATGCCCATGGCATTTTCTTCTCTTCAGATTTTCTTTCATCACCAACCAATTCTTGCAAAGCCAAATGGCAATAGGGAATAAATGACTGGAACATTTTCTAATCAATCTGGAAGCTTCTAATCCTGAACCTGCATGTTTAGTGATCAACACCCTGATCATAAAAGAAGCAATTAGTAAAGAAGAAATTAAATTCTTGGATACAAGATAAAGCTGATGACGATGATTTAAATTTTTGTACTTGATTGATTTTGGCATATCCAATTTGTAATTTTCCTGCTGGGCTCTTCTTTTTGCTGACAAACATACATTCTTTTTTTTGCAACCTTCAGTGGGATTTCCTCTATTTTTCTTTCTGTGTCTGCTATCAACAATTTACACAGCCATAATTTCGCTTTTGTTTAACACAGATATTTACTGTGACACATTTCAATTTGAAATATAATCATCACATGCCACATAACACCTCTAATAATAATCTATTTATTTTTCAACTGTCTTAAGGAGGAACTAATTTCATATTTGGCCCACAAAATGTCTGCACAATTATTTTCTGTAATATTTCTCACATTTTTAAGTAGCACAGTTGCAGCAGAAAGTAGGTCATGCCAATTCCAATATGTTTATATTGGTAAACTTCCAATGTTTCAAATAGTCACAGAAACTAGAAGTAAATGTCAGATAATATAGAAAAAGCAATTTTTCATAATATATCTGCATTTTGTCTATATCTCTGAGATGAGGTATTATGATTACTTGTATAATTTACATTATTTGGACTATTGTCCTCATCTTCATTGCCATATTCACAATGTTTCGACCATTGTAGTCTCCGGCCTTCTTCAAGTGATTGGAATTTTTAACCAAACACTTTATTTCGTTCACCAAAGTAGATTGTTCTATTTCCATGTCTCAGTTATTTCCCTTTAACTCAACTAACCAATTTTTGGCATGATGGTATTGAACTTAGAACTCTTTGGGTTTAGTCACAGGATCTAACCAATGTCTTTATCTTCTGGGCTATGTGTCCTTGAGGAGGACATTTGTGTTTGAATTTTGGGGACTTACAAACGTAATGTCTCAGCAAACATTTTTTATCAGTGCTCATATTGCAATTTTTTTGCTATTATTATTATTGCCTTTTTTTTTTTTTACCAAAGCTTATATTGTATTTTTCTTTGTTATTCATTGCTTTTTTCTAGCACTCCGTCAATACAATTGGGGAACCAGTAATAATGAGTGCTAGAGAAAAGCAATGAATAATAACAAAAAATTGCAATATAAGCTCTGGTAAAAAATGGATATAATAATAAAGGGCTCAGTTTGAAATTCCGATCACCTAAAGAAGGCAGGAGCATACAATGGCTGAAACAATTTGAACAATGTAAATAATGCAAGTAATCCTAATACCTCATCTCAGAGATATAGACAGATATTGAAGAATCAGTGCAGACATGATATACCAAAAATATGGTGACAACTAGAAAAGTTTCACCAGAAGCTGGCAGGTTCAGTTCAAAATTCTAAGAAGGCCAGAGCATACAATGGCCAAAATGTTGTGAATGAAGATGAGAATAATATTCTGAATAATTTAAATAATGCAAGTAATCTCTGCATTTATTTTGAAGAGAAATTCATCATCAAAACATCTTAGTCAATAATCTTCATTTCTCCTCCATTCTTCTGCTGCCACTTAATTTAAAGATGATTTCATATATGTAGATCTTTATTTTCTGTACAAACAATTATTTTTATTTCATGGGTGACAGAACAGGGGACAATTTATAAGATAAAATTAATATAGTGTAAGGATGAGAAAATAGAAATTAGAATTAGTTATACATTCAACATATGAAGAGTTAGAGAAACATAATAGCTAATTAAGTACCCTGCCCCAAGAAGTCACACAAAGTTGGTTTAATGTGGGGAGCCCGAGCATGTACACCTGGGCTAGGAACAAAAATTCCCCAAACTCCTGTAACCATCGGTTGCACTGGCCTCTGTCTCTGGTGCATTGAGAGGGTACAGCCTCAGGCAGCTGTTCCTCAGGGCTGGGTACCTTTCAGTATAATTTTCCTCAGGTGCAACTGTCCTTCAACTAAGCTGCCCCTGAGCAAACTCTGCCCAAAGACAGATGCAACTGAGACATGATAAATAAATGTGTTACAAATTCCTTTAAAGTAGATATTTACTTGACCCCCCCACTGAGTCAGGTTGTGACACAAGGTCAGTTTTTAACGTGAGAACCCGAATGTTTTCATTCGAGCCACTGGTCCAAGCTGGTCTTAGCTTGTCAGAGCCGGTCTAAGCTAGTCATAGCTGGTCTTTGCTTGTCCTAACTGGTCCAGGCCGGAGCCGGTCCAAGATAGTCCTAGCCATGATACCACCAGCGCAGGGACGGATCCCTACACCAGGTAAGTATCAAATTGCTTTAAAGTAATATTCACACTAAAAACTCAATGTCTGTATTATATATTATATATATATTATATATCACTCTTCAGATTTAACTAATTTGCATATAAATTTTAAAAAAGTTTCTTTCATTAATTAATTTTCCTTTATTCAAGGATTGTTTTGATTTTCATATCAAAAGTAGTTCTGTTTAGGAATTTCATCTTATATAGTTCAGAAAAATATTTAAAATTTTCATTTTACTTGAAACTCAACAAATTGGCATCTATTTGTAAAACTTTTCTTAACTATAAGAAGTCAATTTATGAATGAAATGTTCCTTTAAAATTTTTGTTTCAAATATTTCAAGTAGTGAATATATCTTATGAGTGGGCGAAGCATGCTAGTTATATACATTTAGAAACTAATGATGATGAAATTAGGCAACTACTTTATCCACCATGTATGCCATCTTAATTATTAGATTCATTCTTTTCCATGTTGAAATATATCTGGCCAAGGTGCTGCAAAAATATTTAAGATTGGCTTCTGCTTATATTGTTCTTGACAGATCATCAAACTCATTTTGACTTAACGTTATAATCTGAATCATCATTTTCATCCTTACTGAAAAGAAATGTTTCTCTTTTTTCTTTTCTTATTCCATAAATTATTGGTGCTCACTTATTTTGGTTTCTTTTCCAAGGATTTCCCAATTTTTTTCCATTTTTTTTTGTTTTAGCAGAAAAAAGCAAAAAAACCCGTAAGCCATTCATCTATCATTGCTGCTATGCAAAAAAAAAATCTCCTTTATTGATAAACCTGCAGAAAATTCTGCGATAAAACCAGAATGGAATTTACAACAAACAAATTATATAATCAATCATAAGATTACTTTTTTTTCTTTCTACTATGAAGATGTTCGTCAGTTTTTCTTTATTTTATACCAATGAGACAATTTCACTGATCAGTTATCAATATTTTCAGGATTCTTTTATTTCGTTCACTAAAGATTCCATTCTCAAGTCAGCTTCCAAACAATTTTCACTTTAATATCATATGATTGATTGGTTACATAATGTATAGATATTTATCTCTGATATAATTATATATATATATATTCGCTTGAGGATGAATTATATCTCTGATATAATTATATATATATATATATATATATATATATATTCGCTTGAGGATGAAATGGAACTAATGTCTTTAATTTAATTACAAAATTAAATTCGGAGCTTTCATCTTCCATTTTTGAAACATGGTTAGAACTGTGTAGCGAAAACAACCATATTTTAAATCAATTAATTTATAATAAGATATATATATATATATATATACAGTGTAACCCAGATATAAGAGAGTTGTCGGGACTGGAGAAGAAGTCTCTTATATCCGGGTTTCTCTTATATCCGGGTTTGGTCTATTTTATATACATTAACACAGGCTCTAATTTGGGACCAGAGAAAATCTCTCTTATATCCGGGTTACTCTGTATATATATATATATATATATATATATATATATATATATATATATATGTATGTATGTATGTGTGTGTGTGTGTGTGTGTGTGTGTGTGTGTATTTAGTGGAAAGTGTTTAATATCAGTGATAGAGCTAACATATTCAGTTTTATGGATATTATACCACCATTTCAACCTTTCATTTGTATGGATATCAAGACCACCCCACCCCACCTGTTCCTTGTTGAGAAAACACCACTACATACATAAACACTGCAGTCCCGACACCAAGGTGGAATGACAATTGTGTATATGTGCTCAAATGCATGGATGTGTGTCTGTGTATGTAAGAGTGTCATCCCAAACAAACACAGAAGAAAATCCTCCCCACCAACCAAACATAATCAAACACAAATAAGCTTAAATAGATCCATTTTTAAAAAAATAAACCAGTTTGATGATTGCAAGAGTGTGAAACCCAGGATCAAAAACTAATATCCATACAACTGTGTGTGTGTGTATATATATATATATTAGTTTTAAGGTATGCTATATTTATGGGTTAAAGTGCGCAATATCAGGGATAGAGCTCACGTAAATATAAAAGTGGACATTGAAGTCAACATGCAGAAGCAACATTCTGTTTCATACTAAATGCAAACATCAGGCATTGTGTTTTTGCTCCACTCTAGCAAAAACACAATACACATCGCTTGATGACTGCATTTAGCATGAAACTGTCACCTTTGGGTGTTGGCTTCAATGTCCACTTGGATATAAATAAGATATATTTAGGCCACAAGAACTCATCCAAATAATTTTGATTAAATACAGCCGACAAGTTTTGTCTGTTTAATTTTTGTTGCATTTTTTCCAATTTTCAACACAATACACAATGACTTATTTGAAAATTAGATAAAAAATGCAATAAAAATTAAACAGACAAACCTTGTTTGGTGGCTATACACAAACACACACATGTGTTTGTGTGTGTGTGTGCAATACAAGATTGGCAAGAAGGTTACATCATATCACAGTTGAATTGGCTCAATATAACTGTAAGTTCTATGCTAACAGTTTCTTCGCTATTATTTCTTGCTTTCTATTCCACCTTCTTGCTTTCCAATCAACTCTGATCTCCCAATATGTAAATGCAATATCAATCATTATGTTGTCTTAATTCCTATTCTTTTATTCTTCTCTCTCCTTAATAACGTTTTTATTTTTTCATATTCTCGGTAACCCCTTTTAGCCATCATTATTTCTTTATTACTATAAACATTATTTTTAGTGGCTACATGTATTTGAGTTGCGATCCTAGTTTTTTTTTCTCAATTAACTATTTAAGAAAACAAAAAGTATACCCACTAAAAATAACATTTATATTAATAAATAAATATATATATATATATATATACAGGATGTGCATAAAGTCTCTTTGACTCTTCTTCGTTGGTGCAGTGTGGGTGGTACTGCTGCAGTGTTAGAATCCCTGGGATTAGTCATCTCTCATTTATTTGTTGTGTTCTCTCTGAAGAGAGAAACATAATAGAGATAAAATGTACTTTGTCTGTCCGAAACAGATACTACACTTTGATCAAAACTCAACGGCTAAGAAGTGAAGAAAAATGTAACACGAATAGTACTTGCTGCTTGGTTAATGAATGGCAAATGTTTTCTTATAAGGAAATGGTTAATATTACCATTCATGAAAATATAAAAGCGTTTTAAATTTTCTAACCTTGCCAATAATCATTATTATGAGAATGAGTTGGTGTGTTACATTCTTGTATCACTGCTTCCTAATAGGACTTTCTTGCGGTATGAATGGTAAAAATAATTGATTTTTCATATCTTCTGTTGCTAATGGTCATGGCCATATGCCTCGCTTCACATCAAAACTGAGCAATTGGACACAATAACAGCAGCCACTATATGATTCTCTCATTTAACTTTTGATGTGACTGGCTAAAAGGATTGGCGTCACTTTTCAAACCATCTGGCGTCATTACATTTGGTAATGATTTATTTTCATTTCTTCTGTCTTGGTTTATTTCTCTGCCATCATATCTACAGGGTGCGATGGGTAAATTATCGCCATTTTATATTTTTAATTTCACGCGTGCATGTTGTTTGCTTTTGATTTTCTCAACTGCACAGTACAGTAGGGTCTGTTGGGCACCATCTGTAAGAAAAAGAGCATCATGATGCAATTCACTTCAACAGAAGTTTGGAAACATCATGCTCTATTGCTTAGCATTTGCACCAGAAGCTCCAGTACAAACATTTCAGTGTTTGGGTGTCAATCTGAGAATGGTGCAGAGGATTTGGAAAAGAGTTGGATGATTCTAATGGTGATTATGAATGTACAGCAGCTTGGAAAACTCACTCTGATCATTCTGATAAGAAAAGAACTCCTGAATTTGTTGGTGAGCGTCTCAGAGGCCTACATCAAGTATCTTGAAGAGGTAGTGCTGCCCTATATTAAGAGGGTGGCTGCTGGAAGAACCTATATCTGGCAACAAGACTCTGCACCATGCCACACAAGCAACCCCCCCTTATATCTGGTTGCCTAACTCCCCAGACTGCAAACCACTTACTTATTATGGGTGGGGCACAGTGGAACAAGAGAACAACAGAATTCTTTGTAGCACCAAAGATAAACTGAAAGCAAAGATTATGGGAACATTCACCAAAGTAAATAAGACATCCAGAAGAGTTGCAGAAGATTCCAAAGTCATCTGGAGGCTAATGGTGATTTTTATTGAATAAATTTACTCCTTAATATTTGAAGATATTTTTGTGTAATTTTTGGTAAATATATGCGATGTCAATGTTATTTTCATTTTTGTGTAATTTAGATGACAATTTATCCATCGCACCCTGTCTGTATATAAGGTAGGGTCCTCAAGTTAACCATTTTGATAATCCGTTTGCCTTGTTAAGAATTAATTCTTGATATTACAAATGACTTCATAAGTAAGTTATTTTGCGGTTCTTTCTAACCTGATTTGAATTTGGATTGTTTCTAACGCTTGGTATTTTTATCTTCTCAACACAGTCTCATTCATACTACCCCCCTCCTTTTTTATGTGTTGTGTCCCATCAGTATTTAGGTGATCATCCCTCTCAACAACTTCTTATCATTTTTTGCTCTTAACAATGTTAGTCTTTTCCCTATTCCTCCCCCTCCTTCTACTACCATCCATTTACACAAGCGCATTATGTAGATTACTTTGTCTTCCATTTACCACTCAATAAGCCCTATGAGTATCAGATTCTTTAAACCCTCTTTTCTTACTATATGTTCCAGAAATTTCAGCTGTCGCTTTCTAATTCTAAGTACCCATTTTCTTTCAAATCTTTATTTTTACATGCACTGTGCATGGTATTCTCAACATCCTTCTGTAGAACAAGATTTTTATTGTCTCCATGTCTTCTGTGAGGAAATTCTTCAGCATTCACTGCCATAGAGAAACATTGATATTATATAACAATTCAGCTCTTTTTTATTTGTTTCTAATGAAATTATCTTGTTTCTAAATACTTTGTTTAGCTTTTGGAGGGCATCTTTTGCTATTCCAATGTTCTTTTGGATTTTGGTATCACATATTTTATCATCTGTTAAAACACTTCCCAGATATTAACTTTTTTGTGCTTGCTTGATTATGACATCCTAAATTCATAGCTCACATGTTGGGCTGTTCTTTTTGCTGACCATCAGTCATCTTGCACTTGGTAGTTAGTCTTTTCTTTCTGCTTTTCATTACTTCCTTGTTTGGGTGTTGCTGTAGTTCTCTTTCTGTTTCTGCCATCAACATAATATCATCTGCATGTGTCATTCTAGCTCTCTAAGATTCACCCTCCTTGTAAAGGTTAAATGAATCCAATAAGAAAATGTGTCTTTATCTAAAATCCCTTTTTATTTTTTTGTAGCTGCTCCATTCATTTTCTGTCCATAAGTTGGCTGTTTGTTCTGTGTAAATCAGATCGGATGTATATTAAAAAATGCTGGACATTCTTCTCAGATTGTAACAAGCAAGAAACAACCATTCTTAATACGAAGAATCCTATTATAATGCTGCTTGTTTGTCGCCATATTTATTACAACATTTCGGGCATTGTATGTTTCAGCCTTCTTCAGGTGGTTTAATGTTGAACTGAACCCTTTATTTTGCGCACTGGAGTAAACTGTTCTAGTTCCACATGCCATGTTTAATGGATGTCAGTTATCAGATATCTCCTGTTAATTCCCCTCTGCAAATTCTCCACTGCCTTAACTGGGTATTGAACTCACACTCTTTAGACACATGGCACAGTGGATAAAGGCGTTGGTTAGATCCAGTGATAGGACCCAAAGAGTGTGAGTTCAATACCCGGTTAAGGTGGTGGAGAACTTGGATTGGAGAGGGGAATTAACAGGAGATAACTGATAACTGACATCCATTAAACATGGCATGTGGAACTAGAACAGTTTACTCCAGTGCACGAAATAAAGGGTTCAGTTTGACATTCCAGCCACCTGGAGAAGGCCAGAGCATACAACTCCTGAAACGTTGTAATAAATATGGCAACAAAGATGAGGACAATAATCCAAATAATGTAAATAGTGTACATAATACCTCATCTCAGAAACATAGACAAATATATTTTTTGAAAAAGAAAAAGCACAATGAAGCTGGCAGGAAAATAAAATTTTGGCATTAAATGACCCCTAAGGAGTTGATGTGCCATTAAACAAAACAAAGCAAACCTCAGCGATACCTCATAAATAATAATCATTTTGGTTGTGGTGAAACATGGAAAAGACAAGCAGAAACACTTTTTGGTTTCAGTAAAAAAAAAACAAAGATTAGATAGAGGACACAATGTTTTCATGAGTTTGTCTTCCTCAGTGAAATGGAAATCTTGTTAATTTTATATCTTTTCATTTGTACCCTCTTACTTCTTTAAGTAATGGCCTGTATTCATTCTTATGATTTTTTTATATTGGAATATCGAGTTAAAGTTGTTAAGCTCAAATATTTAACACACAATAGAGGAATTCCCATGGATATTTTGTAGTCAATAAGCATATTTATTCATAAAATAATGAATAGCACACTCTTTGCAAAAATTTCCCAACTACCACATCTGCTCACTTTCAGTTTCTCTCTGCTCTTTACCATTGTTGTATATCGCCTTGTAGAGCAGGTGGTTGTATTCATATGCAAAATGACTGACATTCATAAAAAAAGCTCATCATCACGCAAGCATCTTTGACTTCACATGAATGGTGGTTCGGTAGGCCAGACACCACAAGCACTTTGGATCAGGTAAGTGCAAATATCTATCATCCCAATACTAGATCAGAAAATTCAAATAGGAGAAACATGAAATATTTATGGGTATTATTAATAGAGTCTTAGAATGTAAAGTGTTTGGTCAGTGGTTCAATAAATTATGGTATCCTCTGAATTCTAATTCTGAATATTTTTTTGTCAATCTTAGAATATAAATAATAAACTGGAGACACATTTTCTTTTTATGTGCCATGTCCTTTCAGAACGTAGGCGATCATGGCTCTCCACTTCCCCCTATTCCTTGTAGCTCTCACTAAGTTTTGTCTCTTTGCTACCTCCCCCAGACCACGTTCTGTCATCCACTTGCTCAAGCCTGCCAGGTATGCCATGCATTGCTTTCCCTTGTCTCTCTTTCCCTCTATTCGAGCTGTGAGTATCAGATTCTTCAAACCCTCCTTTCTCATTATGTGCCCCAGAATCTTCAGCTGCCTCTTCCTGGTGTTAAATATAAGCTTCCTCCTTGTTTGCATCCTCTCCAAGCCCTCATTGTTGTTCATCCGCTCGGTCCATGATATCCTTAGTATTCTTCTGTAGAACCATATCTCCATTGCCTTAAGTCTCCATTTTCAACTTTGAGGAGACCGTCCAACATTCACTGCTGTAGAGGAGGACAAATGTCATATAACAGCTCAGTACTCTTTTCATATCACTCTCCTTTGCTACCTTCTGTAGTAGGTTTTGTAATTTCTTTTCTGCGTCTACTGTCAGTACTGTGTCATACTTCAACGAGAAGTAAAACTAATTTTGTCTGAATTTCTGGGATGAGGAGTTATCATTATTTACTTTATTTATATTCAGTCTATTGTCCTTATCTTTCTTGTTTTCATCATGTTTTGGCCATTGTGTTATCCATTCTTCTGCAGATGTATATTGATCTGTGTAACCTACAGGGAATTCTGAACTAAACCCTTTATTTAATTTATGCTTTTTGTAAGTGTTGGTTTGTGAATTTTGTGACATTGTGGTTATGAGTTCAATCCTGGAGTCAAGCGGTGCGTTCTTGCGCTCAGTGAAAATGGGCAAGTAATAACTGTATTAAATAAAAATAAATGTAGACATGATATCCCTAGACATAAGTGGTGGAATAAGAACACTCTACTCCTTATAGATTAAATAAAGGGTTCAGTTTGATATTCTTTGTAGGTAACCCAGATTGATACACCTGAGGAAGGTTAGAGGGTATAACAATCAAAACAATAAAGATAAGGACAACAGTTTGAATATAAATGGTGTAAATAACAGAAGTAAAACTTGTAATATTTAAAAATTATATTTCCTTCTCTGATGTTATCAGAAGTCTCTCTCTCTCTCTCTCTCTCTCTCTCTCTCTCTCTCTCTCTCTCTCTATATATATATATATATATATATATATATATATATATATATTTTTATGCTCTACTTTTGTATCGAGCACTATTTTTTTAAAAATAATAAGTAAAATTTTTTAAAATAATAACTAAAATACTAAGGAACTTTGGATTATTTACCTAACAAGTTCCTTCCTATTTTCTATATATTTTCATATATATATATATATATATATATATATATATATATAATGTGGTGGAGAAACTTGTCTCTTAACTGAGTGGTGTTATTTCAGTCATGCCAACTTTGAAGTTTCGTGAGCACATTGTTGTAATGCCTTCAATCTTCAGGGGTAGAGAAGCCAGTAGCCCTGAAGAGTGAAGGTGTTATAATAATTCTAATAATGCTCTATCATTACCTTTTGATACTGAGCACTTAAAATGAAAACCTGCCTGCATTTAATACTAATACATACATATATATATATATATATATATATATATATATATATATATATATATATATATACATATATATATATATATATATATATATATATATATATATATATGTGAAAGTGAATATAAATATAAATAAATATATATATATGTATAATTATTTATATATTATATGTGCAGTACTTATTAGAAAGCGCTCAATATCAGAGATAGAGCTAACATATTTGGTTGGATAGATGTGAGTTTGTGACCCTTGGTTTCACGCTTTAGCGATCGTCAGTCTGTCGATCACTAAAGCGTGAAACCCAGGTCACAAACTCACATTTATCCAACTAAATATATATATATATATATATATATATATTTTTTATTTTATGATATTACATTGAAAACATGTCAAAATCACAACACAATTGCAGTCGTAAATTTACAATCACCTGATGAGATGAATTGCATGCACATTGAAACACGACTACAATTGGGTAGCGATTTTGACACAAAAAAAATACTAGATCTTTTTATGAAGAGTAAAAGTAACAAAAATGTGTTTACTTTTTTCTTACAGGATTCAGAAGTAAATATAATTGGTGAATTAGAATATAACCCTGATGAAGAGGTTACATTTGCAGCATACTATAGAGTTCAAATCAATTGGCAGTTAGCGAATGTTTTGCCAACCATTCCAATAAACAATCTAATAAATAAATAGTGTTTATTATTTTTGTTGCCATTTCACAAGAACAAAGAAAATATATAAATTCACTTTCATATATTTAAGTTTTATTAAAATTCTAATCATAATTTTTTAAAAACAAACATTGGCAAGAGAGTGAAGGTAGATAAAATAACAGTGGTGTCAAGGAAAAAACATCCTTCTAACAATCTATTTTTTGTAGGTATGAAGGTCCAAGTTATCTCATAGATTTCTTGTCATCAACATTACATGAATAGAAATTTTAAGTAAAAATTAGTCTTTATATTTTCTTATGTTGAATATGCCACTAAAATACCATTCTTTATTGTTGTCAACATGGGATGCACAGAAGTGAATGAACATTATTTCTTTTATTCTTGCCAAAGTTGATGGCTCAGAAAGTTTTTTTTTTTGTATGATTTTATAAAAAAAAAAAAAAAAAAAGAAAAGAAATCTATCAACATTTTTTTTATTGTTGTTGTTCTCATTTTTAATGTTTTTTGAGAATTTTATGGAAATAAATGTCCCAAATTTTCTCGCTGGCTAAATGAAAAAGTACAAAAAAAAAAGGAAAGAAAAGAAAAAAACAAATCATTTACTTATATTATGTTTGTTTCTAACCTCCAAATAAAAGACTGAGAAAAAGAAAGAAAAAAATTAATCCTAGAATTTTCTTAATCAACCTGCAAGGCTAATGTTTTATGAATTTTTTTTTTTTATGTTGATTTTGGTGAGTCTATAGAAGTAGTCAATCAGTTTCAGTGAAAAAGACAAAGTAGTTTTTCACTTTTTTATGTCTATATTTGTATGTATGTGTACGCATGTTTAATTATGTGTCGATAGCTGTATGAGCACCATTTTGTCCATGTGTGCATTAATGCACGGCTTTTTTCATGTTAGCATTCATATCATCATGTGCATATGCATTTGTCTATACTGATGCTTACACATATACTGATGAAAATATATTTAAAAACATTTAGGAATCTGTATGTTCCTCATATAAGTAAATGACTACTATATATACATATATATATATATATATATATATATATATATATATATATATATATATATATTGTCATCCACAGACAGACTCTTTTGCTGTATCACAGCTCATCAGTGTAGCTAGACATCTGGTTGCCTCTAGCTAGGATCGAAACCTGGCTGAATTGGCATCAGTCAGAGATTCTACCCACTAAGCTGTTAACGCATGGCAGGGGTGAAGGTGAATTTTAAGCATATTTATTTTTAGATAAACATGCCAGTGACTGAGAGAACTTGATTCGTTTTATCAAAGATTATTGCATTAGTAGCAGTAATAGTCACTGTTTGCAAACTCACACTTTCTCCCCAGAGAGCTCAACTGAAATAATTTTTCATCTGGGGCATATATATATAAAAAGTTAGAGGAAAGTCTGTGGAATGGTAAATATATAAGAAAATTTGGAAAATTTTTTCATGTTTTGCAAATAAAATTGTGAAATAAAATTCTACATTTGATGATTGTTCATTGGTCAAACATTTCAAAGTAGAAATTTTTCATATTTTCTTATATATTTAAAATATTAATAAAAGAAAAGAGATGATGATTTTGTCTTGTTTGTTTAGTGGCAAATGGGTCATGGGTCATTTAATGCCGAAATTTAATTTTCTTGTGAGCATTAGTAATTTCTTTCACACAAAAGAATTGTTGGTAATATCCCCCCACCACACCTTACAGAAACATATGGCTGGTAATCTCTTTACGATGAAAATGTATTGCTGGTATTTTTACAACAAACATTTTTATACTTTCATAGTGTTTGAACCCCAATTCAGGGGTTAACTATTTGTCCATAGCTGGGGCCTTGAAAAGTAGCACCCTGGGAACAACAGCAATTAAGATGTGGTTCTACACTCCTCAAAGCATCCCTGATCAGAGGCCTTGCTGCTGGATGTGGTATATTGCCATACCCAGGACAAAGTCTATGATGACATTTATCAAGGCAAATATAGAGATTCTATATACAAACATATATTTATACACACAGAAAAACCAACAAGAAAAATAATGTTATGTGTTCAAATTGGAATCAGATTGGTTTGATTTGGTTTGATCTCTTTTACAGCATATCAACCTCAATAGGTTATTTAATGCTGATAATATTATTTTTCCAAAAATGTATTGCTGGTAATATTTTTTTTTTCAAAAAATGTATTGCAGGTAATATTTATTTTTTTCAAAAATATACTGCTGGCAATAATTTTTTCAAAAAGTATTGCTGGTATTAAAACCTATTTTAATACTTTCATAGTGTTTTGATCCATTTTTTTTTTTGGCGGTGGGGTAACTATTTGCCCATAGTTGGGACCCTGACAGGTGATACTACCCCAGATCAGAGTGAACCTGGGAACACTAGCAATTAACAGGTGGTTCCAGGCTTCTCAAAACCTCTTGATCAAAGGCCTTGATGTTGGATGTAATTTATCGTCCTACCCAGGATGGAATGATTCAGTATAAAAGTTACGAGAATTTGATGTAGTTTATCGTCATACCCAGGATGGTTGGAATCAGAGAATGTTCAAAAATATTTAAAAAATCTCTTTACATTAAGGAAAGGAAAAACCATGGAAAATACTAAAGGAAGTAAAATTTTGGCATATTGTTTAAACAAATTTTCCATGTGGTCACAAACACTTCAAATATAAAACTGAGCAGTTATGAACTTAGAGAAATCCAAACACAGAGGATGGGCCTAAAAGGTAGTAGCTTGCCTAATCAATGTTGATCTTCATTGCTGAGTTGGTTAAAAGTACATTGATCTAATTATAGTTTCTCCTGCAGTGGGATGCAGATTTGAATCCTGCCAGAGGCTGCATTTTTCTTTAATAAGATTGAAGGTAGTTGAAGATAAAATATTATTTAAAAGAAATAAATGGAATGTCTACTCAAGTATGGGTATCCTCAAAATAATGTTTAAAGTGATAAAAACATGTTGGGTTAATAAATAAAAATTCATTACACACACATACACCAGGTCTTTCAAAAAAATATATACACACTTTTACGTTGTATAATATGCTCCTCATTCACTGGACTTTAAACTTTTTCTTGTGGGGATACTTAAAAGATAAAGTCTATGCTATAAAGCCAGCAACAATCACTGAAATGAAAGTTTCCATAGAGCAAGAATGCAGCCATATAGAGAAATTAATTTCAAAGTAAAAGAAATTTCATACAAGATTTCAACTGATTATATGAACTGTGTAACTAATTCTCACTGAAAAGATGACAAAGTAACTTCAGAGTTAACCCAACATGCAAGGCAATAAAGTCATAAGATGCAAGGGTTTATTGAAGGTGAAATAATTTGAGTAAAAAACATTGAGGTTACAGAGCAATAAAAGTAGAGGAATTAAGAAAACAGAAGACGACAAGTGAGATTGCATTTAAATAAAGGTCAAAGTTGACTGGAAAACAAGAAACTAAAGGAGAGTTCCAGAAGTGAGAAGTGTGAGAGCATAGAACTAACCGCTAAAGCTATTTCAACTGTAAAATAATGAGGCCTGACTGCCAATCTAGTACTGTGATTAAAGTCATAAATTATAGCTACCAAATAGCAAAGCTCATCAGAACAAATAACATGAAAGTATTTATAGAAAAATTGCCAGGAAGCTATAATACAGCAGTAGAACAGTGACTAAAGCTGAGATGACAGGTCAGGACTGTTAAAAATGCAGAAAATGTATGTATCCAGAAAAGAGTTTTTGGGAAAAATAAATAAAATCAAAACAGAAAAAAAAAACTCATAGCTAAAAATAACCAATAGAAAAGATCTATTATAATAGACTGGTTATATAGCATAAATGGCATTAAGATATTGCATATTAAAATAGACGGCTGTTTCATCCTATATTTGGGACTCATCAGCAGTGTGTATCCACTACCAAGAATAAGAAACCTGAACAGTTATGATAGGAGGCATACGCCATACCAACTGTACCAACAGGCCTCGGTGATAAAGAGGTAACAAATTAGACTCGATATAGTGCCACTTGATCATATATTCCGTGGTGGAACTCATCCGAGTTTCTCTTTATCCATATATATATATATATATATATATATATTAAAGGTTAATGATTTAATTGGTGAATAATTCATGAATTTGTAAATTGATTGCACGTTTATCGTAATTAAAATAACTGATCCAAGTGCGACTTTTGGATAATAAGTGCGACATTACTGTAATTATTGAACAATATAGTTCATGCCACTTTGACAGAAAATTTACCAGTAAAAAATTCGTTCATCACCATATTTGTACATGAACACACAACTTTAAAAATTTAAAATCAAACTCAGCGTTGCTACTGCGCGCTCCAAAAAACAATAACTCATTTCCAATAGCATTTTCGGATACAACAATACATATATTTTCGTTGTCCTCTTATTACTAAGAGAAAAAACAAGAACAACATCTATTCTATACCTGAAGATGTCTGTAGGAACAGACGAAAGCTTGTAGTAAAAATAAGAACTAATACGGCAGAAATTTATAGAAACAAGGATCTTTTCATTCATAATAGATTCGGAGGTTTTTGTATATTATTTGAATTGTTTGCGACGATGGATTTCTCGCCAATTAAATCATTAACCTTTGCATTTGTTTTTGTGTGAATAATTCATGAATATATATATATATATATGCTAGAGTTACCTAATTAATTCTTACTTTCCAGCCTTCAGAGTTCATAAGTGTCTATGTGGGCTTGCAGGTGATGAATCATTTTTCAATTCACAACCCCTTTCCCACAGATGAAATGTTTCAAGTCTCTTGCTACTGTTATAAAATACAATACGACATATCTCGGCTGATTTACAGGCAAATACTCAAGAGCAAGAACCGGATGTGAACGGGACAAAACCCCATCACAAAATGACCATTATCTTCATTTACAAATATTCCCGACACACGTGTTCTGGTCGAAAAATAAAATAATATTTAAAGTGTTCTATTTTTCATCCAAAAAATTGCTTCCCTCCTAATTATACTCGCTTTGTCTTTCGAGCCTGTTAAGCCATAAAAAAACGCTATAAAAGGGGTCACACGGAAGTTCAACAGGCAGTCCACAGGTGGCCAGGGAACTGACCTGTCACGGTAAGCAGCTGACAGCAGGGGAGCATCAACCGCCGTCAACATGTGTGAACTACTATGAGAGATCGACCTAGATCCGAAGCTGGCTTATGAACTATACCACAAGGTAGCTGTCCCAAACCCTCAAGTTCCTGTTGAAATAAACCACGTAAATCTATTTCTGCTGTTGTCGTATTTCTTTCTTGCAACCATACGCTTGTCTATAATACTACTGTGTTACTATTTCTATGGTAAAGTTTGACAGACTACCTTCATTAATTCCACCACCACTGAGACAAATCATCCCCATTCTCTTCATATTCCTTTAGTAAGGAGGAAGTTTCATTCAGACAGCTTCTTCCTGAGACCCATTACATTGTAGAACAGACTCCCAAGTGGATGCTTCCACAATTGCTATAATTTTAACCTCTTTGAGACTTGGTTTGGTTTGGTTTACAGCAAAAGTTATTTAATGCTGACAAATATTTCTGGTAATATTCTTCCCAAAAATATATTGCTGGTAATATTTCTTTTTTTCAAAAATTTATTGCTGGTAATATTTTTTCCAAAAAAGTATTGCTGGTAATAAAATCCATTTTTACATGATTTGATCCCAGTTTCAGGGTTAACTATTTGCCGAGGTACTACAACCCCAGGCCAGGATGGACCTGGGAACACCAGCAATTAAGAGGTGGTGCCATGATCCTCAAAACCTCCTGATCAAAGGCTCTGCTGTTGGATGTAGTTTATCATCTTACCCAGAATGCAGATGTAGTTTGTCATACCCAGGATGATTCAAGACTTGGGTCAATTGTTATATTTCCACATATTGGATATTGTATTGGATAGATAATTATTAAACTTTTTGTTTGCATTGTTTTCCTGATCTAAGAATAAGCATCATTGTTTTTATAAGAATTAATTTTTTTCTGTTAATTTTAGTTTGTGCCATAGTAGTGGTAGTAAGATGGCTTCATTAATTAAGGAGTACTTGATTTTGAATTTTTTTCATGTCCTTGGGTTGATGTAAATACAGCATGAGTGCTTTGTCAATTTCCAGGAGACTGATATAAATATATTGTTCAAAGTTTGCAACATTTATAGGGGAAGAATGTTCAATACCAGAGATAGTGTTTCTAGATATAAACTGTCTTTGTGATACCAAGTCTTCTGTGATAAAAAGTACATCTAAAAATAAAATAACTGAGAAAAGATGAATGGAACATAACTGCAGATTGAAAGTCAGAACATTATCATTGATAACCCTCTCCTCCAATTTGCAGACAATAGTTAATATATTCTTAATACCTGATATAATGCAAAAATATTGCTGATTTATAACTATTTATAATGGAACT
The DNA here is from genome assembly GCA_903632075.3 of Acanthosepion pharaonis. NCBI lineage: Eukaryota > Metazoa > Mollusca > Cephalopoda > Sepiida > Sepiidae > Acanthosepion > Acanthosepion pharaonis. The sequence goes on along the minus strand of CAHIKZ030005025.1, from coordinate 1,764,850 downwards.
CATGCATGCAATTAGAAGTAATCCTTAATATTTAAAATTTTGAAATCATATTTATTTTTGGCATCGGAATTTTTTAAAACTGTTTGTAAATCTTTCATTGTTTTTTAATCATTCTGCCTTACCTGCTATCCTCTCCCACTTCACCTATGAGGTGCGCCACACAGTTTGGGAAACACTGGGTTAAATAATTAATCTGTTTTAAGAAATAGTTTTTGAAATATTAGAAAGCCTGAGCTGCACTAACTGGTGTGGGGGGGGACAGAGAGAGTGTTAAAGGGAGATAACCTTTGATTCAAAGTCAGAACATTATCATTGATAACTCTCTCCTCCAATTTGTGAACCCTAGTTACTATATTCTTAATAGTTGATATAATGTGAGAAAATATCCCAATGATAAAATTGGTCAATAATTATTTATAACTATTAATACTGGGACTCATGCATTCAATTACAAATAATCCATAATAATATTTTAAATTTTGAAATAAAAAAAAAAGTTGAAACCAATTTTATTATCAAACTTAATACCCACTATTTAGAATTAAATAAAGACCTAGGAATTCTCAATGATCATACTTTTTATAACAATAACAACTGCCCCTGCCATTTTCTAGTGTTAATAGTACAAGATCTGACAATGTTTGTATACATGCCTACAATATCATCTAAGTACCTATTTTCATTACTATTTTCTGACTATGTCTGTGGATTTATATAGATGCTTATTTATTGTATACTTAATGAATTGTTTCTTCCTACTTTTCTCTTTTTCATTAATATTACTAGTATTTTTATAGTCATTACTAAGATTTTAATCATTCTGATCACCCTACAGTCATAGATAATTTCTCTCTTACTTGCGTGTTCCTAGTTTTAGAATTTCTTTTATGGTAGTTATTATCATTTAATACTATTCATCTTATATACTCACATATAGTCCTATTAACATACTAAGAAGACAATGACAAAATGCAAAAGGATTCACAGCCACAAACCTAACCAATTATAGTCAGCATCATCTGAGCAGAGCAAGGGACAAAAAGTAATAAGATGAAGAAGAGACTAACTGAATAAAAAAACATAAACAACATACAAAGGATAACTTGGCTCTGACTTTTTATACACTATGAAAAAATATGTGCATATTTACTAACTATATATATAAATATAATATATATATATATATATATATATATATATATAGATAGATAGATAGATAGATAGATAGATAGATAGAGGAGGCATGGTGGAGTAATGGATAGCGGCTTGGATTGAGGAATCACAGAGCCGAGTTCGAATTCTCGTCGAATCCATTACATTCACTTAAGTGCTAATACCTTTGGGAAAGGTATGAATCCTCTTCCTCTTGCTCCAGCTATGGGTAAAATAGCAGGACAGACTGGGTTCTATAGCCTTGGATGGCAACTGGTCTAGGAGAAGGACAACTCTGAATTCAAAACCTGCGGAGGGTCGTTTGGGGACCTTGTGGCATTCGGTGCACCAGGTCTCTGTATTCGTCCCTTCAAAAAGTGTGGATGGTCCTACACGAAGCCTTCACCACTATAATCAAATCTCATGTGTCATTGTCGGGCTGTCGGTTTCCATGACACTGATCTGCTTGACCCTCATACGTTGAAATCGACAGGAGAGTCGACTATATATATATATATATATATATATATATATGTACATATTATAATTATTATTTAAAAATATGTATTCATCGCAACACAGAAATTACCATGTTTCAAAAAACTAAATCTTAAAATTTAAAATTTGTCTTTCAGATTCATTTTTAAGTGATGCTGAATAACTTTTGACAAAATTAATTTACTCTGTAACATCAATAGTATTATATAGTTTAACTTGGTAATGGAATGAAAATGCAAAATTTTTTATTAAGCAGGTGTTGTTTTTTTGTTTTTTGACAAATCAAGATGCAAGTATAATTTTAGGTGGCAAAGTAAAAATGAAAATGCAAAATTTTTTATTAAGCAGGTATTTTTTTTTGTTTTTTTGTTTTTTGACAAATCAAGATGCAAGTATAATTTTAGGTGGCAAAGTAAAAATCAGTTAAGGTTAGATGTGGGTTTGAAATTTCTGTCTCTTGATATTGACTTCCTTTTATGCAAAAGTGTCATCACAATCTTTTTTTTTTGGTTACACTACAATATAATTGGCACTTTTATTTAATTTTTTATTTATTTTCTTATTTTGTAAAATATATCGAAATCTTCTTAAGTCATATTTATATTTTTATTTATAAAGATCTAAAATAGTATATTATGTTTACTAATAAACTATATATGGTATTGCAAAATTGAAATAGAATTACGAATTTTCAAACTATTTATCAAATAATAGATATATAATTATGCAAATTATTTTTATAATTAATTATTTGTTAAGGAAAATATAATACAAACTCTACAAAAAAAATGCTTTTTCATATCTTTGATTTAATAAATTTTTGTTTTTCAGAAACTTAATAAAATATAACTTTTCATGTAGGCACAAAAGACATGGGTCATTTAAAGATCTAATGTTCTTGTTTTTTTTTCCATTTTACTGTGGGTTCTTTATTTGTTTTTTTAAAATGCCAAAAATATTTTGATAGGGATGTTTGATTGTAATACTTAATATTATTGAAGGAAGTCAGATGTTGGCTCCATCTTATTTTAAATTCATTTTTAGTACAGCCAATATTAAATTTCACAATATTAGGATTCTCAATAGTATTTGAGGGCATACAGATTTAAGATTAATACTGTTTCCAACTAACTTCTAATGCTTTTATTTTTCAGAAATCAAGAATGGCAAACCTTATGATAACAAATGACATGCTGTGACTGTGGCATTAAAGGCTGATCATAGCGATTTGGATATTGCACGTTTCCTCAGAGTTGCAAGATTGTTTGTCCACAAGATACGAAAAGATTTAGAAGACACTGACAGTTTCCCAATGTCTGTATCAAAACATAAAAGACATTCTGCATGTTCTGATAAAGTGAGAACATATGAATTTATTCAGGAAATCAAACAGACAATTGATGAAAACCGAGGTCAATCAATGAGGTCAATTGCCAAAAAGCTGCATGTGTCTGAAAAAAACAATCAGAAGGAGTGTTCATGAAGACATTTGATAAAAGTCCTACAGGATGAAGAGAGGTCAATTTTTGTTTTAAAAAACAAAAGAAAACTGTTTAAACAGATCCAAAAGGCTTTTAAACAAACTTAAAAATCCTTCAGAAGCTGGTATGATTTAGTTTTTCTGAGATGAGAATAATTTTGATCAAGATCAAAAACTTAACAGAAGAAATGACAGATGGCTTTGTTCAGATCCTTCTGAGGTGCCAAGAGGGATGCGCACAAAATTTCCTTCAAGTGTTATGGTATTGGGTGTTGTTAGCAATGAAGGACGTTATGCCCACACACTTTTTTTTCAACAGGGTCTTAGAGTAAATGCTGCTGCTTACATTGAGGTTCTAGACACAGTTGTCAAGCCCTGGATTGACAACATATCCAATGGCAGGCCTACATATTCCAGCAAAACTTGACTCCATCCCACAAGGCTCTACAAACATAAGAATAGATGGCTGACCATTTGTACAACCACATCACACCCAACATTTGGCCTCCTAACTCTCCAGATCTCAATCCACTAGACTATTATGTGTGGAGCGTTGTTGAAAAGGAGGTTAATAAAGAGCCTCATAACACCAAAGACTCTCTTAAAGCTGCAATAGTTTGAGTAATGTCTGATATAAATAAGGGGCCAATGAATCAGAGCTTGCAGCTGATTTCGACCTTGTGCAGAGGCAGTTATTGATACTAGTGGTGGTTTTATTGAATAAAATTAAATAATAGTTAGTTAAATTTCATGTTTACTTGTTTGTAATCAAATATAATTATATTCATTTGTGCAGCAAGTTTTTTACTAATCCATAAAATCTGTCCTCAAATACCAACCACACCCTGTGTATTTTATTTTGATTAAAGGGGGTTCGTGGTAGGCACGCTCCTCGGAAATTTTTCCCTTTCATTTAACTTAAATTTGAACAAGGGAATGACTCCTATCCAAAATATTGAAGGAAAAAGCCAAAAGATGGAAGTTACATCAGCAAATGAGACAATATAAACATCATGTTGAGCAAAAAACACCACTCAGTGGGTGGTGCCTTATAATACATATTTGTTACACCAATTCAAGTGTTGAAATCTGCTCATCAATTCATTCAATCAAGTATTGCATCAAATACATATCAGAGGGGTCAGATCAAACTGTTTTTGCACAAACCCTTTACTGAAATTTTTTCCCCTTAATTTAAATTAAATTTGAACAAGGGAATGACTCCTATCCAAAATATAGAAGGAGAAAGCCAGAAGATGGTGGTCACATCGGCAAGATCATTGAGTAATAGTGAAATGCATAATTTTTCATTGTTTCTACAAATTATAACAAAGGTTTAAAATCAATTATTTTCTTATAAAAAATGTGTGAAACACAGCAAGGAGGAGGCAATTTGGCCGTGTATATATATATATATATATATATATATATATATATATATATATATATATATATATATATATAATAAAAAAATGTGATTTTATATTTCTGTATATGATTATATATTTGTTATACAATTGTGAGTATGTTGGTAGATATAAGTATAAAAATGTGTGTGTGTATGTATGGGTTAACAGCTTTTAGTATACAAATATGTATATTTGTGCATGCATACATAAAGGAATGCGTAATGGAGAAGATGTTCCTGCCACCATTTATATTAGTGCTTTTATCTGCTATTGTTTTCTCTGGAATACACTAGTGACTTAAAAGTATCTTTTTTCTTTGAGTAATGGGACAAAGCAATAGTTGGTGAGATTGTCAAGAGCTAAAAAAAAAAGAAAAAAATGGCCAAGCTTATTCCAAGTCAGCAGTTTGATACTGGCAAAGAGTCAAATGACTTCCTCTTGTCAACTTCTAAATCAAGCAGACTCTTGGCTCATTTTATTAAGAGACAAAGCAGAAATGCCATATATCAGAGACTCTTTGGACTGATTCCAAATTTGCTTCACAAAAAAAATCTGATTTTGAATAAATAAGCTGGGAAGATATTTTAAAAATATTTTTCATTGTGATCATTGTTATAATTTTCAACAAGTTTTATAAATAAGTAGATGAAGAACAGACTTGAGGTAATAGAAATATGGTTCTACAGAAAGATGCTGAGAATACCACAGACCGAGCATGTAAACAATGACAAAGTTTTAGAGGAAACAGAAACAAAATGGAGACTTACATTTAACATCAGAAAGCAAGAATTGAAATTTCTAGGGCATTTAGTTAAAGGCCTAGAAAATTTGATGCTCACAATACATATTGAAGGCAAGACAGGGGAGAAAATGCATAATCTATCTACCAAACTTGAGAAAATGGATATTGGAGTAAGGTTTAGGAGATTAAACAAAAGCCAAAATTTATTAAGAGCTAAAATGGTCAGGAAATTGTGGAGAACCATGATCAACTATGTCCTGAATAGACATGGCATATAGAAAAAGTATAAAGCAAACTATATGTCAGCAAAAGGGACAGGCCAAGATGCAAACTACAAAGTGAAGATACCAAAATTAAGCAAATACAAAAATTGAAATATCTAGGAAGTGTTTTAACAGACAGAGGTGGAGTAATGGATAGTGGCTCGGATTGAGGAACCAGAGAGCTGAGTTTGAATTCCAGTCGAATCCATTACATTCATTTATGTGCTAATACCCTTGGGAAAAGTATGAATCCTCTTCTTCTTCCCCCAGCTATGGGTAAATAGCAGAACAGACAGGGTTCTATAGCCTTGGATGACAACTGGTCTTCTGCAGAAAGAAATGGCAACCTACTGTAGGGAAAAAATCTACTTCCTCAGTTATATATCGAACGATACATGATCACCTAAGCATGTATCACGCATAGCACATAACTATTTTAACAGAGAATGGAAAATTCGATGCTAAAATCCAAAGGCACATTGGAATAACAAAAAACAACTTCAAAAAGCTAAGTGAATGCTGGACAATCTCCTAAAAGATGAAGAAGAGACTTGAAGCAACAGAAATTTACTTCTACAGAAGGCTATGGTGAATACCATGAACTGAATATGAGAGAGACAAGGAAGTTTTAGGGAAACTCAAAACAAAAATGATACTTATACAATCAGAAAGAGATAATTGGAATTTCTAAGGTACATAATGAGGAAAGAGGGCTTGGAGAATTTGACATTCACAGGATATCTTGAATGCAAGGGAGGCAAGAGAGTAGTGAATGACCTACTTTTTTATGGAAGTGGTTGGCAGAACAGGGAGTGGGAGGGATAGCAAAAAGACAAAATTTACTAAGGAACAGGAAATTGTGGAGAGATATGATTGCCATGTCTTTGAGGGACACATAGAAGAAGAAAAGACCTATAATAAAATATGTTATGAATTTTTATCATCAACACCCGCTTGCATCTGAGCCATCAGGATAATGATCCTCTGTTATTCCCTTTCTCCCCTCTGGTGGCGGTGACAGGGATGTCTGTGAAGTTCCAGCCTACTACTGAAGAGTCATAAGCAGGAGTCACAGAGGAGTGTCGGTGATGGTTGTGGGTGGGCAAGTTGGGCCCTCCTGACAATTTTCATACATGAAAGATGAAACAATCAATGTTTAATCAACAAAAAAGAAGTTTTACTAGTTTATTCAAGTCATAAAATTATGAACCAAATTAGCTCTGCCTTTTTTGTTTAATTCTATACTGATAAAATTATTAATTATATATTCAATGTACAGGGTGTCCCAAAAAATTGGACATCATTTTAAAAGCAATTATCTTGAAAACTACTAAGTTTAGTTCAATGAAATTGAACAGTTTAGGTGTTGAACATCATAAGTTTATTATGGGGCCGATTTCATAAGTGTTCAATATTTGCACTGGCTGTTACACGGCACATGTCAAGTTGGTAGTTAAACTCTTGCCAAATATGCTGTAGCATGTCTCCGGTAACATTATCCAGTGTGGAAGTGATTCTCTACTTGAGTTCATCAATGCTAACAGGAAGAGGTAGGGGACATAAACCAGTCCCTTCACATATCCCCATGAAAAGAAATCACATGGGGACACATCTGCTGACCACGGTGGTCAGAAAACTGTCTTCATCTCCACAACGCCCGATCCATCTCTCTGGCAGATTCTCATTGAGATAAGGACATACTGTCCTCTTTCATTAAATATAAAATCTTGATCTGTTTCCAAACATTCTGTGAAAATTTGAGGTTATTTCAACAAGAATTGCCAAAATTTTTGGCCTGCAAAATGATGTCAAATTTTTGGGGGACACCCTGTATTAACAAACGTCCATAGAGACCGTCAATGTGTAAAAGATTCTTCAAGAAATTATTGAATACCTTCTCTTATAGAATATAAGCATATCCTTATACGGAAATAATTGTAGTGATCTTGTGATCAGAAGAATTAATAAAGAAAAAAAACTAATTTCCCATGATTCCCTAGTAAAAAGAAAACAACTCTACTAGTAATTTTAATGGCAACTGCTCTGACAATTTTTTTATTTTTGCTGGTTCCCTGATTATGTGAATCTAAGCTTGCTACTCAATTGGCATCTAGGTAACACCCTTTTACTGTTGAAATAGTTAAATGTAACCACCACTTCTACTCCAACAGTTTATTTTCTCACAGTTCTCGCTTGTGGAACTCTTTCATTTATTTGCTTCCTTACTGGCACTATATATATTGAGAACCGGTGTAATTCCCTTGTGTTAGAGGCCGGTGCAACAGTTATAATAAAATTTCTAATAAAAAAAATCATTTCACTTTTTTTTTTTTAACTATATATAATAATTTTCTCTTATTAAAGTACAAAACAACTACTTTTGGGGCCAATTTAAAAAATACCAGGTGTGACCCCAAGCTTTTGAACTATAGTGTACATTATGACCAGTAAATTTTTGGTAGATCCATGACTGAATGTAAAAGTGAGAGTGAATTTCAATGGTACTGTCTAGTCAGAGAGGTAGGTAGGGGAATTCGGGTTTCACTGGTACCATGTACCACACCAAACTGAGCTGTATGAGTTCCAGCATGTTTGAATATATGGAAGAATGTACAGATTTTGACATGACGATACAAAAATAGGATTAGTTATTTGTTAAAATGCGTAATGTGGTTTTTGCAAGGCACCTGTTGATATGACAGAAGCTGGGTGAATTGCTAGATGAGTTTTTCAACGAGTTAGAAAAGCTGAGAAAGAACTGCAACTTCAGAGACCATATTGCTGAAGAATGTGGCAATGAAGCTATTCAAGACACTTTCATTACAGGCATAGGTTCATATCCCATTTGGCAGCATCTCCTGGAAAATAAGTCTGGACCAACAAACAGCTTATATGCAAGCTTCTGCATTGGACTTAGCTTAATGGAATAATTCTTTGTACTCTGCTTCAGAAGCTCAAATGGCAGCAATAGTTAACCCGGAACACACAAAGTTATGTGAGAATTGTTATAAAACTCCGATCAAACTAAATTTGCCTGCAGTAGCCGGGACCTATCAAGCAATACATAAATGCTTTTTCTGTTGATTTCCCTATCATTAATGGGACTGGTCTTGCTCATGTAACTACTTGTAAAAAATGCTCAAAGCAAGGCAATTATGCTCATGAATTTCAGTTCAAACCTTCGTCAAATTCATTGTCAACAGTACCTGGTACTCATATATGGACTATGCTTACTAACATACCACAATGCATGTAATTATTAATGTAAAAAAAACTAAGTGCTCTACTCGATTCTTGTAGCACTGATAGTTATCTTGGTAAAGGAGTTATGTGGGAACTAAACTTAAAAGTTCAATTCTCTAATAAATGTATCACCATGGTCCAGAAAATTTCAAACACTAATTCAAGGGGCTATGTAGTTGTAAATCTAACTCTTTGCCTTAACAACCGGTTATAGGTTGTTCCCTGTTTAGCTGTTTCGAAGGATTTGTGTTCTGACGTGACACTCAACCAGGATTTTCTGTATCAGCATCAGAGGGCAACGATAAAATATGGTGGGTTCCTGCCCAAATTAACTGTGGACAGTGCTCATCAATTCTGTGCATTAAACACGGCAGAGATAGAAGAACCTTCACTATTTCCTAATTAATCCCTGAACTGTAAGTCAAGGCACTTTAACAAGGAAGATTCATGATACTGATATATCATTCTAGAAATAAAATTTCATCATTATAAAAACAACCTTTCCACCATGAGCAAGAGTAGCAGTAGCAAAAAGAACAACACAGACTGGACAAGACGCATCTTCTTTGATCTGTGAAAATCCAGAGTTTACTGTTACAAATACTTTCCTTAACCACAAAGTTCTCAGAACAATTATAAAGAAGTGATCCCAAAATTTTAAAGAAACAAAAAAGTGACAATAACCCCGAGAACATTTAACACACACAAAACTAATATTGTAAATAACATCATGAAAAGAAAAATACATATTCTTGTCATTAATTTCAACATGTGTCTCAAATTCTTTTTGTTGTATGTTTTATTCACTTCATTTTCAGTATAAAAAAGAGAGAAAAGGAATCTTCTATCAACTACTAATACATGTAACATAGTGTAATTTACATTAACAATTCAACAAAATACCTTGTTACATTTTCATTACTAAAGAAATTTAGAAATTGTTTTCTGAAGGTGTAATTGAAGAAAGGATTTCACCATGATGGGATCAGCTAGTAGGTGGTGAAGGATGTTAACCATGGTCATAATGAATGTGCATAGATTACTCACAGACAATAAATGTATACACAAAACTGGAAATTTATCCTTGGTCAAGAATTTATAAAATGATTTTTTTCTCAGTTTGAACTCAAAAGTCTGAGTTTAATACCTGGTTAAAGTGGTGGAGAATTTGGAGAGGGAAATTAACAGGAGATAACTGATGACTGACATCCATTAAACATGGCACATGGAACTACAACCCTCTACCCCAGTGGGTGAAATAAAGGTTCAGTTTGACATTTCAACCACCTGAAGGTCGGAGCGTACAATGGCCAAAACGTAGTAAATATGGCGACAAAGATGAGGACAATAGTCCGAATAATGTAAATAATGGAATTTTGAGCATAACCCTTTATATAAACTTTTCATAATTTCAATTGTTATCTTTTTATTTAGTGTTCAGAGAGAGAAAGTTTCTTCAGTGCTCCATCATTGTTCCAGAAGGTATAACGGTCAAAACATTGTGTTGATAGCAACAAAGATGAGGACTATAGTACCAGTATAAATAATGTAGATAATAACTTGTCTCCTTCCAGAAATTCAGACAGAAATAGTGCCAGTTGTTACTGGAGTACTGGGAACAATACTGGAGTACTAAGGAAGCTTTCTAGCACTTAATCTCTAACCTTAATTACTACTGATGATAACAATCAATAAAAAGATAACAATTGATATGCATAGAACTAAATCTATTGAAAATAGCAATAATAAAGATTATGATGGTAGTGTTACTCATAAGAGCAGTTGGGACAATACTAAAAGTAATAATAAATATCATATTAAGTGGAATAATAAATATCATATTAAATGTAATAATAATGGTTTTGGGGCGTGTTCAGTAATATCTTAGTAACTACAAAGACTTAGTGATTTACCAATTCTGATGATGTTTTCTTTTGTTTACAGTTGGTGAATAATAATAAAAAAATCATCTTTGATGTCCTATCGTTTTTTTCATTGTCAGCACCCACTCCCAGCCTCTGGTCTTGCATATTCCTGAATCTGCAACCTTTTGAAGAATTTAAAATTCTTATTATCTGCAAATTCTTTTTTATTTTCTTCTATGACTTGGTTTTTATGATGAATATTCAGAAGTCTTGGCTGTTATTGAAACCCGTTGGTCTTTTTCAATATTTTTATTATTTTTTCTTTCTAAAAGAAAAAAAAAGAAAAAGATTCTCTTTAAAATAAAAGACTTTAAAAATAAAAAAAAAAATAAAAAAAAAAAGCAAGTTTTTTAACAATTGTATTTGCACAGACATGACTGCTATAGAACAGGTTATTAACATTTAAAAAATTAATGAGCTTCTTTTACTTGTAATTTTATCATCGGTAAATTTGGAAAATGGCCCATGAAAGTTCTCAATAGAATTTGTCTGCAAGCAGCTGAAATATTTGGATAAAATGAACTGCAAAGACAAACTTTTTCTTCTCTTTCAGCATCAGCTTCTGTTTAGGTGTATGGGATGCTTTAAAATTTAATCCTTTCCCCTAACCCCTTAATAACCCAAACCAAAATTCTGCCTATCTATAAACTATCATTCAGCAATAAATTTCTAGCACAAAAATTTGCAAGCCACTTTTGACATGTTCAGTCACACACAGAAGCTTCTCCATTAATTGTTCAAATCTTTTCAGCTTGACTCTCATTTATTGGGAACACGATTGGGGAAGAAGACAATGACTTGAAGAAAACAGTTGATTAAACGAAATTGATAAACACAAATTCAACATTGATAATTACAGAAATGAAGAATGAATCCTGAGAATAACAACTAATAATTTAAGATAATCTCACCAAGATAATCTCACCTAGATCTGCCTTTATTAAGCAATTATATTCAACATAATTACAATTAACTGTAGATAAAGTGCTAAGAATAGCTCAATTATGATGATCTGATTGTTCAATAAATTTCGTGATGTACTTGTCAAAATATTGTGATGAGATCGCATCACTATTTTAGCCAATTTGGCTTATTTGATTTGGGCAACTGTTTTATTGAAGTTGTTGTATACATCCAGGATCATGTGATCAGTAAATGGTATTCAAGTCTCTTTTTCTATATTTGAGTTGCATTTTTACCTTTATTAAAATAAAAAGTATGATACACTGTAAATGTTATTTTCTTCCAACTTTAGTATTAGAATCAGTAAAAAAAAAAAAAGAAATGCACTCTGATATAACAGTCCAATCAAAAGTTATCTTTTTAAATAAACTTTGTTCAAACTATACCTTCCTAATGCCATTTAACATCAAAAGCAAGAATTTTGTGTTATTAAAAAGATACATATCTCCTGCTGAATATTGTTGGTGAGTGTATAATTACGCATAAAAGCCTGGATTTTGAAAGCTGAATTTTCAGGTAGAGCAATACAATATTCTTATACCTACTGCAGTTAATGGCATATACTTATACATACTTTTTCCTCAAAGAATGGCTTGGGAAAATCATCCATTAGGCAGTGGTAGTTTCCTACCAGCTTATATGAATTGTTTCTTAAAATGATAAAAGCATGGTGAGCTGATTGTTGGACTTTCTGAAAATAATCTTATATATTAATAGCCAATACATAATAACTAAATATATAATTAATACCACTGCTGAACTTCTGCAGATACTGAAAGAGGGTTTTCTGTGATGAATATAATTTATTCTGACAAAAGAAATTGTCTTGGAGATAAAAATCTGGCAAATCTTCTAGTCCTAAATTTGATAGGCCTTCCATTGGATCTTTGGGGCTGTAGTGATTCAGTTCAAATATGGATAAGAAACCATAACACAGTTGATAACACTAGAATCAAAAAGCATCAAACTTCTGAACAGAAATATGATGAGAACAGAATTTCAATCATGAAGTATCTTAATAAATAAATGTTTTCTATTAAATTATGAAAATGATTTGATTTTTTTTGACACTATAAAGTGATTTGTTTCCCAACTCAGACTAAAAAGAAAATAAGCTGAATAGGTTCCTAAAGATTACCTGCCATTATAGAACCGGTTCCAGGAAATTTACGATGCCATTGTTGCTAATAGGTGATATTGAGATTTCCTTTAATCATAAAGGAATTGTAGCAAATAACAGAAACTTTAGTGAATGTTAGTGAAGGCCATTTGTTTTTGTGTCTTGTGTACTTGTGCTATAGAAACAGAAAAAAAGAACTGTACCAAATAACAGAAACCACATCACTTGAGGGCTATCAACATAATGACTAAAATGGATATCACATGTAACTCAAAGAGAAAATAATGATATAACGAAGATGGTAATATTCCACATCAGATAAAAGGTTAGTGAAGAACCTCCCCTCATCAATACTGGAATGAGCAATAACAGCTATTGGACTTGAGAAACCTATTTTCCTGAAAAATTATTCTGAGAGAAAGATTTTATAAATTTCAACCAAAAATAGTACTAGCTGCTCAGTCAATGAATACCAAATGATTCCTTGTAAGGAAATAAGCTAATACTACCATTAGGATAATTTTAACTCAAAGACTTGTAACCATAGGTTATGATTTTATATTTTAACCATTACTTCTAACCTAGCTTGATTCTATATTATTATTTACTCAAATGATATTATTATTATTTTGGTGTTACACATTGATGTAGTCTCAATGGAAATTCTGTTCTTGAGGCATGATGTCGAATCCTCACAACCAAAGAACTTTTTAGAGAATCCTTGCAGAATAAAAGAAAAATGTAATTTTTCCTGGAGATTTTTCTCTCTAGAACCTATCTATGAGTTTACCATATGTTTCATGCTTTTTGCTGCCACATATGCTCTGGTGCTCCAACTATATATTTGGAGATTCTTGATAAAATCCAAAGAATAATCAGCAATATTATTGGTCCTGACCTGACATCTTGGTTTCAGTCACTTTCTCACTGCCGTAAAGTTGCTTCCCTTTGCCTTTTCTATAAATACTTTCATGGTAATTGTTTGGATGAGCTCTTCGCTATGGTACTCATTGGGGCTAGTTTTTTAGAATTGTTGTTTTTTATCCCCCTCCCCCCACAGACCAATGAATTGTAAATATGGGGACTAGTTAGTATTTTCATAGAGACAAAGAGGTATTATGGTGGTTGTAGTAAGAAAGGTACATATGAATGTGTCATTTTGGTGTAAGGAATATTGTTCGTACGATTGGGTCAGTGTTTGTGGCTAGCTAAGTTATAGTTAAGACAGAAGAAGACCGTCCTTTCCCCAATCCCCTTTTCGGCCATGTGCCACATTTCTGTAGAAAACAGAATAAATATCGCTCTTTGCTATGGTACCTAGACTTTATGAATTTAAGCGCAGTATTAAATTGGCAAGAAGATTTTATCAATTTACAGTTGAATTGGCAAGATGTAACTGTTAATTCTGTGCTCACAGTTTCTTTTCTTCTGTGGAAATCTCTTCTGCTTTCTGGTTAACTTTAATCTTCAAAAATTTAAATGCAATGTCAATCATTAACTGCTGTCTTCCTGATTACTCTCCTTTTGTTCTTGCTTCTTAGCAATGTTTCTGTTTTCTAATTCTTTCACGCCAAGTAACTCCTTGTGTCGTAGTGGCTTTGCTGTCTTGCTTAGGGTAAATTCAATAAAAAAAAATTTAATGATATTGATCTCAATTCTGATTTTCTTTAAGCATTCTTTCAAGTTGCTTTCAAATGATGTTCAAAGTACACCCATTACTACAGGAATTACATCAATAGTCTTATTACATAGTTTCTTCGTCTCTCTAGCCAGATCATGGTATTCTGAAATGTTTTGTTTCTTTCAAGTTCAGTCTTTTATCAAATATCAAAATCAGTAATTTGACTCTTGCTATTTTCCTTGTCTATCAGAAGACAGTCAAGTCAACCTGCTTCATTTGAATTATTATGATTATTGGAACTGTAAAATTTTCCTAACAAAGTAATAGCAACATTCCTCAGTACCTAGAGAGTCTTCAATGCACTCTTGGCATTAAACTTTCTTTGTTTTTAAACACTGCATTCTAATCAGCGCGATAATGCCACTAAAACACAAGGGGTTACTGAGAGTGAATTAGAATGAAAAGACTATAGTGAAGACAAAGGACAATAAAAGAACAATTTTCAAGAAAACAGGAGATGAAGATCATAGGTGGCAGTGAGGCAAGATACCAGAAGACTTCCATAGGCAATAAAAAAAAAAGTAACTATTAGAATAGTACATACTATTGCATCTAGTTAGTTCAACAGTAAAACAGTGAGACCTAATTGCCAATATAGTACTACACTTAAATTCATGCAGTCAAGACACCAAGGAGGAAAGTTTATCAGAAGAATTTCTATGAAAATATTTGTAGAAAAAGACAGCAGGAAGCCACACTATGTCAGGATTGATTATATTACAGACCCTTCTTTGAATTTTGTCAAGAATCTCAAGATATATAACAGCAGCAACATTCAATTCACAAATAAATGGTAGATTTGTAAATGGCCAAGATGGATTCTGACAAGTTGGAAAACACTGAAAAAATGTACCTGTAAAGAAATACTGGTATCGATAAAACCGTCTTTTCATTTTCGGTTCTACTGTAATGGAAGGTTACAAAAATAACTTCTGTTTTATTTTCTCTTGCATTGTTTTATGATTCTAATCATGCTGGATATTTTCAATATTGTAATTTTTTTTTGCTTTATGTCAGACTGTACTATCACCTTTCTTTTGATATACAATGATGTTTTCTGCTATAAATAAATGCTTTTATAATGGACTGCTAACTTGCTTTTTATGTACAGTAGTGTTTTTCTGCTATAGCTAAAATACTTTTGTAATGTACTGATAGCTTACTTTTTATATACAGTAATGTTTTCTGCTCTAGCCTAAAGGCTTTTGAAATGTACTTCTAGCTTGCAGTTTATATATAGTAATGTTTTCTTCCTTAGAAAAAAAATCTGTAGTGAGTCAAGATCAACTACATTTTGAATAGTGTTAAAAAAATATAAAAAAAGCGACATGACATTAAACAAATATTAGAAGTAATTAGGAAATCATAGAAAAAAAGTCACTTTTTAAATAAAAATATCTACACATTTGATATTTATTAGACTTAATATGAAACAAATTAGAAGATTGTGTTTTGTTAAGCAGTGTGTAGGGTTTGCTTGCCTTGAAAATCAGTATTCAAAATTTTTTTATCTGTGCTTGAAAATTAGCTACTAGCACTGACACATGTTATCCATCAATGCTAACCATGAAACAGATTCCAAACTACTTAAAACTGGTGAGGACTAATGTTTACATCGAAAAAAAAAGAAATATTTCTCACTGATGTATGCAATTTACAGTTTGCAAAACAAAAAAAGGCTGTTGGCAAACTTTGGCACATGTTTATGTTTTATATTTATTTTGAGAGTTTTAGGCAAATTTACGAATCTTAATCTTCCAAAATTGAAAATTTGACTAAGAATCCCCCAAAAATTTAAGTAACTTAGTATTAATTTAAATTCGAAATTATTTATGATAATGGAAAAAAAAAAACTTGATTTATGATAATGGAAAAAGTCAGCCTCAAGAACATCTTTTTTTTTTTTTTTTAAACTTTTTATGAACTGATTCTATTTTTTTTTTCTTTTTATGAACTGATTCTATTTTTTTTTTTTTTTTTTTTTTAAATCTGTGGATTTTGATATTGCTTAATGGTTTGGGCACTTGAAGAACATTAATCTTGAGTGTCAGTAAAAGTTTTCCTGGTATTATAATATATATCAACAGTTCTTCCATCTTCTGCAGAAATGATTGCATCAGTTTATCAGGAAAAAGACGTTGAGCAGAATATCTGCAGATTGTATGGAGCAAATCGGACTGCTCAAAACAAAACAAAATACTGATCCAAATAATATTGTACGTTATCATATAAATTAATGTTTTCGGAATGAAAATAAAATACAGACACAAATAGAATTTCCACAATAAAATTGATATGAAACAATACACATTGGTAAAACTTTCACAGTATCTGGTCATTATATTATTTGAGTTTCAGCTTATAATATCTAACCTTATTTAAAATATTGATAATAACTTTGTTTTGCGATGTCAGGTTTTATTATGTAAACTGCATCATATATGTGCTTTATTTTTCCAAATATCGCTTTTTCAGTTAATTTTCCTATATAGCTTATAGCTATATCTCATTGAAATACCAGTTCTCATTCAGTCACAGAAGTTAAGCAATGCTGAGCCTGGGCAATACCTAGATGGATAAGCACTTGGGAATACTATGTGCTTAGGTGATGTAATGAGAAATTGGAGAGCTAAGTTTGAATTCCAGTCAGGTTCATTACATTCCCTTATGTTCAAATACCGTTGCCTTGCACCTTATCTCACACAGCTATGGATTAAATAGTAGAACTTGTATCTGAAAAAAATTATCTCCAAAACAAATGTCAAGAGAATATTCACTCACAAAAAAAATAAAGAATTATTCTTACAATCCAAAAATATTTTCTGGCTTTAAATAACCTACAAAAGGTTGATAAACTGTAAAAAAAAAACCAGATCAATCAATATTTATGTTTCCTTTTAGCATATATTTTGATCACAGCTTTTCTCAGTAGAAAGGCTGCAATAGTTTTTTCCTTAGATTCTTTTTTCAATCCTTAAAATTTCATCAAAATACAAAAAACTCAAAAATGCAACTGCTTTTCACTCCTTTTCCAATACATTTTTATTTGTAAATAAATGCAAAAGATAAAGGCCATGAAAAAACACACATATATATGTGTATGTGTGTTTTTATAGCCCATATATATATATATATATATATATATATTCTGCATTTAGGCAGCAATCCCTCTTTCATACATCTTTCATTAAAGACAGCTGGCAAGGTACTGTGATTAAGATTTTTATTTAATTTTTCTTATGTTCATACAAATGTTTTCTTTCCTTGCACACAAAGTGTGCAAAAACTATCCAAATGTTGTGCATTTTTGAGCACTTTCAGATATACTTTTAGTCATTATGAAGGATGTTTTTATTTTACTTTGTATTGAATGTTTGTATTATGCATGTATCTAGAGTTAGAGGGATGTTTTTTATTTTTATTGTCTTAAGCGTTTCACCCCAAGCAAGGCAAGAAGCCACTAGCACATAAGGGAGTTGGAGCAAGAGAAAAGAGGAGTGATAGAGGAAAGGATGAAGACAAGGCTAAGGAATAGATCAAGACATCTGGAGACGTCGATTGATATTACATTTGAATAGTTGGAGATTTTATAGCTATCAGGGAAACAAGAAAAGGGGAGGGAGCTCCACAGGCGAGACATGTGAGACATGTTGCTATTGGAGTAGAAGAGACGGCTACATTTAACATTTTCGCCAATGACTCTGTTAACTTTTGAACAGTTTCAACATTACTTACAGTAAGTTTTAATGCTTTCCAGAGATTTTCTTTCCTTGAACAGCTTTTTTATTTTTTTCATTAGCATTAAGTAATTTTATCTGAGTCTGGTCATATTTAGCAAATTCACATGTTTGAATGTTAACTCATTCTTAATGAGAGTTAGAAATTTCAGTTATTTTACATAAGTTGAAATAAGGGTAACATTAATTTGTAGTTTTTTATGTGCAGTAAGAACAAATTCAAATTTCAAAGTACAAAGATCAGGTATTTGCTGCAAATAAAATTATTTCAAAATGATCCTCACTTCATTGTCAAAATGTTCTTAATTTTTGGACTAATAATCTTTATGCTAATACAGTAGAATCCCTGACAATCAGACTAAGAATGCCTTCCGGATATGAGAAATTGGTTACAAAGTCCAGATATGAGGGGTTATATTTAAATAAAAATAAAAGAACTGAAATCAGGTTTAACATTTATTTTCAATGTTTTATAGTAAACAAAATAAGCTAATGGTGAGTGAAATATAACAGAATTGATTTTAAAGAAAAAGAAATTATGTAATGCCAATGAAAATTCATTAAATTAAGTATGCCATGTATGCAAAACAATGCAACAATGATTTTTTAATTGCTGTTGCATGATGATTCTTTCTCTTCTAATGTCATTCTCAACTTTTTATGCATTTTGTTTTGCTTTTGTTCTTGAAATTTTTTTAAATGAAAGACACTTTTTAACTCTGTGTGTGTTATTACTATCATCATAGCTGAATGCTGGCTTTCTTTCCATAAAATTGACAGCCTTTTCAATAGCTTCTTCAATTTCAGTCCAGGTTTCATCACAATGATGTTATTTATTTCCTTGTTCATTGTAACAGTGTGAATGCTGGAGAATAGTTTCTTTGGAAGATTTTATCATACAATGTTGACTTTCCTATGTTGAAGTCAGCCATTAGTTACAATGAACTTTTACCAGTGTCTAGTCTGTTTAAAATTTCCACCTTTTGCGATAACTCCAAAGTTGTTCTTTTCCTCTTATTCCCATCATATTTTGCACCGATCAAGCCATTAGGGTGAAATAAGCATAAGCAATTATCAAAAGTAAGTTTCCTGAAAAACGGAAATTTCAAATCACATATCACCCAAATAGTTCAAATATATACATTAAAATCATGTCCGGATCTGAGGGATTCTAATGTAACAGAAATAGTGAATCAATTTTCAGTCTTATAGACATCTCTTTTAATAAAGAGCTACAGGTTAATATCTGGAGAGTCTGCAGGTAATTCTATTTATATTTTGTCTCTGAAAGCATTTTTTGTCAAAGTCAGCAATTGTCATCTTCTTCAATGTGCTGTATCCCTTTAGGATACATGCGACGATGGCTCTCTACAACTTCCTATCCTTTGTTTCAAGTCTCTTCTTCATCATTGAGATTTTCTAGCATTCATTGCCAGATAGCACTCACATGAGGAAAATCCTAAGATGTAAACTACAAATTGAAGATACCAAAATCAAGTGTAGGAAAATCAGTCATCCAGGTTTTCTTTATATTAAAAAATCTGAATGTCCAAAACCTAAACAATAAAATAAAAATAATGAAAACATGTGAATGCCTGTTAAATAAGTCCTTTGTATTTACAAACATATATACATGAATTCAAGAGTCAAAAAAGAGTAAAAATTGTCTTTAGTTGAGTTAGTCTTTGGGTAGTTGGTTCACATAAAAAGCTTTTGTTTAGAAATGACTTTTAGTAGTTGGTCCAAGCTGTGATTGAAAAAAAGTTTTTTGATCATCAGCAAAGATTCACTAACCACCCAGACTCTTGTTTTTTGAGACAATTTATTTGAAGTTGCCAACCCGTTTCTTTTAGCACATGCTGGAGGAAAACAAAAAAAAAATTTATGTATCCATGTCTTCTCTTATGATTAAATGAAGTGAGGACAGTTGCATCTTTGCTTTTGAAAATCTAAAATTTTATAAGAAATTTTTCCCGAAAGTAAGCTTGAGAAAAATAGGGTTGTAGTTTTCTCTTATTGGTCAGATATTTCACATGGTTATGTTAATTTATAACCAATAGACACTTTGATTTAAATGGCATGTGGAATCTTTTTGGCATGTCTGTAATATTGTTTGTTATTGGATAGAAAATAAAGATTGGGCATGTTTTAATATGGTGTGTATGTGGGTACGTAATTGTGTTGGTAATAGTGTTCATTTCTTATACAAGCATGTATTAAAATTTTAATATCTGAGAAAGATGAAAAATGACTCCAAAATCTAAAGGCTCAATGGAGTAGTGAAAGAGACCTTTTTAAAAGCTAAACGTCTTATTAAGAAGATAGTTTTGTACAATATGACAGATTCATTTCTTGCCTGAAGAAACTCTTTAGCTTAAATCTTCTTGTGAGCTGTTCCAATAAAAAGTATTTCCCAAGAACTTGAAATCATTTGCTCCATTTATTTTGATGCAGTAATTAACTTTGAAGGAACTGATAATTTTATTGCCGAAATACTATCCCAAAACATTATTCCTCTGACTGTTTTCAAATTATATTGATTGACTATTTCCAGGAAGGACTCAAACTCCTGATTAGCCATCACGTCAGTCTCTTGTAGTTGTATATTCATCACAGTTACTGTTGTGGAATCATTTTTCATCTACATCTTAGCCTTACTTACACTTTTCTCTTTGTGATGTTTAATTTAGAGTTACATTATTGTTTAAGTCTTTAACCAATGATCTTAATCTTTTGCATTTTTTCTATCTTTTTCTTAAAAGCTTTCTGCCTCTGTAAAATAAATGAAAGGGTTCAATTCGGAATTTTAGGTTAGAAATAATCGATATACAACTGATGAAGGCTGGAAAACACAACAGCCAAAATGTGGTAACAACAAAGATGAGCACAATAGTGTCTATGGAAATAGTGTAAATAAATATTTATCTTCCTATTCTTGTTTTATACAGAAAAATTTAACAAATTATATTTATTTATAATATAACAAACAGCTTTTGAGTTATATCAGAAAATCCTACTCTGCCAAATAAGTTATGGCGTTACCCGATTTTTTCCTGCTCTTTGTAGCTCTTAAGTTTTTTCTTTTGGTATCTTTCCTAAATCCTGTTCTTCCTTTCATTTTCTCAAGCTCACTAGGTAGGTTATGTGTTGTTTTTCTCTATCTCTCTTGCATTCAATATATCCTGTGAGTTTCAAATTCTCCAAACCTGCTTTTCTTATGTGCTCTAGAAATTTGTTTCTTTCTGATGTTAAGTATGTTTTCTTTTTGTTTCCATTTTCTCTAAAACATTATTGTTGCACACATGGTATTTTCAGCATCCTTCTATAGAACCACATTTCTGTTACTTTAAGTTTCTTCTTCTGAACAAGACCGTTCGGCTTTCACGTCCATACAGGAGGACTGATATTATCTAACAGTTCAGTACAGTTTTCTTTGTTTCTAACAAAATCTTCCTGTTTCTTAATACTTTGTTTAGCTTTTGAAAGGCAGTTTTTGCTATCCCAATGTGCTTTCAGATTTCAG
This sequence comes from Acanthosepion pharaonis, assembly GCA_903632075.3. NCBI lineage: Eukaryota > Metazoa > Mollusca > Cephalopoda > Sepiida > Sepiidae > Acanthosepion > Acanthosepion pharaonis. The sequence continues at coordinate 1,743,114 of CAHIKZ030005025.1, read as the reverse complement.
TGTTGGACTTTCCATGGGTATAATAATAAACTAGACCTGGTGGCAAGACCTGTGAACGGGAGATTGGAGATTACGAAGAGCATAGTACCACCTCTTAATTGCTGTTGTTCCCAGGTCCACCCTGACCCAGGATGGTAGCACCTGTTATGGGGTCCCAGCTATGAGAAAATTGTGAACCCCCAAATAAAAACAAAACACAATGAAAGTATAAAAATACATTTTTATAGTAAAAATACCAGCAATACCTGTTTATAGTAGAATTACTAACAATGCATTTTTAATAAAATGACCAACAATAAATTTTATCTGTAGTTGAAGTCATACAATTTCATTATGAATATATTTAGCTGAAAACATAAAATTGTGTTAAAAATATTTTGATTTTAACATTAAATAACCCATAGAGGTGTTGATATGCCACTAAACAAAATCCACTAACAGAAATGTATCATACAAATATATACTGAAAATTTAAACATCAATTGGTTAAGCCCAGTTTTATTGTGAAAACATTGACTCATCTAATAAAATCTGACATTATATATTTTCATTGCTTGAATATTGCTTAATTTGTATTTGGTTTGAATTGTTTTGTTTTTTTGTTTCTTTTACAATTTAATATGCGATACTCTCTAAAAACTGTCTCTGTCTTTTGGTCATTTTCAAAGCCCATGTTTCATTTATTCAATTTTCTCTTTCAAACTTGTAACAAAAAAAGCCAAAAAAAAAGCCCCTATACAATGATTTGTGAATTAGACAGAAGTGCATCTTCCAGACCTTTTAATCAAACATTGTTTAATATGGAATCGCTTCCCTTTTTGGCAAAGGGAACAAGACACACATACTGACAAATATTCATATTTCTATTTATGGTTTCTGATTGGTTAGAAAATTAATGACACTGTACTTTATTTCATTTTCATCTTTACTGTTTTTTTTTATTAGGAAACGTTTTTTCTTTGTTTTTTTTCTTTTCATTGTTTCTTTGCTGACTTTATTTCTTGTTTTTATTTGAATTTGTTTCATTGATGTTTTTTTTAAATCAATTCATGTTTTCTTTCTTGGTTTAAGTGCTACACTTTCCACTACTTTCTTTCTTGTTTTCTTTGTTTTAATGCATTTTTTATGTTTCTTCTGAAGTTTTTTTTCTATTTTTATATCCGCTTTGATAAAATTGCTTGTATCTTTTTTTATGAATTTTCAGTCAAACCAATTTTTTTTTTTTCATTTTACTCTTTCTCATCTGCCTTTTGGTGACTAGACTCCCAATTGAATATTTTTGGGTTTTTTTGTTTCTATTTGGCGCTTCTTTGGGTTTTCTTTTTTGTTTTTCTTCAAAGTTTTTGTCTTTGTTGAAATCATTTTCGGAGTTGCTTTTAATATGAAGATTCTAATTCTGTTGGCTTTCATTTGTTTCGCTTGTTTGTTACTGTTGTTTTTATCTTATAAAAGAGTTTCATTACGTTTCATACTATTTGGGTATTGATATATGATTTGTCTCAAGTTAAAATATATTTACATAGATATGAGTTTTCCTTTTGTGTCTTTTAAAGTTTCTACATTATTTTAATTAATTTTTCAATTATTTTGGTTTATAGTTTACTCATTCTTTTATTGTCTAATTTTTTTCTTTGCTCATTTTTTGTTAAATTTTTGTTGACTTATTTACCATTTGTTTTGTTTACATTTTAGTTTTTATTATTTATATTGCCTGTCCTGTTTAGTCCTTTTTTGCTCACCTTATATGAATTTCTTTTATTTTTGTTTGAATTTTTTTTTTTAATTATTTGTTTACTTTCATTTACTATTTGTTTACTTATTTTTTTACTTTGTGTTTACTTATTTCAGTTTACTTTTATTTTCTTTTTTAATTTTGTTTTACTTTGCTAATTTTTTGTTTTGTTTCCTTATTTTTGTTTATATTTATTATTGTCTGCTGTTTTGTTTGTGTTTCTTTGCTCATTTTTTATTTGCAAAATTTTGAATGGCAAAGTGGAAAAATTCTGTTTCACCCATTTTGTCCTCTAAAACAACTTCATCAGACTAAAGTTCTATTATTTTGAATATCAGTCATAATTAGAGAATGTAGAATATTGGTTAGCTTGCAAGTGGTCTAACACACAAGTAGACTGGTGTTGTCACTTCAAGCTAAAATGCAACCCTGAGTCAATTAATGGAGAGATATATGGGTGAATAGAGTTCACTTATGCATATGTGTTAGGCAGGTCCATTCCAGCAAAGTGGACTAACCCACCTGCTGCATTAGGTACTCTCCTGTAAATGAGGTAGAATTAGCTGGTTTGCCTTTTGAAGGAGATACAAGAAGGCAGCCATGTTAGCAGATAAGTCATTTGACTTCTGCATCCTGAAGACAAACGACAAACAAATAGCAATACTAATTTTAACTTTAAAAAAAAATTATATTAAATATATTTTCAATGTCTGAGAAAGATTTGTGTTTATAATGCATGATTTAACTTTGCATGAGCATTGATGTACTCCATGGCTGAGACAGTCTAAAAGCATGTTGGATTTAATGGTGGTTTCCTATGCCAAGGTGGATGTAAGTTCAAATCCTGCTGGAGAGAACACATTTTTTCGAATTTTCACATTGGTAGATGAAAATAAATATGCTGTTTGACAAATAAACAGAGTGTCAACTCAAATATGATTTAGGCATTAAAATATTATATATAAAGGTTATCAAAAGGTGAATATTGACACATAGAACAAAATAATCAATGAGACACTTGTAAATAGCAAATTTTCCATTACATTCACTTATATGCTAATAACCTTGGGAAAGGTGTGAATCCTCTTCTTCTCCCTCCAGCTATGGGTAAATAGCAGGACAGACTGGGTTCTATAGCCTTGGATGGCAACTGGTCTAGGAGAAGGAAAAACTCTGAATTCAAAACCTGTGGAGGGTCATTTGGGGATCCTGTGGCATGCAGTGCACCAGGTCTCTGTAATCGGTCCTTCAAAAAGTGTGGATGGTCCTGCACGAAACCTTCACCACTATAATCAAATCTCATGTGCTATACATGTGGTTGGGGACCGCTTGTGAATTTCAAATTCCCATGAAACTCCAATATTAGAGCCAGCTCAACCTACCTCGGGTGAATGCCATTACAGGTAAATAGCAAATGAGAAGGAAAAATTGGAACAAAATAGATTTTAAATGTAAACAATTTGATGACTAAAACAAAATATACATATATACATATATATTATAATACCACTATTCTATGGCTATTGTTATAACACACTCTTACTTATATAACATACAGGATTCTCTATATGTAATACTTCAGGTACTTGCCATGACACCTGTGTTAGTCATCTGATGACTGACCGCAAGCGCAATGTTTTTTATTTCCATTTTACTGTGCTACGATGACCATGTCCTCCAATGGTTCCACATTTTTAAGTATTGATGTTAGACAACCCCATCCACATGTCCTAATTTTTTAGATGGTTGGTACTCCAACATAAAATCATATTTTAACACATGGTTCCCCAGCATTGTAGTCTATTAGCTGTATGAGTAGGTATATTTTCTTTAGACCATATATTGTTAATAAAGGTCTGGGGTCTGTTTCCAATGTGAAATTTCTTCTATGAACAAATTTATGAAATTTCTTCAGGGTAAATATAATTGCTAGAGCTTCATTCTCTACCTGGCTGTAATTTTTCTTGGCTGGTAGAAGCAATCATGAAGGCTTTCATTTTATTGCCGTTGTATTTGTGTAAAATCATAGCTCTATTACCGTACTCACTAGCATCTGATGCCACTACAATTTCTGCTTTTGGGTCATGGTGTGCTAATAATAAATCAGATGTAAATATTTTAATTTTGTCAAATGACTTTTGACATTTATCATTCCAATTTCATTTTACTTCTTTTTTTTACATAGATCGTTAAGTGGCGCCCTTAACTTATGCATATTATGTACATAAATTTGATAGTTATTAGCCAGTCCCCAACATAGCCACATTTGTTGGTGGAGGCATTTTTTTAATTGTAGTTGCCCTTGATAGATTTGGCTGCCTACCACTTTTATCAATAATTTGACTAAGGTAATATTCTGAAAAAACAATATTTTTCTTCACTTGAATCCATATTCTTTTAGTTTTCCAAAAATTGTTTTCATATGTTCAACAGGTTCTTTAAATACACTATGGATCAAAATGTCATCAAGATACACCACTGCGAAGTCACAATCTGCAAGGATGGTATCAATGGCTTGTTGAAAAATAACTTTATACCAAAAAGAAGTCTGTTAAACTTATATAATCTTCTGTGCATATTTGTGGTCATTGATTTAGAACATTTATTTTCAATCTGAATTTTTAAATATGCTTCAGGGAAATCCCATTTTGAAAATATTCTTCCACTGTTCAACTTCGAAAATTTTCTTCCAGACTTGGTAATGGGTAGATAAGTTTCTAAACAATTTGCTTAATTCAGTCACTAAATCTGCATAAACACAAATTTTAGTTTATGTTTTCTTTTCTCTGTTTTTCTTTCTCTGGTGCAGCCCATTTTGAATGGTTAATTTGTTCTGTTACACCAACTCTTTCAAGTCTGTCCAACTCTTCATTAACTTCTAATACAGTGAATGGTGTGCTGTGTTTCAGCTTAAATACTGGTGTCAAATTTTTTTGACTTGAAAATCCATCATGAATGTTGAACACCAACCTCATTCATTTGACAGAATATCTGCAAAACTTTTTTTAACTCTTCCTTAACATTTTGGCTCTGAATTTTAAAATTGGTTGCATGTCTACTTAAATTTTTACAATAAATGGTTATTGGAAAATCCCAAAGTTAAAATAGTTCCATCCATCCTGTTTTGAATAATTTATACCATTTTTTAATACATGAGCTTTGGTTTTTACATGATTATTATGAAAAAAGACATTGCACATTATTTCTTAAGGAAAAAATAATTTCTCACCAGAAACTGAACTGAAAGGAAGTCCTTTGTAATAAAAACTTTCCTATTTCCTTCAATGTGTTTCACTGAATATTGAAATATCACTACCAGCATCCTGTAGCATTTTCACATCCACTATATTTTCACATTTACAAATTTTCTTTTGTTTTTGGTGACCATTTTATCTATCGCAATGCTGTGTATTATTTTCTTCCTGGGAGAATTTTTTCTTGGTTTGGTTTTGCAGTTTGACTTTATATGTTGTATTTTACAACACTTGTATCATTCTGCATTTTTAACTGGACAGTCTTTTCTAAAATGTAATTTACCACATCTAAAACAAGGATTTATTCTCCTTTGTGTACATTTGTCCTTTGCTTGTACCAATGTACACTATTTTTCTGAATTTCTTCAGCAACGTGTTTCAGATTTAGCATTGTCTGACAATCATCAGCTATTTCTTGCAGTGTAATATTATTTTGTTCAATTTTAGTTAAAATTTTCTCTTGTAATTCAGCATCTTTTTTATCAGTTAAACCTTGCATGAAAATTAATCCTTTGAACATATATGGAGTCATTTTTTTATTCTAAAGTTTTCACATTCTTTATTGACAATAATAGCATATGTGACAATGTCTGCATCCTCTTTTTTTGGTTAGATTACAGCACCTCCAATGAGCATTAAACACAGAGCTTTTGTCACTAAAGATTTTTTCATACTCCATCGGATCTATATTCCTGAACAACAATCTCGTTTTTGCCTCATCTTCCCAGTAACTGCATTCTGCACTGAATATTTGGTCACATCTAGGAAAATATGCAGAAAAAATTGGTCCCTCATCAGAATTATATATAAATTTTGATATGGTATTTTGGACAGTATATGGTGTAAGAGACATTGAAGAATTTTTTGTAGTCCTAGCAACTGTTTATTTGTTGATGCTGTTTCTGTTGAATTTCTTCTATGGAAGCCAAAATTTTCTCTATATTCACAGGATTTTTTTTTAAATCCCTGCAGTTGAAATTCTTATAACTCCAGTTAAAACTTGTATGAGTTTCCAAAATTCTTGTTACATAAAAGTTCTGAATCCTCGACACAATGGTTATAAATCATTTGAGTTTCAAATCCTTTGTCACCACTATTATGATGCCAATATTATATGACTATTGTTAGAACATGGTTTTACTTTATATAATGTACTTCATATAAGGATTCTCTATATGTCATTCTTTGGTTACTCTACCATGATGCCTGTATTAGTTAGAGTAGACTGGCTACCATCCTTACCTCTGAACTGGAGCTCTTTATAGTAATGGACTAGTTAATATAGTCACATGTGGTGTACTATTTACTCCACTATATATATATATATATATATATATGTGTGTGTGTGTGTGTGTGTGTGTGTGTGTGTGTGTGTGTGTGTGTGTGTGTGTGCATACACACATAGTTAAATGTTATATATATATATATATAGAGAGAGAGAGAGAGTTAAGTCATATATATATATATATATATATATATGTGTGTGTGTGTGTCTGTATATAATGTGAGAAAAGTCAAAAATCATCTACACATTCACTATAACATATCTTTAGATGAGTGTGGATATTTTTTTAATTAAAAAAATTTCTCCCAATGATATTATTTGCAAACTATATCAAACTTTCAATTTTTCTGAATATATTAGTATGTAGACAAATGCTGAAACATAGACACATGATCACCATTGAACAGGCTTATCCACAATTGTGTGCCCTATTCACAAGAACTTATTAAAAAATTGAAACAATACAATAAAAACTTAGACAGATCTTGTTATACACTATTTCATATTATAAATGGTATTTTTTAAAGCCATAACTACCAATTTCATATAAGTCAAGATGTATGATTGTCAGACAATCCACACAGCCTGTTGCATTTCAGTGTTTTTATACACACATTTATGAACCCAAGACACACAATCTTTGGTTCATTGTTTAGATAGATCTTGTTCTGTGTGCTGTGACTTTTCTGGATATCTCAGTTTCAGATAATTTCCTTTAGTAATTCCCCAAAGATACATGGCCCAGTGGATAAAAGCATTGGTTGAAGTAAGCCAAGAAGAGACTTGAGCCAAAGAGTTGTGAGTTCAATACCTGATCACAGCAAGAGTGAAAAAAAATTGTAGAGTTTAGTTACTAAAGGAAAATAACTGAAACTGAGAAATCTAGAAAAGGTGTGGTACATTCATGAACTAAATGAATGGTTCAGTTTGAAATTCCAATGTATGTTACCTGAAGAAGGCCAAAGCGTACAAAAGCCAAAACATTGTGAATATGACAATAAAGATGAGGACAATAGTCTGAATAATGTATTGTAAATATATTTTTAATTTTGTGCACGGGCATTGTTTGTTTGTGATTTTGTCAACTGCACACTAGAGTCAGTTGGACACCATCTGTGAGTAAAAAAAAAGAAAGCACCATGACGCAATTCACTTCACCAGAAATTTGGAAATGACATGCTATATTGCTTGGCATTCATGCTGGATGCTTCAATACGGACATTTCATTGTTTGGTTATAAATCTGAGGACAGTGCAGAGGATTCAGAAAGAGTTGGATGAGTCTAATGGTGATTACTAAGGTACAGCAGCTTGGAAAAATCACTCTGATATTTCTGATAAGAAAATAACTCCTGAGTTTGTTGGTGAGGGCCTCAGACTCAACACAGAGGCCTACAGTGCCTTGAGGAGGTAGTGCTGCCCTGGGTCAAGAGGGTGACTGCTTGAAAACCCTATGTTTGGCAACAGGATTCTGCACCATGCCACACAAGCAGGAGAACCCATCATAAATGTCGTCCTGGGTAAGACGATAAACTACATCTGCGTTCTGGGTAAGACAATAAACTATATCCAACAGCAAGGCCTTTGAACAGGAGGTTTTCAGGTGCATGGAACCACCTCTTAATTGCTGGTGTTCCCAGGTTCACCCTGACCTGGGGTGGTAGCACCTGTTAGGGTGCCAGCTATGGGCAAATAGTTAACCCTGAAACTGAGGTAAAAATTATTATAAAAGCTTTAAAATGGGTTTTAACACCAGAGATACTTTGTAAAAGAATTGTTACCAGAAATAAATTTTTGAAGAAAAAAACTATTACCAGCAATATATTTTTGAAAAAAATATTACCAGCAATACGTTTTTGAAAAAAAATATTATCAGGTATACGTTTTAAAATAAAATTTCCAGCTATACATTTTGAGGAAAAAAATATTACCAGAAATAGATTTTTGACAAAACAAAATATTACCAGGAAAAAAAAGTTGTCAGCATTAAATAACCCAATGAGGTTGGTATGCCGTAAAACATAACAAACCAAGTTTCTGCAGCCACATCACATTTAGATCTGCCTACCTAACTCCCCCAGACTGAAACTTGATTATTATGTGCAGGGTGCAGTTGTGCGAGATACCAACTAAATACCAAATATAAATTGAAGGCAAGGATTATGGCAGCATTCACCAACTTAAAAAAAATGACTGTCCAGAAGAGTTGCAGAAGATTCCAAAGTCGTGTTGAAGCCATATGTATGTAGAATTAAAAAAAGAAAAAAGTATGAAATACACACACACACACACACATGTATATGGTGTACCAAAAATGGTTTTACAAACTTTGGTAGTGGCTGGTTCCTGACACCCAACAAGATAAAATGTCCATATAAATATATGTCCAAAAGACCATCATTGAACCTCAACACAGCAACTCATAACAAATGTTCAAAATGTACTCCTCTTGCTTCTACACATGCATGCATTTGTCGGATCATTGACTGGTGGACCCTTTCATATACTCCAACATGGTGTCAAATAGTTTTGCAGTCCTTCATGATAGGTTGATGAATCATGTCTGCTGCATAAAACCAATTGTTTTAGGTGGCCCCATGGATAAAAATCCAAAGGACTGACGTCAGGGGGATGTACTGGCCATGGAACTGGTGCTCCTCTACCTATCCGTCTTTCATGGTAGATATCAGCCAGTGCATCATGGGAAAGCTGACTAAAATGTTCTGGTGCCCCATCATGCATGAATCACATGCATCTTCATATTAGCAGTGTTATATCCTCTAGCAGGTCTGGAAGTGTGTTCAAAATAAAGTCCCTGTAGACAGCTCCTGTAAAATGTACTAGGAGAACATATGAACTTACCAGACAGTCACCTAAAATTCCAGCCCACATGTTAATTATAAACTGATGCTGATGTCTAACCTGTATTGTACCATGGAGATTCTAATCTGCATTCACATGTTGGGTGTATAAATTTGTTATTCCATCTTTTCTAAATGTTGCCTTATCCATAAACAAGACTAAAGAGACAAAACAATAAAGCATTGGCAAATATTGTCTCATGCTGACTGGTTAGAGGGAAAAAAGACTCTGCACACATTGCAAATTTTAGGGATACAAAAGCTTCTTTTGTAGTACAACAGGCAAGGGACACTTGACATCTGCTGATACTCTGACAGACTTTAGAATGTGTTTTTCATGGTCAGGCATACAAGTGTATATCAGTATTCCTCGATCCATAGTTTGTAGTGCCATGGATCCTGTTTCAGCAACGGGATGATAAATAGCAGTAATGGTTAGATTACTTGGCTGCTTTTGGTCTGGAAACACAATCTGATAATACCCCACATCCATTACCATTCATGCAGCAGTGTGTAAAATTCATATCTGCCTGCTCACGATATGAATATCACACAATAGTTAAAGGGAACACTTCTTAGCTAACTCACTACTACACACGTTAAACTTTGGAGACAGACTGACCACAACTGTACACAAATGACAAATGTAACCTAGTCTAATGGTAACACAGTGTCATCTACTGCAAACTTTCTTTAAACATGATAACTCAAAAATAAAGGATTTGTGGACATGTTTATATAAACTTTTGTCCTTGTTTTGGTGTGAGGAACCCACCCCCAAAGTTTGTAAAAGTATTTTTGATACGCCCTGTATAAGTATGTATGATTATAAAAAGAAAAAAAACAATGTATAAAACAATTATATAAATTAATATCAGTCCACACCCAGTAGAGTTTCAATATTTATTAACAATTGAATAGTGGAAAAGAAAATTTTCTATTTATGCAACCATATAAGGAAATGTCTGCTATACCACCACTGAGTGGTATGCAAAATGAATACTGTTATTTGACTAACCCTCCCCTGGGTATGATGATAAGATAAACTACATCTGGCAGAAAGGCCTGTTTTGAAGAGTATGGAACCACTTCTTAATTGCTGTTGTTCCCAGGTCCAGCCTGCCCTGGGATGGTAGCACCTATGGGCAAATAGTTAACCTCCAAACTGAGGTCAAACATTATATATTGTAAGTATAAAACACATTTTCATAGTGAAAATACCAGGAATGCCTTTTCATAGTAAAAAAAAAGTTACCAGCAATAGATTTTTGTAAAAAAATCATTAATGCTTCAAAGAAAGTTAAATTTCAGCGTTAAATGACCCATAAGGAGTCGATATACCAATAAAAAGGGAAAAAGAGCCTGATGATCAGAAGTAGTGAAATAAACAGGTGCTTCTAAATGACTTGTGGGCTGGATATCATGAGACAATGAAGAAATAAATGTTGAAAAGTCTAAAAAATTTTACACATTTAATCTAACACAGTGTTTCACAAAGTGGGTGATAGTGCCACCTTGTGGGCTCTGTTATGTTGAAAGGGGGCACTGGGAGATTTTTTTATTTCATTTGGTGGGTGGTGAACATACTCAGGTAGCGGTTGGCATGTATCCATTTTTTTGAGATTTTCAAAAATTATTCAATATTGGCTGCAAAAGGAAATTTATGAAAGTGCTGTGGAAAACTATGAAACTTTTCTTCATTGCTTTTTCAACTTCCTATATGGCTGAATGTGGTTTCAACTCAGTTACACAACTTCTTTTTAAATAAAGAAACTGCCTGCAGATTACAAAACAAGGTGATTTACGATTACTTCCAAGAAACATAGAACCTAGAGACTTAGCCAATAAATATCAAAGTTAACCATCGCGTTGAAAACATTGAGATAAGCTATCAAATAAAAGATTTTTTTTAGGATTTTTATCATTGGCATTTCTAATAGAAGTGAAAACAGTATTAACATTATTTCTGCACTAATACGTAAGTGTTATCTTGCTATGAAAGATGAATTCAGTATAATATTCAAAATTTAATTTGACTTGTTGACAAAAAAATTTGTGCCCAAAGGAGGCACTGGTTGAGAAACGTTGGTCTAACAGATAAAAACATAGTTGAGCTATGAAGATGACAAAGGATAAGGAAAAGAATGAGAAGATACAGGTAAAGAGTGAGAGAATATTTTTTTTTTTTGTAAGCTTTCATACAGGAAAATCATGGATATGAAATTTTGTTGAGAACCATCCAACAGAGTATCTAGATCTTTGCAAAGGAACTATGTTAGTCCACAAATTCATACTACTTCAAACAAAAGGTTAGGAAGAAAGTCACCAACAATACTAGAAAGAGTGATGACAGTTAATAGACTTGAGAAACTGATATTTCAGAAAAATTGTTATAATAAATATTTTATAAATTTCAACTGAAAGTAGCACTAGTTGCTCAGTCAATGAATTCAGAATGTTTCCTTATAAGGATATGGTTAATATTACTGTTGAAGCATACCTACAGACCATAATGGGTTTGTGCCCATTCACATAAATACAATAGTAAATACTGTATATTGGTCTGCAATTGGTGATTCGTCTCCAGCTGTGCTGGTCAAACTCTCTGCCTCTGGGCAGAGAGGATCCCCAGATGAGGCTATGTTGAAAGGCAAAGTTTTGTCTCAGGGAAGCAGAAACCTGACCCCGTTTTATACAGGATCTATGGGGAATTTTTGGTCGAGTTACGGGCTCGGATACCCTGCATTAAATTCGGCCTTGTGTCACATCTGACTGTGTGGGGTGGTTGATAGATATTTTGCAGTTGGCAATTCATTGTGGAATTAACTTGACTCACTTCTAGCAGTTGACTACTTCTATGCATCGCTGGCAAATCTTATATGTGTTGTTTGTGTCCTAAGTATTATCATTCATTACCAACCTTCCCTAGAGATGAGAGATAAGAACAGATACTACACTTTGATCTCATCCCAATGGCCAGGGAGTGATGAAAAGCATCACTTAAATAACATTTGCTGCTCAATTAATAAATGTCAAGTGTTTCCTTATAAGGGAACAACTAATATTGCGATTACCAGTAGAGATGAGAAAAATTGTTTTAGAAAATCATCTTAGGTAGTTCATTGAGTAAAGGTGTCTGGAAAATTTTTGTCTACCATTCGATGTCTTTTAATGTTCTTGTTTTCCTGTTTGTTTCTCTGTTGAGTTTTATTTTTGATTCTCTTTGTTTTATTAAAGGCTCACACCAGTTTTACCTTCGAAGTTTTTCAACAAATCCCAACGCAAAGTGATTCTGTGCTAATTGACTGTTAAACCCGGACTCTCAGACCCTGTCCTTCTGATTACAAAAACCAGAAGTGTTGTCATCAAAAATGAAGGTGTAAATTTATTTATGATAATTAAATAAGTCAATGTGAAATTTTCCAATGAATAGAGGGTTACGTCAATTTTTTTGTTTGGTTTTGACAAAGTTTGAATTTCAGTATGAAAAGTTAATTGGCCAAAAAGATAACTTGTTTTAACAGTTGATAGATTATTTTACGCAGGAGACTTTTTTTTTTATCTGAGGTTTATTTATGTAACTTTTCTTAATGTTGATTTCAAAAACAAAATAGGTGAAATCTATACAGCAACATTATTTTGCATTTAGACTTACTTGCAAAAATAAAATGCATTTTTCTAAAAGAAAACTAAGGAAATTAGAGAAATTCTAACCATATTCTGTGAATAATCTTACTGGTCATATTCTTTTTTATATGACATCTCCTTTCAGGCTCTCCACCTCCCTCTATCCCTTGATTCTTTCAACAAGTTCCTTCCCTCTTCTGTCATGCACTTGCTTAACACCATCAGGTATGTCATGCATTGTTTTCTCTTGTCTCTCTTTCCCTCTATTCAACCCATGAGTATCAGATTCTCCAGGCCTTCCTTCCTTCATTATGTATCTCAGAAACTTCAGCTTCCTCTTCCTTTTGTTAAGTATAAGCCCCCTCCTTGTTTGCATCTTCTGTAAGACCTCATTCTTGCTAACAAGCATCGTTCATGATATCCTTAATATCCTTCTGTAGATACACATCTCTGTCGCCTCTAGTATCTTCATCATCTTTGAGGAAATCGTCCAACATTCACTGCCATAAAGAAGGACAGATGTCATGTAACAGTGCAGTATTCTTTGTTACCAAAGAAATCCTCTTGTCTGCCCAGCTTTTGGAATGTGTCCTTGGCCATCCTAATACATCTCTGGATCTCAGTGCTGCTGTCCTCTGTCAAAACACTTCCCAGTTATTTAAACTTCTACACCTGCTTGATTTTAGTGTCCCTGACCTGCAAATTGCATTTCCGGCTCATCCTTTTAATGATGACCATGCATTCTGTCTTCTTGCAGTTTATGCTTAGTCCCTTCTTCTCACTCTCCATCATTACCTTCTGTAGGAGATTTTGTAATTTTTTTTCCCATGTCTGCTATAGGGAATATTATTATACCAATATTTTACATAAGAAAATGTACTTTTTTTTTAAAGAACTCTAAGGGCAAAAGGAAAAATATCTGATTGTATTGTATGGGAATTTATAATTTGGTACATGTTATCAATGCAGGAGTAGTTGATTTTGACTGATTTCTTGTTGAATATCTTATTTAGAGGGTTTTTCTTGTTGAAGTGTTTAGTTATTAAGTTTAGGAAGTACTATCTGATGTTGATTCTTGACAATTTGCAGAAGGGGTGGTTGGTCCAAGAGGCTTTTCTTTTCCTATTTTTAACCCACCTACATTCCTGTTTTCGTGTATTGGTATGACTAATGGTGGTTGTGTAAGACAGTTTACTTTTGAAACCACTTTTTTGTAGGGCCTTTTCATATAGTTCTTTATTCTTATTAAAGAAATTTTTTATTTGATGATAGTCAACTAATCCTGGTGCAAACATTAGTGGGTATTTGTCTTAGGATTGCACTGGAGTGGTTAGAACCAATATAGTTAGCGGTTTCGTTCTCTTTATGGTAAGGTTTAATGGCTTCATCAGTAAGGTTAAGGGTGACGTCTAGGTAATCAAGTATTTTAAAGTTAGAGGAAATCTTGATCTTAAACCCTAGGAATTTGAAGGCCCTGATAATAATTCTTTTGTGATTTTGCTGTTACTGGACCATTACTATTAGGGGTGAGGATGAGTCCGTGGTCCCAATACAGCCCTAGTTCCAGTTTTATGATTCTACTAAGCACATCTAAAATGTAAAAACATACTAAGTCTGCAACTAGTGGAACTTAGTCCAGGTGGAATTATTTAGTGTTAGTAGTGACTTTCTCGCCGTTAAGATTAGTTTCATCATCCGTTACTTTGATATAGTCCTTTGCAAAGTTGATACTATTGACCAGGAGGTCCCTAGTGATAGAGGAATAGAATTCAATTATATCAAACTTAATGAACATCACTTTATCATTATTCCTCATGTTAGTCAACCATTTAATAGTGGCAGATGAATCCTTTCAAAAGTTAGTACTGGTTGTGATCAGTAAATTATATGTTATTTTTTAAAATTATATTTTGTGAGATAAGGTTTAATTCGTTTTTTTTGTGTGTGTGTGTGGGGGGGTTATTAGTCTAGATTGTGTACTGATAATGAAATACGTTCATGGTCCTTAAATAAAATGTAGGCATCCTTAGTGTGGATCTTTTCCACTTTATCTGCAATATTTAACTTATTGGCTATTTTGGTGGTCTCTCTATCTATTTTGGACATCCTACTATTGTATTTATCTAGTTTCTGTGTTTCTTTTATTTTGTCCGTGAGGATTTTGTGGTAGTGTGAGGAATTACATTTATAGATATTTTTTGATTTATCAGCTCTTACCCAAATGTCCTTGGAGTTTCTAATCGTCTTTATATCCTTGTGTAGTTCTTTTTGGAACTGATTGGGTCACTTGTTGAACTTCATTATTCTTTAACTATGTCAATATGACATAATAGTGAAATCCTAAATTACCTCATGAGTATAGACCTATTAGAATCAATATGTGAGCATTTTTCAACTCAAATGGTTGGCTGATACAGTGTGAGATATATATATATATATATATAAGTACAGTGTGTGTGTGTGTGTGTGTGTGTGTGTGTGTGTGTGTGTGTGCAAGCAACTGCTCCACTCCCACTGGTCTGATTTCAATTATAGCTCATTCAAAAGTCCTCGAAAAGCTAGGTGCAGGGAACCATTTTCGTTGAGCTCAGATTCAGGGGTGCCAGATTATGCAAGGTTAAAGAACTATATATTAATATATTATAATAGCCATTATAATTGCTGTCATGGTTCAAGGGGAGTAACTCTTATTGTATCCAAAATTGTAGCTAGTTTAAAAGCTACTCTATCATGTGGTATTTAAGCTAGCTCCTGTGGAGGACTCTTGGTGTGGCCATCATCACAATAGCTAGGGAGGAGTAGATTCAATAGGCATCAATAAACTACAGAAGAACTCAAAATTGATCACTACATTTAAATATTGAATTAATGTTTAAGCTTACCTTTTAAAAGTTCAACAATAATTCTTCTGCTGCCACCTAAAAATGATTTGATGTATATTGATCCTTATTTTTCATACTAACAATTATTTTTATTCCATGGTTGACAGAACAGGAGACAATTTATAAGATAAAATTAATATAGTGTAAAGATGGGAAAATAAAAATTAAAAGTAGTTAGACATTCAACATTTGCAGAGTTAGAGAAACATAATAGCTCATTAAAACCTATATTATGGAATATCTATGAAAAAATGCAAAATTGGAGGTTAATTCTCCCACAAATTCTGAGATTAAAAGTACCCAGCGCTTGGAAAATCAATAGAAATTTACACAATAAAAGGACATTATCTGTATTATAAATTATCTTCTTCTAGGCAGTATCACTCTTCAGGTTTAAATAATTTTCATATTGATTTTAAAAAAGTTTATATCATTAATTAACTGTCCTTCATTACTGTTCTTTTATTTGAGGATTGTTTTGATTTTCATATCAAAAATAGTTCTGTTTGGGAATATCATCTTATATAGTGCAGAAAAGTGTTTTAAATTTGCATTTTACTTGGCCTATTTGTAAAACTTTCTTTAACTATGACAAGCTAATTTATGAATGAATGTTCATTTAAAATTTTTGTTTCAAATATTTCATGTAATGAATATATCTTATTTGTGAAGTGATAGCACACACACACACACACACATATATATATATATATATATATATATATATATATATATATATATATATATATATATATATATAAAACAGTATAATTGTCCATCCCACAACATGTTTAATATCTGAAAATCCATTGAACTAATTGAGTTTCTTTTTTTCTTTGTTTTCACATTCAACATTTCTTGACACCATCTATCTTAAGAATCACTGAAAAAAAAACTTTGAGTTATTCAGCTAGAAAGAGAACAGGTTAAAATCATGCAGGCCATCAGAAATGGTACCATCATTCACATCTTCAAAGTCCATTCAAGAACATTCAAGAGAAAGGTGAATAAGTAGAGAGGATAACTGCATCAGTAGGTCACAATGGGAAGTGGGGGTCATCATTTCAACTTAGAGCTAAAGGGATCAATTAGAAAAGATCCAACTCAATTCATAAGACATTTGGCACCTGAGAGAGGAGTTTCAGCTATGACAGTCTAAGAAGCAGTGAAAAAAGATTTGAAAATGAAATTGTACTTGAAACATGTGAGGTAACTTGTTACTCCCGGAAAGAAAGTTAGAAATTTAGAGAGGGCAAAGTTCATCTTGAATAAGTTGGAAAATGATCCTGGAATAATATGTATATATATTTGAACTTAATTTCAATTCTTCATAAGATATATATATTTATTTTCTTTATATTGAGGTGTGTGTGTGTGTGTGTGTGTGTGTGTATTCTCTTACACACAAATGTATATATATAAATTAAGAGATACTTGTGTATGTGCTGAAATGTACTCACACCAATCGATAGAGAGATAGAATTAAATTTTTACTGACAAACCCACAAACTCAGGTAGACAAACAGAAAGACATATCTCTTCTCTCATACAGAAATAGACTTGTGTAGGTTTCTGTGTGTATATGCTGATTTTCTTCCCCATACAGAGCCATTTCCATGAAATCAGTAAAACCAAAACTGAAGAGTTCAGCTACTTATTTATGGAAGATTATGAACGAATTTTCTCAAAACTTTCAACCACTTATCGCAAAGATTGTCGAGTCCTTTGTCCAAAAAACTCAGCAACATAAGTTTAATTCATTAATATCTTATACAGGATACTTTTTTTTAATCTTTGCATTTTTCTTTCTTTCTTGTATTTTCGTTTTCTTAAACTGCTAAAAAGAATATCTTCATATCCAATTTCACAGACAATGTCAGCTAACTGTTGAATAAAGTATTTCAAACTGTCTAGCATGGAATTGAGAAAGAGAGTGAAAGATAACTCTGTGTATAAAAAACGTTGAGTAACAACAAAACCTTTGTCCCTCTTAGTGACTCCTATAAATGTGTACATCGTGGTAATGGCATATATACATATTTGGAAATGCCTGAAAAGGAGAATTCAATCATTCCTTTTACTCACTTGGCTAAGGTAGAGTATTTCAATTACAGATATTTACACAATTATGGAATCGAGGGAAAACCATGACATGAATCTCTGCATGATCTATTTATTATCTGGGGTATTAGAGATTTTACAAATATGAGATTCACTGGAACGCTATGCCACATTTAACTTATACTGGCTTAGAACCAACCAGTAACTGAGAAATTAGGGTTAAATATAAACTGAAGTGTACCTGATCTCTAAGGACTGGTATTTGATGAAGTACCTCCCTTTTATGTTGTTAACATAAAACTGATCATGCACTGTAGAACGAGTATTCGGATGTTTTTGACTTGACTCGCATTGCTGAATCTAAAAAGTTAAATGACCAATTTATTTAGAATCCCTTCTTGTTTGGGCTGAGAACTTTTTAGCACATCTCATATTTTCTATCAGAAAGAAGCAGATAAATCTAATCTATAAGGCTGCACATTACTTATAACTTTTAAGTAGCATTTAACCATACAGGGAAACAAATACATTTTTTTTTAATCATTTCACCCCAAGTAAGGCAATAAAGCTGCTAAGACACAAATAGTTACTGAGTGTGTAAGAATAACAAAAAAAAGAAATAACACATTAAGCAGAGTGAACACTAAAAGTAGACAAATTAAGAAGACAGATGACAATGATTAACATTGCATTTAAATTTTTGAAGATCAAAGTTGACTGGAAAGCAAGAAGCTGGAAGAAAGTCCCACAAGCGAGAAATGCAAGAGAAGAATTTGGTAACATAAAACTTATGATTACATCTAGTCATTTTAACTGCAAAATAATGGGACCTAGTTTCCAATCTAGTACTGCACTTAAATCATAAAGTTAAGATGCCAAAGAGGAAAGCATATCAGAACAATTGCCATAAAAATATTTATAGAAATTGCATAGGTAAGCTGCATTACAGGTTGGAAAATGAATTAAGCCAAGATGCCAGGCCAGACCAATAATATTCTTCTTTGTATCTTCTCAAGAATCTCTAAATACATAGTAGAAGTACCATACTAGATGTGACAGCAATATTCCATGCATGGCTGAATGGTAGACTTATAAATGCATTCGCTAGATTCTGGCAAGAAAAATTGTCTAGCATGCTACATGAATGAGTCTTTTACTATTGCATGTTCTATAAATGACAGAAAAGAATTTATGCTACACAGACAATAGAGCATTTGTGTTGTGTCCTGGATAAGATGATAAACTACATCTGATATCAAGGCCTCTGATCAGGAAGCTTTGAGGAACATGGAACCACCTCTTAATTGCTGGTGTTCCGAGGTCCACTCTGACCCAAGGTCATAGCAACTGTTAAGATCCCAGATATGGGCAAATAGTTAACCTCCAAACTGAGGTCAAACACTATGAAAGTATAAAAAGACATTTTCATAGTGAAAATACAAGGAATGCATTTTCATAGTAAAAAAAAAAATAGGTTTTATTACCAACAATACATTTTTGTAAAAGTTATTACAGCAATGAATTTTTGAAGAAAAAAATTATTAGCAACAATATATTATTACCAGCAATACATTTTTGGAAAATATATTGCCAGCAATACCTTTTAAAAAAAATATTACCAGCAATAAAAATGTTGTTGTCATTGAATAACCCATAGTTTGATTGGTTTGGTTTGTTTGTTTATAACATAAGTGCTGTGACTGTGCAAAAATGCTCACAATAAGTTCTTTAAAAAAGTTAATTTTTTGGTAAGTCATTCTGAACCATGATCTTTTAAAGATATTGGTTAAAGCTGCAGAAATTTAACAAAAAGTATAATGCATCATGTCAGACTTATCATAGCCCTCACTACTCCATTCACATGATCAAGAGCAGACGTTATATATCTTCATAACCATGAACTGTCAGATTCACATCTTTTATTTCTTAAAATGCTAGTGGGCCTCTTGTGACATCTATACCTTATTGGAGTGCACAGGCAGTTGGAGATTCATTGTGGAATTCACTTGATTCACTTTTAGCAGTTGATTACTACTTCTATGCATCACTGGCAAATCTTATATGTGTTGTTCGTGTCCTAAGTATTATCGTTCATTACCAACCTTTGTGTAATTATTCTATTCAGTAACCTTCCCTAGGTTACAACAATTACCAAGATAGTTAAATTTCTGCTTGTTTTTGACATCCCTAATCTGTAGCTCACAGTTTTTAACCTCCCTTTTGTTGACAGCTTTAAAATTTTCTAATCTATGGAGGGAATTTTTGTTTGCTATGAACTCTGTTCAGAGAAGTATATTGTTGTCACCCTAATCAGGATTGATCTTTGGTTTTCTTCATGTGGTATGTCCTCTCAGGACATAGGCAATCATGTCTCTCCACAATTTCTTATCGCTCGTCATTCTTAATGAATTTTTTTTTGTTATTTCTCCTAAACTCTGTTCTACCAACCATTTACTCAAGTATATTATGCATTGTTTCTCTCTCTCTCTCTTGCCCTCCATCTGTTCTGTGAGTATCAGATTTTCCAAGCCATCGTTCCTCAATATGTACCCCAGAAATTTCAACTATTGCTTCCTTATGTTAAGTATAAGTTTCCTTTTTGTTTCCATTTTCTCTAAACCCCATCGTTGCTGTTATGATGTTGATTTGGGGTTAGTAGAGACAAACGCTAAATAACACGTAACAATAAAAAGGGTTTTAATAGGTTGGTAAAAGGTACAGAAATCACCTGAGTAGTCAATAACTAGCTCAGTTAAGAACTTCTCTGTCTATCTATCCTCATGTCAACTGACATGCCACTATTTAAAGTCTTTGTTCACAGACGCAGACAAGTTCATCTTCAAGAGCAGGTATTACTGATCATGCTTTAGACACTTTTTCTCATTCATTAACTTCAGACCTGACTTTCGTGATTTCTGCTAGCATAACATGTCAGGATCCAACTTAGGTGATTTCTCTCAGGAATGAACTTAAGAACCTGACTTAGGCTTCTTCCGGATGCTTTTTTTCATAGCTTTGAAACCTGCAATCTGGTCACTACTTCGCACAACTGATTTTACTCTGAGTGTACACATGGAAATTTCCACAATTAACTCCATCTTGAAGCAATTCTATTTGATTGGCTCACCTAATAAAGGTGAGCCAAAAAGGGACAATTTTCCTCTTCAGTTATTCACCCCAGTACATGGTCTTAGCTAAAACTCGCATGAGACAAGAGAAGGGGAAGCTCTACTTTCATTAGGTCATTGACACCTCATATTTGCAAGCACGCAATTATTTCAGGGTTTCAATATGAGAATTTATTCTCCATAATTCCACTTTTCATGCTGGTCTGACCAAACATCAATTTCTTCAACAATTAGCATATTTTAATCCTGTATTGGGTAAGATGATAAACTGCATCCAATAGCAACCCTCTGATTAAGAGGTTTTGAGGAACATGGAACCACCTCTTAATTGTTGGTGTTTCCAGGTCCGCCCTGACCTGGGTTGGTAGCACTTGTCATGATTCCAGCTATGGCAAATAGTTAACCCACCAAAAGGGGTCAAAATACCATGAAACTACAAAAATACATTGTAATACCAGCAACACATTTTTGGAAAAAAAAAAAAATTATTAGCAGCAATAAAAATCTTGTTGGCATTAAATAACCCATTGAGGTTGATATGTCATAAAACAAACCATTATTTTAATCAAAACAAAAATCTGTTTTTTTTTTGTTTTTTTTTTTTTGCTAATTAACTCAAAATGCATTTTTTTTCATCCAGTTGCGTTGCACTTCAATTGTTTTGTCTTTCTTTTGTCTTTTTACCTGATTTCTTTTCCGACAATTTCTGGGAATAAAATAATTTTTTCTTTCAGTACTTTATTGAATTGTTGCCAGCTTTTAAAATCCGCAATCTCATCATATTGTCACAATGTTCAGTAAGTGGATTTTTGTTATCATTGAGCTTCACTTAGATTTAGCATAAGGCCACAAATATGGAGCACTCAGTGTGGCTCAAACTCGGTAAAACACTAGTTATAACCAATCAGACTAGCTGTCAATCCATTACAAAATGCTGAGTGCCCCAAACAAGTGGATTGTTACGAAATAGAAATTGGTACTGTATATTAACAATAAATGCAAAAGTTTTTGATCTTTTCTGAACAAATATTTATATATATATATATATATTTTTTTCTAAGATCAGTTTTATTTATATATATATATTTATATATTATAAGATCAGTTTTATTTATATATATATATATATATGAATATATATAAAACTCATCTTAGAAAAAAATGAATGATTTTAGGGAAAAAAAAATGTCCAGTATTGAGATACCAAACAAGTGGTTCCAAATTGTACCAACCATATTTTAACATTCTTTCTCTCTTACTGTTACTCACTCACACACATCAAAGACTGATTTGTTGTATCTATAATATTTTTTTTTTAATTTTAAGTCATTTCCTCTCTTTCTCTTTCTTTTTCCATGAATTTTCTTTTTCTTTCCTTTAACTTTTTCTCCTTTCTTTCTTACTTTCTTTTGTCTTCCATTTTCTCTCTCTCTTTATTTTGACCTGTTGTCTCTCATTACTTTTTTTTATACCGTCTTTCTTCATCATTTTTTTTATTCTATTTCTTTTTCTCTTTTTTTCTACTCTATATTCTCTCTTTCTTAACCTTTCTTTTTCCTCATCTTGTCGCTTTTCCCTTTTATCCTCTTTGCTCTCATCTTCTTTCCACCTGCTCTCAATCTCAGTCTCCATTCTCTATTTTTCTCTACGTTTCCATTATTTCTTTTTCTCTTTTGCTATTATTTTCCTTTTATTTTTATTTTTATTCCATTCTCTATTTTCCTCTTCTTTTCATTAATTCTATTTTTATATTTAACTTTTCCTCTTTTTAATTCTGTTTTCTTCCCCTCTCTCTATTTTTAACTTCCTCTCCCTTTGTATTTCTCCTTAAAGAATATTTTTCCCCTATTATATTTTTTTCTAATTTCTTTTTTTGACCAAGATCTCCTGCTTTTACGACAACTAAATTGAGACACACTTGTAAGGAAATTTTCTCGTATAGAATGGAATCAAATGAGCACAATTACAAAGCTATTTGATAAAAATGTTTTTTGAAAAAAAATCTTGTAATTTTTCAAAATCAATTTATGTCTACAATTTAGTAACCTTTTCACCCTGTTTCACCCTGAAACCTTTTCCACTTACCCATCCTTATGAAGCAAAAAAAAAAAAAAAGAAAATGTACAATAGCCTTATATGTGGATACAGATATGAAAGAAAAATGATGGGATATAGATTTTTATGATATATAAAGTCATATAGAAAAGCACGGGTGATTTTTACTTGTGACTTGACTACAAATTTGAAAGCGAAAACTGTCAGGTGAATGCAAAACTTTTTCATGCCAATATTTTTCATCATATATTTTCTTTTTGTCAGTTGCCAAAATCTTGATTGATTTCTGATTAACCCGTCTCATCATTTTTCTCTCACTTTTCTTCAAGTTTTCTTTCTTTCCGTTTGTTTAGCATTCTTGCTCTTTTTTCCATCCTTATGTTTTTTATCATCATCATTTATGTCATATCTCTTCAGGACCTTTGCAATCATGGCTCTCCACAACTTCCTGTCCTTTGTACACTCACCAGTGTTTGTTTACCTTCCATCTTTGTCTTTATTATGGACATCCGTCCATTTTATATGGCATGTCCTTTGCAATCATGGCTCTCCACCTTCCTGTCCTTTGTACTTCTCACCAATGTTTGACTATTTACCACCTGTCTTTGCCACCACTATGACATCTGACCATTTTATGTGGCATGTTCTTTCAGGACCTTTGCAATCATGGCTTTCCACAACTTCCTGTCCTTTGTACACTTACCAGTGTTTGACAATTTACCATCTGTCTTTGTCTTCATTATGACATCCATCCATTTTATGTTGCATATCCTTTCAGAACCTTTGCAATCATGGCTCTCCACAACTTCCTACCACTTGTATCTCTAAGCAATGTTTGACTTCTTTAACATCCTTCTTTCTACCCACTCATCTATCCACCCATTTTATGTCATGTCCCTTCAGAATGTAGACAATCATGGTTCTCTACAACTTCCTTCCACTTGTATTTCTAAGCAATGTTTGACTCCTTACCATCCTTCTTTATTCCTCAACCTATCCCCCTTCCATATTATATGTCATTTCATTTCAGGACTTGGACAATAATGACTCTCCACAACATCCTGGCTCTTGTAGCGTTCGGCAATGTTTGACTCTTTATTATCCTTCTTTGTCTTCACCTTCTCATTCATCCATTTTATATGTGATTTCCCTTCAGGACCTAGACAATGTACGTTGTAGCACTCAGCAATATTTATCGTCCATCTTTCTCCCCACCTTTCTATGTATTAATTTTATATCTCATGTCTCTTGAAACCTTCCTGTCTCTTGTATCTCTAAGCAATGTTTGACATTTTACTATCTCTCTTTATCCCCACTTCATCATCCATTATTTTATATGCCATGCATCTTCATGATGTATACGATCATGGCTCTCCACAACTTCCTGTATCTTGTATCACTAAGCGATATTTGACACTTTACCATCTCACTTTATCCCCACTTCACCATCCATCCATTTTATGTGCCATGCCTTTTCATGATGTACATGATCATGGCTCTCCACAACTTCCTGTATCTTGTATCACTAAACGATATTTGACACTTTACCATCTCTCTTTATTCCCACTTCACCATTCATCCATTTTATGTGCCATGCCTCTTCATGATATATATGATCATGGTTCTCCACAACTTCCTGTCTCATGTATCTCTAAGCAATGTTTGACACTTTACCATCTCTCTTTAACCCCACTTCACCATTCATCCATTTTATGTGCCATGCCTCTTCATGATATATATGATCATGGCTCTCCACAACTTCCTGTATCTTGTATCACTAAGCAATATTTGACACTTTACCATCTCTCTTTATCCCCACTTCACCATTCATCCATTTTATGTGCCATGCCTCTTCATGATATATATGATCATATTCTCACAACTTCCTGTCTCTTGTATCTCTAAGCAATGTTTAACACTTTACCATCTCTCTTTATCCCCACTTCACCATCCATCCATTTTATGTGCCATGCCTCTTCATGATATATATGATCATGGCTCTCCACAACTTCCTGTCTCTTGTATCTCTAAGAAATGTTTAACACTTTACCATCTCTCTTTATCCCCACTTCACCATCCATCCATTTTATGTGCCATGCCTCTTCATGATGTATACAATCATGGCTCTTCACAGTTTTTTTCTCTCTTGTTATACACAGCAATGTTTGACTCTTTAATCACCTTCTTTGTCCCTTCTATCCATTTCATCTATCATGTTCCTTCAAAACACAAGTGATCATGTCTCTCTACAACTTCCTGTTTTTTGTATCTCTAAGCTACATTTGACTCTTTACCATGCCTCTTTGTCCCCACTCTGACATACACCCTTTTTTTTCATGTCCCTTCATGCGCAAGGTTCCTTGCTGTTTAACATCTCTTTCCTTTCTTTCTATATGTACTTTGAGTGCTAAATTCTTCAAGCCTTCTTTCTTCATAATGTCTCAAAAATTTCAACAGTCTCTTTCTGAGTATAAGTATCATCATCCTTGTAGTTCATATTATTACCTTCTCTTTTGATATGTTGTGTTCCTTCATTACACAGACGATCATGGCTCTCCACAACTTTCTATCCTATGTTTCTTTATGCAACATTTGACTTGGAATTTCCCATGCCTTCTTGTCCATGCTTGTCTCTCCACAAGCTTGTATCTTCACACAGAATCATTACAAAAGATTCCCTTTACACTTCATTGTATAAAATTTTTCAAGCCATCCTTTCTCATATCCTGGAAATTTTGCCCATTTTTTTCTGATTTTATGTAAAAGGAACATTCTAGTTCCCATTTTCTTTAGGACTTCCTCACTGATCACATGATCAGTTCATGTTATTCCTAGCATCCATCTACAGAAACACTACTTCATTATTTCAAGTCTCTTCTTCATCTGTGAAGAAATTGTCCAGCTATCACTTTCATACAGGATGATAGATATTGTATATAAGTTCAGCATTCTTATTTTTATATCTAACAAAATTTTACTCTATCACGATATTTAACATAATTTCTTGAAGGCATCTGTTACTATTCCAATATGCCTTCAGATCGCTGTATTACCCTTTCCATTTTATCTTACTAGTCTCTGTAGAATAAATTTTTCATTTTATCTTTTCTGTTGACTTTGTCTTTTGTTCCTTTCTTTTTCATTTCTTTTTCTAATTTTCAGTGTCGTCCATTTTTTCTTTTGATGTTTTTTTTTCTTATATTCCTTTATTTTCCCTCTCTGTTTTCTCATTTCTTTAGTTCTTTCTTCATTTTCTTTTTTTCCCTTGCTGGAATATTTTTTTCTTGAAGTTTTCTTTCTTTCTTCCTTTAATTTTTCTTCCTTTATTCATTTCCCTTCTTTTCCTAACATTCCTTTCTCTTCTTCATTAATGTTTCATTTATCTTTCCTTCTTTCTTTTTTTCCTATAATGTTTCTTCTTTTTTTTTCTTTCTTGTAATGTTTCCTTTTTTCTTTCTTGTAATGTTTCCTTTTTTCTTTCTTGTAATGTTTCCTTTTTTTCTTTCTTGTAATGTTTCCTTTTTTCTTTCTTACTTGTGATGTTTCCTTTTTTTCTTTCTTGTAATGTTTCCTTTTTTTCTTTCTTGTAATGTTTCCTTTTTTTCTTTCTTGTAATGTTTCCTTTTTTCTTTCTTGTAATGTTTCCTTTTTTCTTTCTTGTAATGTTTCCTTTTTTTCTTTCTTGTAATGTTTCCTTTTTTCTTTCTTACTTGTGATGTTTCCTTTCTTTCTTTCTTGTAATGTTTCCAGCTCTCTTTTGCTTTTTTTCTTTCTCTTCTCTAGTTTTTATTTTTCTTTTATACATTTTAATCTTTCTCTTTTCTCCCCACTCCTGCCTTATTCATGCACCTCTCTTTATCATTTCTTTTTTTTTTTTTCACTCATTTTTCTTTGTTCTGTTTTCTTTCTTTTATTTCAAAAGGTTTACTTTTTATTAAGACTGGTACAAAACAAAACAATTTTAGCAACTCTTCAGCTGACCACAGGGATAATGTATGCAATTGCTCTTCAATTTTCAATATGGGTTCCAGTTGGGACAATGTTGCTGTTTCTAACCAAATTCTTTCAGGCAAACATCTGATTCTCAGACAACTTCCACCACATGCAGAGCTTATAGACAAATCACTTAGAAAGAGGTACTTCTTCTTTAATCAGTGAAGCCACTAAGTGGAAGGGTAATCATTTTGCAACTCCAGTAAATGGAACTGACTTTATGGATTGTGCCAGATTGAGTAATATTTAGCAAATAAAAAGATAGGGGTAAAGCTTCTTTGGTGATTTTATGAAAGGTTAACATTTGGGGTATTAAATGCTGAATCTTGTAAGGAGCACACATTATGGATCTAACTAATAAGTTGTAATAATCAACCCAGCCTTATGAAACATTAGTTCAGAAAAAGGTACAGGAAGGAAGGGCCATTAAATCAATGTATAATAGTAAACAAACAGGAAGAAAGTTGGAATATCCAGATTACAAACATTGTGATGAAAAAACAAAGATGAAGAAACTGGTCTGAATGAATCAATGTATAATAGTAACAAGATGAGGAAGGCTGCAGTGGCCAGATGACAAAACATTGTGATAAAAACAAGAAAGATGAAGAAACTGGTCTGAATGAATCAATGTATAATAGTAACAAGATGAAGAAGGCTGCAGTGGCCAGATGACAAAACATTGTGATAAAAACAAGAAAGATGAAGAAACTGGGCTGAATGAATCAATGTATAATAGTAACAAGATGAGGAAGGTGCAGTGGCCAGATGACGAAACATTGTGATAAAACAAGAAAGATGAAGAAACTGGTCTGAATGAATCAATGTATAATAGTAACAAGATGAGGAAGGCTGCAGTGGCCAGATGACGAAACATTGTGATAAAAACAAGAAAGATGAAGATACTGGTCTGAATGAATCAATGTATAATAGTAACAAGATGAGGAAGGCTGCAGTGGCCAGATGACAAAACATTGTGATAAAAACAAGAAAGATGAAGAAACTGGTCTGAATGAATCAATGTATAATAGTAACAAGATGAGGAAGGCTGCAGTGGCCAGATGACGAAACATTGTGATAAAAACAAGAAAGATGAAGAAACTGGTCTGAATGAATCAATGTATAATAGTAACAAGATGAGGAATGCTGCAGTGGCCAGATGACAAAACATTGTGATAAAAACAAGAAAGATGAAGAAACTGGTCTGAATGAATCAATGTATAATAGTAACAAGATGAGGAAGGCTGCAGTAGCCAGATGACGAAACATTGTGATAAAAACAAGAAAGATGAAGAAACTGGTCTGAATGAATCAATGTATAATAGTAACAAGATGAGGAAGGCTGCAGTGGCCAGATGACGAAACATTGTGATAAAAACAAGAAAGATGAAGAAACTGGGCTGAATGAATCAATGTATAATAGTAACAAGATGAGGAAGGCTGCAGTGGCCAGATGACGAAACATTGTGATAAAAACAAGAAAGATGAAGATACTGGTCTGAATGAATCAATGTATAATAGTAACAAGATGAGGAAGGCTGCAGTGGCCAGATGACAAAACATTGTGATAAAAACAAGAAAGATGAAGAAACTGGTCTGAATGAATCAATGTATAATAGTAACAAGATGAGGAAGGCTGCAGTGGCCAGATGACAAAACATTTTGATAAAAACAAGAAAGATGAAGAAACTGGTCTGAATGAATCAATGTATAATAGTAACAAGATGAGGATGGCTGCAGTGTCCAGAAGACAAAACATTGTGATAAAAACAAGAAAGATGAAGAAACTGGTCTGAATGAATCAATGTATAATAGTAACAAGATGAGGAAGGCTTCAGTGGCCAGATGACAAAACATTGTGATAAAAACAAGAAAGATGAAGAAACTAGTCTAAATGAATCAATGTATAATAGTAACAAGATGAGGAAGGCTGCAGTGGCCAGATGACGAAACATTGTGATAAAAACAAGAAAGATGAAGAAACTGGTCTGAATGAATCAATGTATAATAGTAACAAGATGAGGAAGGCTGCAGTGGCCAGATGACGAAACATTGTGATAAAAACAAGAAAGATGAAGAAACTGGTCTGAATGAATCAATGTATAATAGTAACAAGATGAGGAAGGCTGCAGTGTCCAGAAGACAAAACATTGTGATAAAAACAAGAAAGATGAAGAAACTGGTCTGAATGAATCAATGAATCAAGATGAGGAAGGCTGCAGTGTCCAAAGACAAAACATTGTAAAAACAAGATGAAGAAACTGGGTCTGAATGAATCAATGCAAGATGTCTGCAGAAGACAAAACATTGTGAAAGATGAAAAAACAAATAGAAAGATGAAGAAAACTGGATAAAAAAAAGAATGAATGGTCTGAATGAATCAATGTATAATAGTAACAAGATGAGGAAGGCTGCAGTGGCCAGATGACAAAACATTGTGATAAAACAAGAAAGATGAAGAAACTGGTCTGAATGAATCAATGTATAATAGTAACAAGATGAGGGGAGGCTGCAGTGGCCAGATGACAAAACATTGTGATAAAAACAAGAAAGATGAAGAAACTGGTCTGAATGAATCAATGTATAATAGTAACAAGATGAGGAAGGCTGCAGTGTCCAGATGACAAAACATTGTGATAAAACAAGAAAGATGAAGAAACTGGTCTGAATGAATCAATGTATAATAGTAACAAGATGAGGAAGGCTGCAGTGTCCAGATGACAAAACATTGTGATAAAAACAAGAAAGATGAAGAAACTGGTCTGAATGAATCAATGTATAATAGTAACAAGATGAGGAAGGCTGCATTGGCCAGATGACAAAACATTGTGATAAAAACAAGAAAAATGAAAGAAACTGGTCTGAATGAATCAATGTATAAAAGTAACAAGATGAGGAAGGCTGCAGTGGCCAGATGACAAAACATTGTGATAAAAACAAGAAAAATGAAGAAACTGGTCTGAATGAATCAATGTATAATAGTAACAAGATGAGGAAGGCTGCATTGGCCAGATGACAAAACATTGTGATAAAAACAAGAAAGATGAAGAAACTGGTCTGAATGAATCAATGTATAATAGTAACAAGATGAGGAAGGCTGCAGTGGCCAGATGACAAAACATTTTGATAAAAACAAGAAAGATGAAGAAACTGGTCTGAATGAATCAATGTATAATAATGTAACAAGATGAGGAAGGCTGCAGTGTCCAGAAGACAAAACATTGTGATAAAAACAAGAAAGATGAAGAAACTGGTCTGAATGAATCAATGTATAATAGTAACAAGATGAGGAAGGCTGCAGTGGCCAGATGACCAAAACATGATAAAACAAGAAAGATGAAGAAACTGGTCTGAATGAATCAATGTATAAAGTAACAAGATGAGGAAGGCTGAAGATGACAAAAACATTGGATAAAAACAAGAAAAATGAATCAATGTATGAATGAATCAATGTAAATAGAACAAGATGAGGAAGGCTGCATTGGCCAGATGACAAAACATTGTGATAAAAAACAAGAAAGATGAAGAAACTGGTCTGAATGAATCAATGTATAATAGTAACAAGATGAGGAAGGCTGCAGTGGCCAGATGACAAAACATTGTGATAAAAAACAAGAAAGATGAAGAAACTGGTCTGAATGAATCAATGTATAATAGTAACAAGATGAGGAAGGTTGCAGGCTGCAGTGTCCAAAGAAGACAAAACATTGTGATAAAAACAAGAAAGATGAAGAAACTGGTCTGAATGAATCAATGTATAATAGTAACAAGATGAGGAAGGCTGCAGTGGCCAGATGACAAAACATTGTGATAAAAACAAGAAAGATGAAGAAACTGGTCTGAATGAATCAATGTATAATAGTAACAAGATGAGGAAGGCTGCAGTGTCCAGAAGACAAAACATTGTGATAAAAACAAGAAAGATGAAGAAACTGGTCTGAATGAATCAATGTATAATAGTAACAAGATGAGGAAGGCTGCAGTGTCCAGAAGACAAAACATCAAAACAAAAACATTGTGATAAAAAAACAAGAAAGAATGAAGAAAACTGGTGAATGAATCAATGTATAATAGTAACAAGATGAGGAAGGCTGCATTGGCCAGATGACAAAACATTGTGATAAAAACAAGAAAGATGAAGAAACTGGTCTGAATGAATCAATGTATAATAGTAACAAGATGAGGAAGGCTGCAGTGGCCAGATGACAAAACATTGTGATAAAAACAAGAAAGATGAAGAAACTGGTCTGAATGAATCAATGTATAATAGTAACAAGATGAGGAAGGCTGCAGTGTCCAAGAAAGACAAAAACATTGAATGATAAAAACAAGAAAGATGAAGAAAAACATTGGATAAAAAACAAGATGAATCAATGTATAATAGAATAACAAATATGAACAAGATGAAGGCTGCAGTGGCCAGATGACAAAACATTGTGATAAAAAACAAGAAAGATGAAGAAACTGGTCTGAATGAATCAATGTATAATAGTAACAAGATGAGGAAGGCTGCAGTGTCCAGAAGACAAAACATTGTAGATAAAAAACAAGAAAGATGAAGAAACTGGTCTGAATGAATCAATGTATAATAGTAACAAGATGAGGAAGGCTGCAGTGTCCAGAAGACAAAACATTGTGATAAAAACAAGAAAGATGAAGAAACTGGTCTGAATGAATCAATGTATAATAGTAACAAGATGAGGAAGGCTGCAGTGGCCAGATGACAAAACATTGTGATAAAAACAAGAAAGATGAAGAAACTGGTCTGAATGAATCAATGTATAATAGTAACAAGATGAGGAAGGCTGCAGTGCCCAGATGACAAAACATTGTGATAAAAAACAAGAAAGATGAAAGAAAACTGGTCTGAATGAATCAATGTATAATAGTAACAAGATGAGGAAGGCTGCAGTGGTCAGATGACGAAACATTGTGATAAAAAACAAGAAAGATGAAGAAACTGGTCTGAATGAATCAATGTATAATAGTAAACAAGATGAGGAAGGCTGCAGTGTCCAGAAGACAAAACATTGTGATAAAAAACAAGAAAGATGAAGAAACTGGTCTGAATGAATCAATGTATAATAGTAACAAGATGAGGAAGGCTGCAGTGGCCAGAAGACAAAACATTGTGATAAAAACAAGAAAGATGAAGAAACTGGTCTGAATGAATCAATGTATAATAGTAACAAGATGAGGAAGGCTGCAGTGTCCAGAAGACAAAACATTGTGATAAAAACAAGAAAGATGAAGAAACTGGTCTGAATGAATCAATGTATAATAGTAACAAGATGAGGAAGGCTGCATTGGCCAGATGACAAAACATTGTGATAAAAACAAGAAAGATGAAGAAACTGGTCTGAATGAATCAATGTATAATAGTAACAAGATGAGGAAGGCTGCAGTGGCCAGATGACAAAACATTGTGATAAAAACAAGAAAGATGAAGAAACTGGTCTGAATGAATCAATGTATAATAGTAACAAGATGAGGAAGGCTGCAGTGTCCAGAAGATAAAACATTGTGATAAAAACAAGAAAGATGAAGAAACTGGTCTGAATGAATCAATGTATAATAGTAACAAGATGAGGAAGGCTGCAGTGTCCAGATGACAAAAACATTGTGATAAAACAAGAAAGATGAAGAAACTGGTCTTAATGAATCAATGTATAATAGTAACAAGATGAGGAAGGCTGCATTGGCCAGATGACAAAACATTGTGATAAAAACAAGAAAGATGAAGAAACTGGTCTGAATGAATCAATGTATAATAGTAACAAGATGAGGAAGGCTGCAGTGGCCAGAAGACAAAACATTGTGATAAAAACAAGAAAGATGAAGAAACTGGTCTGAATGAATCAATGTATAATAGTAACAAGATGAGGAAGGCTGCAGTGGCCAGAAGACAAAACATTGTGATAAAAACAAGAAAGATGAAGAAACTGGTCTGAATGAATCAATGTATAATAGTAACAAGATGAGGAAGGCTGCAGTGGCCAGATGACAAAACATTGTGATAAAAACAAGAAAGATGAAGAAACTGGTCTGAATGAATCAATGTATAATAGTAACAAGATGAGGAAGGCTGCATTGTCCAGAAGACAAAACATTGTGATAAAAAACAAGAAAGATGAAGAAACTGGTCTGAATGAATCAATGTATAATAGTAACAAGATGAGAAGGCTGCAGTGGCCAGATGACAAAACATTGTGATAAAAACAAAGAAAGATGAAGAAACTGGTCTGAATGAATCAATGTATAATAGTAACAAGATGAGGAAGGCTGCAGTGGCCAGATGACAAAACATTGTGATAAAAACAAGAAAGATGAAGAAACTGATCTGAATGAATCAATGTATAATAGTAACAAGATGAGGAAGGCTGCATTGGCCAGATGACGAAAACATTGTGATAAAAACAAGAAAGATGAAGAAAACTGGTCTGAATGAATCAATGTATAATAGTAACAAGATGAGGAAGGCTGCAGTGGCCAGATGACAAAACATTGTGATAAAAACAAGAAAGATGAAGAAACTGGTCTGAATGAATCAATGTATAATAGTAACAAGATGAGGAAGGCTGCAGTGGCCAGATGACAAAAAATTTGTGATAAAAACAAGAAAGATGAAGAAAACTGGTCTGAATGAATCAATGTATAATAGTAACAAGATGAGGAAGGCTGCAGTGTCCAGATGACAAAAACATTGTGATAAAAACAAGAAAGATGAAGAAACTGGTCTGAATGAATCAATGTATAATAGTAACAAGATGAGGAAGGCTGCAGTGGCCAGATGACAAAACATTTGTGATAAAAACAAGAAAGATGAAGAAACTGGTCTGAATGAATCAATGTATAATAGTAACAAGATGAGGAAGGCTGCAGTGGCCAGATGACAAAACATTGTGATAAAAACAAGAAAGATGAAAGAAACTGGTCTGAATGAATCAATGTATAATAGTAACAAGATGAGGAAGGCTGCAGTGGCCAGATGACAAAAACATTGTGATAAAAACAAGAAAGATGAAGAAACTGGTCTGAATGAATCAATGTATAATAGTAACAAGATGAGGAAGGCTGCAGTGGCCAGATGAAGAAAAACATTGTGATAAAAACAAGAAAGATGAAGAAACTGGTCTGAATGAATCAATGTATAATAGTAACAAGATGAGGAAGGCTGCAGTGGCCAGATGACAAAACATTGTGATAAAAACAAGAAAGATGAAGAAACTGGTCTGAATGAATCAATGTATAATAGTAACAAGATGAGGAAGGCTGCAGTGGCCAATGACAAAACATTGTGATAAAAACAAGAAAGATGAAGAAACTGGTCTGAATGAATATAATAGTAACAAGATGAGGGAAGGCTGCAGTGTCCAGAAGACAAAACATTGTGATAAAAACAAGAAAGATGAAGAAACTGGTCTGAATGAATCAATGTATAATAGTAACAAGATGAGGAAGGCTGCAGTGTCCAGAAGACAAAACATTGTGATAAAAAACAAGAAAGATGAAGAAACTGGTCTGAATGAATCAATGTATAATAGTAACAAGATGAGGAAGGCTGCATTGGCCAATGACAAAACATTGTCATAAAAAACAAGAAA
Source organism: Acanthosepion pharaonis (assembly GCA_903632075.3). Classification (NCBI taxonomy): domain Eukaryota; kingdom Metazoa; phylum Mollusca; class Cephalopoda; order Sepiida; family Sepiidae; genus Acanthosepion; species Acanthosepion pharaonis. The sequence continues at coordinate 1,708,633 of CAHIKZ030005025.1, read as the reverse complement.
GATGAAGAAACTGGTCTGAATGAATCAATGTATAATAGTAACAAGATGAGGAAGGCTGCAGTGGCCAGATGACGAAACATTGTGATAAAAAATAGAAAGATGAAGAAACTGGTCTGAATGAATCAATGTATAATAGTAACAAGATGAGGAAGGCTGCAGTGTCAGATGACAAAACATTGTGATAAAAACAAGAAAAGATGAAGAAACTGGGCTGAATGAATCAATGTATAATAGTAACAAGATGAGGAAGGCTGCAGTGGCCAGAAGACAAAAAACATTGTGATAAAAACAAGAAAGATGAAGAAACTGGTCTGAATGAATCAATGTATAATAGTAACAAGATGAGGAAGGCTGCAGTGTCCAGATGACAAAAACATTGTGATAAAAAACAAGAAAGATGAAAGAAACTGGTCTGAATGAATCAATGTATAATAGTAACAAGATGAGGAAGGCTGCAGTGTCCAGAAGACAAAACATTGTGATAAAAACAAGAAAGATGAAGAAACTGGTCTGAATGAATCAATGTATAATAGTAACAAGATGAGGAAGGCTGCAGTGGCCAGATGACAAAACATTGTGATAAAAAAAACAAGAAAGATGAAGAAAAACTGGTCTGAATGAATCAATGTATAATAGTAACAAGATGAGGAAGGCTGCAGTGGCCAGATGACAAAACATTGTGATAAAAACAAGAAAGATGAAGAAACTGGTCTGAATGAATCAATGTATAATAGTAACAAGATGAGGAAGGCTGCAGTGGCCAGATGACAAAACATTGTGATAAAAAACAAGAAAGATGAAGAAACTGGTCTGAATGAATCAATGTATAATAGTAACAAGATGAGGAAGGCTGCAGTGGCCAGATGACAAAACATTGTGATAAAAACAAGAAAGATGAAGAAACTGGTCTGAATGAATCAATGTATAATAGTAACAAGATGAGGAAGGCTGCAGTGTCCAGATGACAAAACATTTGTGATAAAAAAACAAGAAAGATGAAAAACTGGTCTGAATGAATCAATGTATAATAGTAACAAGATGAGGAAGGCTGCAGTGGCCAGAAGACAAAACATTGTGATAAAAACAAGAAAGATGAAGAAACTGGTCTGAATGAATCAATGTATAATAGTAACAAGATGAGGAAGGCTGCAGTGTCCAATGACAAAACATTGTGATAAAAACAAGAAAGATGAAAGAAACTGGTCTGAATGAATCAATGTATAATAGTAACAAGATGAGGAAGGCTGCATTGGCCAGATGACAAAACATTGTGATAAAAACAAAAAAGGAAAGATGAAGAAACTGGTCTGAATGAATCAATGTATAATAGTAACAAGATGAGGAAGGCTGCGGTATTCATGATAAAAACATTGTGATAAAAACAAGAAAGATGAAGAAACATCTGAATGAATCAATGTATAATAATAAAAAGATGAGGAAGGTTGGAGTGTTCAGAAGACAAAACATTGTCGTAAAAACAAGAAAGATGAAGAAAAACTGGTCTGAATGAATCAATGTATAATAGTAACAAGATGAGGAAGGGTGCATTGGCCAGATGACAAAAACATTGTGATAAAAACAAGAAAGATGAAGAAACTGGTCTGAATGAATCAATGTATAATAGTAACAAGATGAGGAAGGTTGCAGTGGCCAGATGACAAAAACATTGTGATAAAACAAGAAAGATGAAGAAACTGGTCTGAATGAATCAATGTATAATAGTAACAAGATGAGGAAGGCTGCAGTGTCCAGAAGACAAAAACATTGTGATAAAAACAAGAAAGATGAAGAAACTGGTCTGAATGAATCAATGTATAATAGTAACAAGATGAGGAAGGCTGCAGTGGCCAGATGACAAAACATTGTGATAAAAAAAAAGAAAGATGAAGAAACTGGTCTGAATGAATCAATGTATAATAGTAACAAGATGAGGAAGGCTGCAGTGGCCAGATGACAAAACATTGTGATAAAAACAAGAAAGATGAAGAAACTGGTCTGAATGAATCAATGTATAATAGCAACAAGATGAGGAAGGCTGCAGTGTCCAGATGACAAAACATTGTGATAAAAACAAGAAAGATGAAGAAACTGGTCTGAATCAATGATAATAGTAACAAGATGAGGAAGGGCTGCAGTGGCCAGAAGACAAAATTGTGATAAAAACAAGAAAGATGAAGAAACTGGTAACTGAATGAATCAATGTATAAAAAAGTAACAAGATGAGAAAGCTGAATCAGTATAATAGCCAATGACAAAAACATTGTGATAAAAACAAGAAAGATGAAGAAACTGGTCTGAATGAATCAATGTATAATAGTAACAAGATGAGGAAGGCTGCAGTGGCCAGATGACAAAAACATTGTGATAAAAACAAGAAAGATGAAGAAACTGGTCTGAATGAATCAATGTATAATAGTAACAAGATGAGGAAGGCTGCAGTGTCAGAAGACAAAACATTGTGATAAAAACAAGAAAGATGAAGAAACTGGTCTTAATGAATCAATGTATAATAGTAACAAGATGAGGAAGGCTGCATTGGCCAGAAGACAAAACATTTTGATAAAAAACAAGAAAAGATGAAGAAACTGGTCTGAATGAATCAATGTATAATAGTAACAAGATGAGGAAGGCTGCAGTGGCCAGAAGACAAAAACATTGTGATAAAAAACAAGAAAGATGAAGAAATTGGTCTGAATGAATCAATGTATAATAGTAACAAGATGAGGAAGGCTGCAAAGGCCAGATGACAAAACATTGTGATAAAAAACAAAGAAAGATGAAGAAACTGGTCTGAATGAATCAATGTATAATAGTAACAAGATGAGGAAGGCTGCAGTGGCCAGATGACAAAACATTGTGATAAAAACAAGAAAGATGAAGAAACTGGTCTGAATGAATCAATGTATAATAGTAACAAGATGAGGAAGGCTGCAGTGTCCAGAAGACAAAACATTGTGATAAAAAACAAGAAAGATGAAGAAACTGGTCTGAATGAATCAATGTAAATAGTAACAAGATGAGGAAGGCTGCAAAAGGCCAGATGACAAAACATTGTGATAAAAACAAGAAAGATGAAGAAACTGGTCTGAATGAATCAATGTATAATAGTAACAAGATGAGGAAGGCTGCAGTGGCCAGATGACAAAACATTGTGATAAAAACAAAGAAAGATGAAGAAACTGGTCTGAATGAATCAATGTATAATAGTAACAAGATGAGGAAGGCTGCAGTGGCCAGATGACAAAACATTGTGATAAAAACAAGAAAGATGAAGAAACTGGTCTGAATGAATCAATGTATAATAGTAACAAGATGAGGAAGGCTGCAGTGGCCAGATGACAAAACATTGTGATAAAAAACAAGAAAGATGAAGAAACTGGTCTGAATGAATCAATGTATAATAGTAACAAGATGAGGAAGGCTGCAGTGGATGACAAAACATTGGAAGAAACTGGTCTGAATGAATCAATGAAAATAGTAACAAGATGAGGAAGAGTGTCCAAAACAAAACATTGGATAAAAACAAGAAAGATGAAGAAACTGGTCTTAATGAATCAATGGTTAATAGTAACAAGATGAGGAAGGCTGCATTGGCCAGATGACAAAACATTGTGATAAAAACAAGAAAGATGAAGAAACTGGTCTGAATGAATCAATGTATAATAGTAACAAGATGAGGAAGGCTGCAGTGGCCAGATGACAAAACATTGTGATAAAAACAAGAAAGATGAAGAAACTGGTCTGAATGAATCAATGTATAATAGTAACAAGATGAGGAAGGCTGCAGTGGTCAGATGACAAAACATTGTGATAAAAACAAGAAAGATGAAGAAACTGGTCTGAATGAATCAATGTATAATAGTAACAAGATGAGGAAGGCTGCAGTGTCCAGAAGACAAAACATTGTGATAAAAACAAGAAAAATGAAGAAACTGGTCTGAATGAATCAATGTCTAATAGTAACAAGATGAGGAAGGCTGCAGTGGCCAGATGACAAAACATTGTGATAAAACAAGAAAGATGAAGAAACTGGTCTGAATGAATCAATGTATAATAGTAACAAGATGAGGAAGGCTGCAGGGCCAGATGACGAAACATTGATAAAAACAAGAAAAGATGAAGAAACTGGTCTGAATGAATCAATGTATAATAGTAACAAGATGAGGAAGGCTGCAGTGGCCAGAAGACAAAAACATTGTGATAAAAAAACAAGAAAGATGAAGAAACTGGTCTGAATGAATCAATGTATAATAGTAACAAGATGAGGAAGGCTGCAGTGGCAGATGACAAAAACATTGTGATAAAAACAAGAAAGATGAAGAAACTGGTCTGAATGAATCAATGTATAATAGTAACAAGATGAGGAAGGCTGCAGTGTCCAGATGACAAAACATTTTGATAAAAACAAGAAAGATGAAGAAACTGGTCTGAATGAATCAATGTATAATAGTAACAAGATGAGGAAGGCTGCAGTGGCCAGATGACAAAACATTGTGATAAAAAACAAGAAAAGATGAAGAAACTGGTCTGAATGAATCAATGTATAATAGTAACAAGATGAGGAAGGCTGCAGTGTCAGATGACAAAACATTGTGATAAAAACAAGAAAGATGAAGAAACTGGTCTGAATGAATCAATGTATAATAGTAACAAGATGAGGAAGGCTGCAGGGCCAGATGACAAAACATTGTGATAAAAAAACAAGAAAGATGAAGAAACTGGTCTGAATGAATCAATGTATAATAGTAACAAGATGAGGAAGGCTGCAGGCCAGATGACAAAACATTGTGATAAAAACAAGAAAGATGAAGAAACTGGTCTGAATGAATCAATGTATAATAGTAACAAGATGAGGAAGGGTGCAGTGTCCAGAAGACAAAACATTGTGATAAAAACAAGAAAGATGAAGAAACTGGTCTGAATGAATCAATGTATAATAGTAACAAGATGAGGAAGGCTGCATTGGCCAGATGACAAAACATTATGATAAAAACAAGAAAGATGAAGAAACTGGTCTGAATGAATCAATGTATAATAGTAACAAGATGAGGAAGGCTACCTGCAGTGTCCAGATGACAAAAACATTATGATAAAAACAAGAAAAGATGAAGAAACTGGTCTGAATGAATCAATGTATAATAGTAACAAGATGAGGAAGGCTGCAGTGGCCAGATGACAAAACATTGTGATAAAAAAACAAGAAAGATGAAGAAACTGGTCTGAATGAATCAATGTATAATAGTAACAAGATGAGGAAGGCTGCGGTGTCCAGATGACAAAACATTGTGATAAAACAAAAGAAAGATGAAGAAACTGGTCTGAATGAATCAATGTATAATAGTAACAAGATGAGGGAAGGCTGCAGTGGCCAGATGACAAAACATTGTGATAAAAACAAGAAAGATGAAGAAACTGGTCTGAATGAATCAATGTATAATAGTAACAAGATGAGGGAAGGCTGCAGTGGCTGGTCTGATGACAAAAACATTGTGATAAAAAACAAGAAAGATGAAGAAACTGGTCTGAATGAATCAATGTATAATAGTAACAAGATGAGGAAGGCTGCAGTGTCCAGATGACAAAACATTGTGATAAAAACAAGAAAGATGAAGAAACTGGTCTGAATGAATCAATGTATAATAGTAATAAGATGAGGAAGGCTGCAGTGTCCAGATGACAAAAACATTGTGATAAAAAACAGAAAGATGAAGAAACTGGTCTGAATGAATCAATGTATAATAGTAACAAGATGAGGAAGGCTGCAGTGGCCAGATGACAAAACATTGTGATAAAAACAAGAAAGATGAAGAAACTGGTCTGAATGAATCAATGTATAATAGTAACAAGATGAGGAAGGCTGCAGTGTCAGAAGACAAAACATTGTGATAAAAACAAGAAAGATGAAGAAACTGGTCTGAATGAATCAATGTATAATAGTAACAAGATGAGGAAGGCTGCAGTGGCCAGATGACAAAAACATTGTGATAAAAACAAGAAAGATGAAGAAACTGGTCTCTGAATGAATCAATGTATAATAGTAACAAGATGAGGAAGGCTGCAGTGGCCAGATGACAAAACATTGTGATAAAAACAAGAAAGATGAAGAAACTGGTCTGAATGAATCAATGTATAATAGTAACAAGATGAGGAAGGCTGCAGTGTCCAGATGACAAAACATTGTGATAAAAACAAGAAAGATGAAGAAACTGGTCTGAATGAATCAATGTATAATAGTAACAAGATGAGGAAGGCTGCAGTGTCCAGATGACAAAAACATTGTGATAAAAACAAGAAAAGATGAAGAAACTGGTCTGAATGAATCAATGTATAATAGTAACAAGATGAGGAAGGCTGCAGTGGCCAGATGACAAAAACATTGTGATAAAAAACAAGAAAGATGAAGAAACTGGTCTGAATGAATCAATGTATAATATAACAAGATGAGGAAGGCTGCAGTGGCCAGAAGACAAAACATTGTGATAAAAAACAAGAAAGATGAAGAAACTGGTCTGAATGAATCAATGTATAATAGTAACAAGATGAGGAAGGCTGCAGTGTCCAGATGACAAAACATTGTGATAAAAACAAGAAAGATGAAAAGAAACTGGTCTGAATGAATCAATGTATAATAGTAACAAGATGAGGAAGGCTGCAGTGGCCAGATGACAAAACATTGTGATAAAAAAATAAGAAAGATGAAGAAACTGGTCTGAATGAATCAATGTATAATAGTAACAAGATGAGGAAGGCTGCAGTGGCCAGATGACAAAACATTGTGATAAAAAACAAAAGATGAAGAAACTGGTCTGAATGAATCAATGTATAATAGTAACAAGATGAGGAAGGCTGCAGTGGCCAGAAGACAAAACATTGTGATAAAAAACAAGAAAGATGAAGAAACTGGTCTGAATGAATCAATGTATAATAGTAACAAGATGAGGAAGGCTGCAGTGGCCAGATGACAAAACATTGTGATAAAAACAAGAAAGATGAAGAAAACTGGTCTGAATGAATCAATGTATAATAGTAACAAGATGATGAAGGCTGCAGGGCCAGATGACAAAAACATTGTGATAAAAAAAAGAAAGATGAAGAAACTGGTCTGAATGAATCAATGTATAAGTAACAAGATGAGGAAGGCTGCAGTGGCCAAAACAAAACATTGTGATAAAAAACAAGAAAGATGAAGAAACTGGTCTGAATGAATCAATGTATAATAGTAACAAGATGAGGAAGGCTGCAGTGTCCAGAAAAACATTGTGACAAAACAAGAAAGATAAAAAATCAAAATAAAGATGAAAGAAAGATGACAAAAATATTGGATAATGAATCAATGTATAATAGTAACAAGATGAGAAGGCTGCAGTGGCCAAAGATGACAAAACATTGTGATAAAAACAAGAAAAGGCTGATGAAAGACAAAGGGCTGAATGAATCAATGTATAATGGTAACAAAGATGAGGAAGGCTGCAGTGGCCAGATGACAAAACATTGTGATAAAAAAACAAGAAAATGAAGAAACTGGTCTGAATGAATCAATGTATAATAGTAACAAGATGAGGAAGGCTGCAGGGCCGATGACAAAAAACATTGTGATAAAAAAACAAGAAAGATGAAGAAACTGGTCTGAATGAATCAATGTATAATAGTAACAAGATGAGGAAGGCTGCAGTGGCCAGAAGACAAAACATTGTGATAAAAACAAGAAAGATGAAGAAACTGGTCTGAATGAATCAATGTATAATAGTAACAAGATGAGGAAGGCTGCAGTGTCAGATGACAAAACATTGTGATAAAAACAAGAAAGATGAAGAAACTGGTCTGAATGAATCAATGTATAAATAATATAACAAGATGAGGAAGGCTGCAGTGGCCCAGAAGACAAAAAACATTGTGATAAAAAAAAGAAAAAGATGAAGAAATTGGTCTGAATGAATTGGGTATAATAGTAACAAGATGAGGAAGGCTGCAGTGTCCAGAAGACAAAACATTGTGATAAAAAAACAAGAAAGATGAAGAAACTGGTCTGAATGAATCAATGTATAATAGTAACAAGATGAGGAAGGCTGCAGTGGCAGATGACGAAACATTGTGAAAGATAAAAAAGAAATAGTAGATGAAAAACTGGTCTGAATGAATCAATGTATAATAGTAACAAGATGAGGAAGGCTGCAGTGGCCAGAAGACAAAAACATTGTGATAAAAAATAGAAAGATGAAGAAACTGGTCTGAATGAATCAATGTATAATAGTAACAAGATGAGGAAGGCTGCATTGGCCAGATGACAAAAAGATTGATAAAACAAGAAAGATAAAAACAAATGAATCAAAAGATGAAGAAAGGCTGTCCAGAAGACTGATAAAAAAGATCAATGTCTAATAGTAACAAGATGAGGAAGGCTGCAGTGCAGAAGAGACATTGGATAAAAACAAGAAAGATGACAAAACATTGATAAAAAGATGAAAAGAAAAATATGAAAAAAACTGGTCTGAATGAATCAATGTATAATAGTAACAAGATGAGGAAAGGCTGCAAAAATCCAGATGACAAAACATTGTGATAAAAACAAGAAAGATGAAGAAACTGGTCTGAATGAATCAATGTATAATAGTAACAAGATGAGGAAGGCTGCAGTGTCCAGATGACAAAACATTGTGATAAAAACAAGAAAGATGAAGAAACTGGTCTGAATGAATCAATGGTTAATAGTAACAAGATGAGGAAGGCTGCAGTGACGAAACATTGCTAGATGACAAAAACATTGTGAGTAAAAAACAAGAAAGATGTGAAGAAACTGGAAAGATGAATGAATCAATGTATAATAGTAACAAGATGAGGAAGGCTGCAGTGGCCAGATGACAAAACATTGTGATAAAACAAGAAAGATGAAGAAACTGGTCTGAATGAATCAATGTATAATAGTAACAAGATGAGGAAGGCTGCAGTGTCCAGATGACAAAAACATTGTGGATAAAAACAAGAAAGATGAAGAAATTGGTCTGAATGAATCAATGTATAATAGTAACAAGATGAGGGAAGGCTGCAGTGTCCAGAAGACAAAAAACACTGTGGATAAAAACAAGAAAGATGAAGAAACTGGTCTGAATGAATCAATGTATAATAGTAACAAGATGAGGAAGGCTGCAGTGGCCAGATGACAAAAACATTGTGATAAAAACAAGAAAGATGAAGAAACTGGTCTGAATGAATCAATGTATAATAGTAACAAGATGAGGAAGGCTGCAGTGTCCAGATGACAAAAAACATTGTGATAAAAACAAGAAAAGATGAAGAAACTGGTCTGAATGAATCAATGTATAATAGTAACAAGATGAGGAAGGCTGCAGTGTCCAGAAGACAAAACATTGTGATAAAAACAAGAAAGATGAAGAAAAAACTGGTCTGAATGAATCAATGTATAATAGTAACAAGATGAGGAAGGCTGCAGTAGCCAGATGACAAAACATTGTGATAAAAACAAGAAAGATGAAGAAACTGGTCTGAATGAATCAATGTATAATAGTAACAAGATGAGAAGGCTGCAGTGGCCAGATGACAAAACATTGTGATAAAAACAAGAAAGATGAAGAAACTGGTCTGAATGAATCAATGTATAATAGTAACAAGATGAGGAAGGTGCAGTGCCCAGATGACAAAACATTGTGATAAAAAACAAGAAAGATGAAGAAACTGGTCTGAATGAATCAATGTATAATAGTAACAAGATGAGGAAGGCTGCAGTGGCAGATGACAAAACATTGTGGATAAAAACAAGAAAGATGAAGAAAACTGGTCTGAATGAATCAATGTATAATAGTAACAAGATGAGGAAGGCTGCAGTGGCCAGATGACAAAACATTGTGATAAAAACAAGAAAGATGAAGAAATTGGTCTGAATGAATCAATGTATAATAGTAACAAGATGAGGAAGGCTGCAGGCTAGATGACAAAACATTGTGATAAAAAACAAGAAAGATGAAGAAAACTGGTCTGAATGAATCAATGTATAATAGTAACAAGATGAGGAAGGTTGCAGTGTCCAGAAGACAAAAATTGTGATAAAAAACAAGAAAGATGAAGAAATTGGTCTGAATGAATCAATGTATAATAGTAACAAGATGAGGAAGGCTGCAGTGTCCAGATGACAAAACATTGTGATAAAAAAGAAAAATGAAGAAACTGGGCTGAATGAATCAATGTATAATAGTAACAAGATGAGGAAGGCTGCATGGCCAGATGACAAAACATTGTGATAAAAACAAGAAAGATGAAGAAACTGGTCTGAATGAATCAATGTATAATAGTAACAAGATGAGGAAGGGTGCAGTGGCCAGATGACAAAACATTGTGATAAAAACAAGAAAGATGAAGAAACTGGTCTGAATGAATCAATGTATAATAGTAACAAGATGAGAAGGCTGCAGTGGCCAGATGACAAACATTGTGATAAAAAACAAGAAAAGATGAAGAAACTGGTCTGAATGAATCAATGTATAATAGTAACAAGATGAGGAAGGCTGCAGGCCAGATGACAAAACATTGTGATAAAAACAAAAAGATGAAGAAACTGGTCTGAATGAATCAATGTATAATAGTAACAAGATGAGGAAGGCTGCAGTGCCAGATGACAAAACATTGTGATAAAAACAAGAAAGATGAAGAAACTGGTCTGAATGAATCAATGTATAATAGTAACAAGATGAGGAAGGTGCAGTGGCCAGATGACAAAAACATTGTGATAAAACAAGAAAGATGAAGAAACTGGTCTGAATGAATCAATGTATAATAGTAACAAGATGAGGAAGGCTGCAGGGCCAGATGACAAAAACATTGTGATAAAAACAAGAAAGATGAAGAAACTGGTCTGAATGAATCAATGTATAATAGTAACAAGATGAGGAAGGTGCAGTGGCTAGATGACAAAACATTGTGATAAAAACAAGAAAGATGAAGAAACTGGTCTGAATGAATCAATGTATAATAGTAACAAGATGAGGAAGGCTGCAGGCTGGCCAGATGACAAAAACATTGTGATAAAACAAGAAAGATGAAGAAACTGGTCTGAATGAATCAATGTATAATAGTAACAAGATGAGAAGGCTGCAGGCTGCAAACATTTTGATAAAAACAGAAAGACAAAAAATTGTGGATAAAAATGACAAGAAAGATGAAGAAACTGGTCTGAATGAATCAATGTATAATAGTAACAAGATGAGGAAGGCTGCAGGGCCATGGGGATGACAAAAAACATTGTGATAAAAATGAGGAAAAGATGAAGAACATGGATAAAAACTGAATGAATCAATGTCTAAATGAATAGTAACAAGATGAGGAAGGCTGCAGTGGCCAGATGACAAAACATTGTGGATAAAAACAAGAAAGATGAAGAAACTGGGCCTGAATGAATCAATGTATAATAGTAACAAGATGAGGAAGGCTGCAGTGTCCAGAAGACAAAAACATTGTGATAAAAACAAGAAAGATGAAGAAACTGGGCTGAATGAATCAATGTATACTAGTAACAAGATGAGGAAGGCTGCAGTGTCCAGATGACAAACATTGTGATAAAAAATAAGAAAGATGAAGAAACTGGTCTGAATGAATCAATGTATAATAGTAACAAGATGAGGAAGGCTGCAGTGGCCAGATGACAAAAACATTGTGATAAAAACAAGAAAGATGAAGAAACTGGTCTGAATGAATCAATGTATAATAGTAACAAGATGAGGAAGGCTGCAGTGGATCAGAAGACAAAACATTGTGATAAAACAAGAAAGATGAAGAAACTGGTCTGAATGAATCAATGTATAATAGTAAACAAGATGAGGAAGGGTGCAGGCCAGATGACAAAACATTGTAGATAAAAACAAGAAAGATGAAGAAACTGGTCTGAATGAATCAATGTATAATAGTAACAAGATGAGGAAGGGCTGCATTGGCCAGATGATGACAAAATTGTGATAAAACAAGAAAGATGCAGAAAACTGGTCTGAATGAATCAATGTATAATAGTAACAAGATGAGGAAGGCTGCAGTGGCCAGATGACAAAAAGATGAAGAACATTGTGATAAAACAAGAAAGATGAAGAAAAAACATGGTCTGAATGAATCAATGTATAATAGTAACAAGATGAGGGAAGGCTACGGTGGCCAGATGACAAAACATTTTGATAAAAACAAGAAAGATGAAGAAACTGGTCTGAATGAATCAATGTATAATAGTAACAAGATGAGGAAGGCTGGTGGGTCAGATGACAAAAAACATTTTGATAAAAACAAGAAAGATGAAGAAAATCAATGGTCTGAATGAATCAAACATGTATAAAAGTAAGAAAGATGAGGAAACTGGTCTGAATGAATCAGATGACAAAAAGATTGTGTCCAGATAAAAAACAAAAAAAGATGAAGAAACTGGTCTGAATGAATCAATGTATAATAGTAACAAGATGAGGAAGGCTGCAGTGGCCAGATGACAAAACATTGTGATAAAAAAAACAAGAAAGATGCAGAAACTGGTCTGAATGAATCAATGTATAATAGTAACAAGATGAGGAAGGCTGCAGTGTCCAGAAGACAAAACATTGTGATAAAAACAAGAAAGATGAAGAAACTGTCTGAATGAATCAATGTATAATAGTAACAAGATGAGGAAGGCTGCAGGCCAGATGAAGACAAAAAAACATTGAAAGATAAAAACCGTCTGAATGAAAGATGAAGAAACTGGGCTGAATGAAACAATGTATAAAAAGTAACAAGATGAAGAACTGGTCTGAATGAACTGAGGATGAGGAAGGCTGCAGTGTCAGATGACAAAACATTGTGATAAAAACAAGAAAGATGAAAGAAAACTGGTCTGAATGAATCAATGTATAATAGTAACAAGATGAGGAAGGCTGCAGTGGCCAGATGACAAAATATTGTGATAAAAACAAGAAAGATGAAAGAAACTGGTCTGAATGAATCAATGTATAATAGTAACAAGATGAGGAAGGCTGCAGTGTCGATGACAAAACATTGTGATAAAAAAAACAAGAAAGATGAAGAAACTGGTCTGAATGAATCAATGTATAATAGTAACAAGATGAGGAAGGCTGCAGTGGCCAGAAGACAAAAAAACATTGATAAAACAAGAAAGATGAAAAACTGGTCTGAATGAATCAATGTATAATAGTAACAAGATGAGGAAGGCGGTAGGCCAGATGATCAAACATTGTGATAAAAAAAAAGAAAAGATGAAGAAACTGGAGCTGAATGAATCAATGTATAATAGTAACAAGATGATGAAGGCTGTCAGAAGACCAGATGAAAAACAAGAAAGATGAAGAAACTGGTCTGAATGTGTATAAAAACAAAGAGGAAAAGATGAAAAACATTGAAAAAACTGAAGTCTGAATGAATCAATGTATAATAGTAACAAGATGAGGAAGGCTGCAGTGTCAGATGACAAAACATTGTGATAAAAAAACAAGAAAGATGAAGAACTGGCTTGAATGAATCAATGTATAATAAGTAACAAGATGAGGAAGGCTGCAGTGTCCAGAAGACAAAACATTGTGATAAAAACAAGAAAAGGTGAAGAAACTGGTCTGAATGAATCAATGTATATAATAAGTAACAAGATGAGGAAGGCTGCATGGGCCAGATGACAAAACATTGTGATAAAACAAGAAAGATGAAGAAATTGGTCTTGAATGAATCAATGTATAATAGTAACAAGATGAGGAAGGCTGCAGTGCCGATGACAAAACATTGTGATAAAAACAAGAAAGATGAAGAAACTGGTCTGAATGAATCAATGTATAATAGTAACAAGATGAGGAAGGCTGCAGTGTCAGATGACAAAAACATTGTGATAAAAACAAGAAAGATGAAGAAACTGGTCTGAATGAACCAATGTATAATAAACAAGATGAGGAAGGCAGTGTCCAGATGACAAAACATTGTGATAAAAAACAAGAAAGATGAAGAAACTGGTTGGTCTGAATGAATCAATGTATAATAGTAACAAGATGAGGAAGAAGGCAGTGTCAGATGACAAAAACATTGTGATAAAACAAGAAAGATGAAGAAACTGGTCTGAATGAATCAATGTATAATAGTAACAAGATGAGGAAGGCTGCAGTGGCCAGATGACAAAAACATTGTGATAAAAACAAGAAAGATGAAGAAATTGGTCTGAATGAATCAATGTATAATAGTAACAAGATGAGGAAGGCTGAATGAATCAATGTGGCCAAGATGACAAAAAACATTGTGATAAAAACAAGAATGATGAAGAAACTGGTCTGAATGAATCAATGTATAATAGTAACAAGATGAGGAAGGCTGCAGTGTCCAGATGACAAAACATTGTGGATATAAAAACAAGAAAGATGAAGAAACTGGTCTGAATGAATCAATGTATATGTAGTAACAAGATGAGGAAGGCTGCAGTGGCCAGATGACAAAACATTGTGATAAAAACAAGAAAGATGAAGAAACTGGTCTGAATGAATCAATGTATAATAGTAACAAGATGAGGAAGGCTGCAGTGTCCAGATGACAAAACATTGTGATAAAAAACAAAAAAAGATGAAGAAACTGGGCTGAATGAATCAATGTATAATAGTAACAAAGATGAGGAAGGCTGCAGTGGCCAGATGACAAAAAACATTGTGATAAAAACAAGAAAGATGAAGAAACTGGTCTGAATGAATCAATGTATAATAGTAACAAGATGAGGAAGGCTGCAAGGTCCAGATGACAAAAATATCAGGATAAAAACAAGAAAGATGAAAGAAACTGGTCTGAATGAATCAATGTATAATAGTAACAAGATGAGGAAGGCTGCAGTGTCAGACAAAAACATTGTGATAAAAAAACAAGAAAGATGAAGGAACTGGTCTGAATGAATCAATGTATAATAGTAACAAGATGAGGAAGGCTGCATTGGCCAGATGACAAAGCAGGCAAAAAAACAAGAAAGATGAAGAAACTGGGCTGAATGAATCAACGTATAATAGTAACAAGATGAGGAAGGCTGCAGGCCAGATGACGTAAAACATTGTGATAAAAAACAAGAAAGATGAAGAAACTGGGCTGAATGAATCAACGTGGCGAACAGTGCATAAGATGAGGAAGGCTGCAGGCCAGATGACAAAACATTGTGGATAAAAAACAAGAAAAGATGAAGAACTGGTTGAATCAATGTATAATAGTAACAAGATGAGGAAGGCTGCATTGGCCAGAAGACGAACATTGATAAAACAAGAAAGATGAAGAAACTGGTCTGAATGAATCAATGTATAATAGTAACAAGATGAGGAAGGCTGCAGTGGCCAGATGACAAAACATTGTGATATAAAAAGAAAGATGAAGAAACTGGTCTGAATGAATCAATGTATAATAGTAACAAGATGAGGAAGGCTGCAGTGGCCATCAAACATGAAAACAAAAAGATGAAGAAACTGGTCTGAATGAAAAAAATAGTAACAAGAAAAGGCTGCATCCAGAAGAAAAACTTGTGATGAATGAATCAACTGGTCTGAATAATAGTAACAAGATGAGGAAGGTGCAGGCCAGATGACAAAACATTGTGATAAAAAAAAGAAAGATGAAGAAACTGGTCTGAATGAATCAATGTATAATAGTAATAAGATGAGAAGGCTGCATTGTCCAGATGACAAAACAGATAAAAACAAGAAAGATGAAGAAATTGGTCTGAATGAATCAATGCATAATAGTAACAAGATGAGGAAGGCTGCAGTATTGATGACAAAAACATTGTGATAAAAAAACAAGAAAGATGAAGAAACTGGTCTGAATGAATCAATGTAAGGTTAGTAACAAGATGAGGAAGGCTGCAGTGGCTAGATGACAAAACATTTGATAAAACAAGAAAGATGAAGAAACTGGTCTGAATGAATCAATGTATAATAGTAACAAGAGGAAGGGGAAGACAAAAAACGGTGGTCAGATGAAGAAACATTGAATGATAAAAAAACAAGATGAAGATGAAGACGAAACTTGTGATAAAACAAGAATAGATCAATGTATAATAATGTAACAAGATGAGGAAGGCTGTGTGGTCCAGATGACAAAACATTGTGATAAAAAACAAGAAAAGATGAAGAAACTGGTCTGAATGAATCAATGTAGTAATGGATAACAAGATGATGAGAAGGCTGGGCAGAATGAATCAATGATGAACAAATGAGGAAGGCTGTCCAGATGACAAAACACGTGGATAAAACAAGAAAGATGAAGAAACTGGTCTGAATGAATCAATGTATAATAGTAACAAGATGAGGAAGGCTGCAGGGGGATGACAAAACATTGTGATAAAAAAAAGAAACATGAAGAAATTGGGTCTGAATGAATCAATGTATAATAGTAACAAGATGAGGGAAGGCCAAAATATCCAGATGACAAAACATTGTGATAAAAACAAGAAAGATGAAGAAATTGGGTCTGATGTGAATCAATGTATAATAGTAACAAGAGGAGGAAGGCTTGCAGGCCAGATGACAAAATATTGTGATAAAAACAAGAAAGATGAAGGAACTGGTCTGAAATGAATCAATGTATAATAGTAACAAGATGAGGAAGGCTTGGGCAGATGACAAAACACAGATAAAAACAAGCAAAGATGAAGAAACAAAATCAATGGTACAAGATGAGGAAGGCTGATAAAAAACAAGAAAACAAGAAAGATGAAGAAACTGGTCTGAATGAATCAATGTATAACAGTAACAAGATGAGGAAGAAGTGCAGGCCAGAAGATGAAACATTGTGATAAAAAAACAAGAAAGATGTAAAGAAACTGGTCTGGAATGAATCAATGTATATTAGTAACAAGATGAGGGAGTGGCCAGATGACAAAAACATTGTGATAAAAACAAGAAAGATGAAGAAACTGGTCTGAATGAATCAATGTATAATAGTAACAAGATGAGGAAGGCTGCAGTGGCCAGATGACAAAAATATTGTGATAAAAAACAAGAAAGATGAAGAAACTGGTCTGAAATGAATCAATGTATAATAGTAACAAGATGAGGAAGGCTGCAGTGTCCAGAAGACAAAAACATTGATAAAAACAAGAAAGATGAAGAAACTGTCTGAATGAATCAATGTATATTAGTAACAAGATGAGGAAGGTTGCAGGCCAGATGACAAAACACTGTGATAAAAAACAAGAAAGATGAAGAAACTGGTCTGAATGAATCAATGTATAATAGTAAATAAGATGAGGAAGGCTGCAGGGTCCAGATGACAAAACACTGGATAAAAAAACAAGAAAGATGAAAAACTGGTCTGAATGAATCAATGTATATAGTAACAAATGATGATAAAACATTGTAAGAAAGATGAAGAACAAGATGTATAATAGTAACAAGATGAGGAAGGCTGGCCTGATGACAAAACACGGTGGATAAAAACAAGAAAGATGCAGAAACTGGTCTGAATGAATCAATGTATACTGTAACAAGATGAGGAAGGCTACAGGCTGATGTGACAAAACAGTGATAAAAACAAGAAAGATGAAGAAACTGGTCTGAATGAACTAATGAGGACAAAAGGTATGTAGGTCCAGATGACAAAAATTGTGACAAGAAAGATGAAGAAATTGGTCTGAATGAATCAATGGTTAATAGTAACAAGATGAGGAAGGCTGCAGTGGCCAGATGACAAATAAACATTGTGATAAAACAAGAAAGATGAAGAAATTGGTCTGAATGAATTGGGTGTATAATAGTAACAAGATGAGGAAGGTTGCAGGGTCCAGATGACAAAACATTGAGATAAAAACAAGAAAGATGAAGAAACTGGTCTGAATGAATCAATGTATAATAGTAACAAGATGAGGAAGGAGGCAGTGGCTGATGACAAAAACATTGGGGATAAAACAAGAAAGATGAAGAAACTGTCTGAATGAATCAATGTATAATAGTAACAAGATGAGGAAGGTTGCAGTGGCCAGATGACAAAATATCAGGATAAAAAACAAGAAAGATGAAGAAACTGGTCTGAATGAATAATGTATAATAGTAACAAGATGAGGAATGCTGCAGGCTGGATGACGAACATTGGGATAAAAACAAGAAAGATGAAGAACATTGAATGAATCAATGTAAATAGTAACAAGATGAGAAGGACAATGAAAACACAGGATAAAAACAAGAAAGATGAAGAAACTGGTCTGAATGAATCAATGCATAATAGTAACAAGATGAGGAAGGCTGGTCCAGTGGCAAACAGGATGAAAGATGAAGAAACAAAAATGCAATAGTAACAAGATGAGGAAGGCTGTAAAACGAAACAGAAAAAACAAGAAAGTGAAGAAACTGTCTGAATGAATTAATGTGTAATAGTAACAAGATGAGGGAAGGCTGCAGGGCCATGACAAAATATTGTGATAAAAAAAAGAAGAATGAAGAAATCCGGGTCTGAATGAATTAATGTATATTAGTAACAAGATGAGGAAGAAGAAGGAAGCAGATGACAAAACATTGATAAAAAACAAAAAAGATGAAGAAATGGTCTGAAATGAATCAATGTATACAGTAACAAGATGAGAAGGTTGCAGTGGCTAGATGACAAAACATTGTGGATAAAACAAGAAAGATGAAGAAACTGTCTGAATGAACCAATGCTCTAATAGTAACAAGATGAGGAAGGCTGCAGTGGCCAGATGACAAAAAATCAGATAAAAACAAGAAAGACGAAGAAACTGGTCTGAAATGAATAATGTATACAGTAACAAGATGAGAAGGCTGCAGGGCTAGAAGACAAACATTGTGATAAAAAATAAGAAAGATGAAGAAACCGTCTGAATGAATCAATGTCTAATAGTAACAAGATGAGGAAGGCCGGCCAGATGACAAAACATTGTGATAAAAAACAAGAAAATGAAGAAACTGGTCTGAATGAATCAATGTATAATAATAACAAGATGAAGAAGAAGGCAGTGGGCCAGAAGACAAAAAAACATTGTGATATAAAACAAGAAAGATGAAGAAACTGGTCTGAAATGAAATCAATGTATAATAGCAACAAGATGAGGAAGGCTGCAGGTCCAGATGACAAAAAACATTGTGATAAAACAAGAAAGATGAAGAAACTGGTCTGGAATGAATCAATGTATAATATAACAAGATGAGTGGAAGGCTGCAGTGGCCAGGATGACAAAAACATTGTGACAAAACAAGAAAGATGAAGAAATCAGCCTGAATGAATCATATAACAGTGCAAGATGAGAAGGCTGCAGGCTAGATGACAAAAACATTGTGAGCAAAAACAAGAAAGATGTGAAGAAATTGGTCTTAATGAATCAATGTATACAGTAACAAGATGAGGAAGGCAGTACAGATGACAAACACAGATAAAAACAAGAAAGATGCAGAACTGTTCTGAATGAATCAACAAGGTTAGTAACAAGATGAGGAAGGCTGCAGGCCAGGGGATGACAAAGACAGATAAAAACAAGAAAGATGCAGAAACTGGCCTGAATGGAATCAATGTCTAAGGTAACAAGATGAGGAAGGCTGCAATGGTCAGATGACAAAAACATTGTGATAAAAACAAGAAAGATGCAGAAATTGGTTTGAATGAATCAATGTATACAGTAACAGACAAGGGAAGGTTGCAGGGGCTAGATGACAAAACATTGGATAAAACAAGAAAGATGAAGAAATTGGTCTGAATGAATTAAATGTATATTAGTAACAAGATGAGGAAGGCTGCAGGCTAGATGATAAAACAGATAAAAAACAGAAAAAGAAGAAATTGGTCTGAATGAATAAATGTATACAGTAACAAGATGAGAAGAAGCAGTGGCCAGATGACAAAACATTGTGATAAAACAAGAAAGATGAAGAAATGGGTTTGAATGAATAATGTATAATAGTAACAAGATGAGGAAGAAGGTAGGCAGAAGACAAAATATTGGGATAAAAAACAGAAAGATGAAGAAATGGGTTTGAATGAATTAATGTAAGGTAATAAGATGAGGAAGGTGCAGGGCTGAAGAAAATATTGATAAAAAAAAGAAAGATGCAGAAATTGGCTGAATAAATCAATGTATAATAGTAACAAGATGAGGGAAGGCTGCAGGCTAGATTACAAAAAGATTGATAAAAAACAAGAAAATGAAGAAACTGGTCTGAATGAATAATGTATACATAGTAACAAGATGAAGAAGGTAGGGTTGGGGATGACAAAAATATTGTGATAAAAACAAGAAAGATGAAGAAACTGGTCTGAATGAATAATGCTAATAGCAACAAGATAAGAAAGGCTAGTACAGATGACAAAAATATTGTGATAAAACAAGAAAGATGCAGAAATTGGTCTGAATGAATCAATGAAGGGTAGGTCAAGATGAGGGTACAAGCTGCAGGCCAGACAAAAAACATTGTGGATAAAACAAGAAAGATGCAGAAATTGTCTGAATGAATTCAAATGTCTAATAGTAAATGGGGATATAGGTTGAAAAAGGATGACAAACATTGGATAAAAAAAAGAAAATGCAGAAATTGGCCTGAAATGAATTAATGTATAATAGTAACAAGATGAGGAAGGCTGCAGAAGGATGACAAAATATTGTGGATAAAAACAAGAAAGATGCAGAAATGGGTTCCAAATGAATTGGTAATAGTAATAAGAGGAGGGTTGGGGAAAATGACAAAACATTAGATAAAACAAGAAAGATGAAGAAACTGGTTCTGAATGAATAATGTCTAATAAAAACAAGATGAGGGAAGAAGGCAGGCTGGGATGACAAATATTGTGATAAAAACAAGAAAATGAAGAAAATTGTCTGAATGAATCAATGTCTATAGTAACAAGATGAGGAAGGCTGCAGGGCCAGATGACAAAACATTGTGGATAAAAAAGTCAAGAAAGATGAAGAAATGGGTCTGAATTGGATCAATGTATAATAGTAACAAGATGAGGAAGGGCAGGGCTGATGAAAACAAAACATTGTGATAAAACAAGAAAGAAACAAGAAACTGGTCTGAATGAATCAATGTATACAGTAACAAGATGAGGAAGGCTGCAGGCTATGACAAAACATTGAGATAAAAAACAAAAAGATGAAGAAACTGGTCTGAATGAATCAATGTATAATAGTAACAAGATGAGGAAGGTAGGCTAGATGACAAAAAGATTGATAAAAAATAAGAAAGATGCAGAAATTGGTCTGAATGAATCAATGTATAATAGTAACAAGATGAGGAAGGCCGCAGAAGCCAGATGACAAAATATTGTGGATAAAAAGAAGAAAGAGATGCAGAAACTGGTCTGAAATGAAATCAATGGAAGGCTAGTAATAAGATGAGGAAGGCAGTGGCTGATGACAAAATATTGCATAAAAACAAGAAAGATGCAGAAACTGGCTCCGAATGAATTAATGTATAATAGTAAATAAGATGAGGAAGGCTGCAGGGGGATGACAAAACATTGTGATAAAAACAAGAAAGATGAAGAAACTGGTCTGAATGAATCAATGTATAATAGTAACAAGATGAGGAAGGCTGCAGTGGCCAGATGACAAAACATTGTGATAAAAAACAAGAAAGATGAAGAAAACTGGTCTGAATGAATCAATGTATAATAAACAAGATAAAGATGCAGGAAGGCAAAACAGTGTCCAAGAAAAGATGGAAAACATTAGATGATAAAAACAAGAAAGATGAAGACAACTGGTCTGAATGAATCAATGTATAATAGTAACAAGATGAGGAAGGCTGCAGGGCAGATGACAAAACATTGTGATAAAACAAGAAAAGATGAAAAACAAATGAATCAATGTATAATAGTAAGATGAGGAAGGCTGCAGTGAATGACGAAACAATAAAACAAAAGAAAGATGAAGAAACTGGTCTGAATGAATCAATGAATGATGAGGAAGGCTGAGGAGTGGTTAGATGACAAAACATGTGGATAAAAATAAGAAAGATGAAGAAATTGGTCTGAATGAATCAATGTATAATAGTAATAAGATGAGGAAGGTTGCAGGTTAGATGACAAAAACATTGTGATAAAAACAAGAAAAGATGAAGAAACTGGTCTGAAATGAATCAATGTATAATAGTAATAAGATGAGGAAGGCTTATGGCAGATGACAAAAAAACATTGTGATAAAAAAGAAAAGATGGAAGAAACTGTCTGAATGAATTCAATGTATAATAGTAACAAGATGAGGAAGGCTGCAGGGCTGGCTAGATGACAAAGTATTTTTGATAAAAAACAAGAAAGATGAAGAAAACTGTTTGAATGAATCAATGTATAATAGTAAAAGATGAGGAAGGAAAAAGGGATGACAAAAACATTGGATAAAAAACAAGAAAGATGAAGAAACTGGTCTGAAATGAATCAATGTATAATAGTAATAAGATGAGGAAGAAGGCAGGTCAGGAT
This sequence comes from Acanthosepion pharaonis, assembly GCA_903632075.3. Lineage (NCBI taxonomy): Eukaryota > Metazoa > Mollusca > Cephalopoda > Sepiida > Sepiidae > Acanthosepion > Acanthosepion pharaonis. The sequence continues at coordinate 1,686,232 of CAHIKZ030005025.1, read as the reverse complement.
GACAAAACATTGTGATAAAAACAAGAAAGATGAAGAAACTGGTCTGAATGAATCAATGTATAATAGTAAGATGAGTAAGGCTGCAGGGCCAGATGACAAAACATTGTGATAAAAACAAGAAAAGATGAAGATACTGGTCTGAATGAATCAATGTCTGGATGACAAGATGAGGAAACATTGTGATAAAATAAGAAAAATGAAGAATGTCTAGATGAATTAAAACATTGAGAAGGTGGATAAAAAACAACAAAAAACAAGAAAATGAAGAAACTGGTCTGAATGAATCAATGTATAATAGTAACAAGATGAGGAAGGCTGCAGTGCCAGATGACAAAAACATTGTGATAAAACAAAGAAAGATGAAGAAACTGGTCTGAATGAATTAATGTCTAATAGGCACAAGATGAGGAAGGCTGGTGGGCTAGGGATGACAAAACATTGTGATAAAACAAGAAAGATGAAGAAATTAATGGTCTGAAAGAATCAAAGTATAAAAAGTAAAAAAAGAAATTGGTCTGAGGGAATTAATGTTTCAATGCAGTGTACAGATGACAAAACATTGTGATAAAACAAGAAAAAGATGAAGAACTGGTCTGAATGAATCAATGTATAATAGTAACAAGATGAGGAAGGCTGCAGGGGCCAGATGACAAAACATTGTGGATAAAAACAAGAAAGATGAAGAAACTGGTCTGAATGAATCAATGTATAATAGTAACAAGATGAGGAAGGCTGCAGTGGCCAGATGACGAAACATTGTGATAAAAAACAAGAAAGATGAAGAAACTGGTCTGAATGAATCAATGCATAATAGTAACAAGATGAGGAAGGTTGCAGTGGCCAGATGACAAAAACATTGTGATAAAACAAAGAAGATGAAGAAACTGGTCTGAATGAATCAATGTATAATAGTAACAAGATGAGGAATGCTGCAGGGCCAGATGACGAAATATTGTGATAAAAACAAGAAAGATGAAGAAACTGGTCTGAATGAATCAATGTATAATAGTAACAAATGAGGAAGGCTGCAGGTCCAGAAGAAAAATTGTGATAAAAACAAGAAAGATGAAGAAACTGGTCTGAATGAATCAATGTATAATAGCAACAAGATGAGGAAGGCTGCAGGCCAGGTCCAAGATGACAAAACATTGGTCCAGATAAAACAAGAAAGATGAAGAAACTGGTCTGAATGAATCAATGTATAATAGTAACAAGATGAGGAAGGCTGCAGGGGGACGAACAGATAAAAAACAAGACAAAACATTGTGATAAAACAAGAAAGATGAAGAAACTGGTTTGAATGAATCAATGTATAATAGTAAATAAGATGAGGAAGGCTGCAGGCTAGATGACAGAAACAAACTGGTAAAAAATGTAAGAAAAGATGAAGAACTTGGTCTAAAAACAAGAAAGAATCAATGTATAATAGTAACAAGATGAGGAAGGCTGCAGGGCCAGATGACAAAACATTGTGATATAAAAACAAGAAAGAAGGCTGAAGAAACTAAAAACAAGAAAGATGGGTCTGAATGAATCAATGTATAATAGTAACAAGATGAGGAAGGCTGCAGGCCAGATGACAAAAACATTGTGATAAAACAAGAAAGATGAAGAAACTGGTCTGAATGAATCAATGTATAATAGTAACAAGATGAGGAAGGCTGCAAAAAGTCCAGATGACAAAATCAATGCTGATAAAAACAAGAAAAAACAAGAAAGATGAAGAAACTGGTCTGAAATGAATCCAATGTATAATAGTAACAAGATGAGTGAAAAAAAACAAGGTTGCAGAATGGCCAAGATGAAGGTTGCAAAACATTGTGATAAAAACAAAGAAAATCTGAATGAAACAATGTATAATAGTAACTGAGGAAGGCTGAAGATGACGAAAAACATGTATAAAAAAGAAAGATGAAGAAACTGGTCTGAATGAATCAATGATAGTAACAAGATGAGGAAGGCTGCAGTGATGACAAAACACGATGAAAACAAAAAGATGAAGAAACTGGAATAATCAATGTATAATAGTAACAAGATGAGGAAGGCTGCAGTGTCCAGATGACAAAAACATTGTGATAAAAAACAAGAAAGATGAAGAAACTGGTCTGAATGAATCAATGTATAGAAGACAAAAACATTGTGAAAAAACAAGTAACAAGATGACTGAAGGCTGCAGTGTCCAGATGACAAAACATTGAAGAAACTGATAAAAAATGTAAGAAAGATGAAGAAACTGGTCTGAATGAATCAATGTATAATAGTAACAAGATGAGAAGAAAAACATTGGGATAAAACAAGAAAGATGAAGAACTGGTCTTGAATGAATCAATGATGACAAAAAAACATTGTGATAAAAAACAAGAAAAGATGAAGAAACTGGTCTGAATGAATCAATGTATAATAGTAACAAGATGAGGAAGGTGTCCAGGAAGACAAAACATTGTGATAAAACAAAGATGAAGCTGGTCTGAAGACAAAAACAAGATGAGGAAGACAGCAGTGTCCAGATTAAAACATTGTGAGAAAAGATGAAGAAACTGGTTGAATGAATCAAATGTATAATAGTAACAAGATGAGGAAGGCTGCAAAAGCAGATGACAAAACATTGTGATAAAAAACAAAAGGGAAGAAATGGTCTGAATGAATCAATAAATAGTAAGAAGATGAAAAGACGGTGGCCCAGATGACAAAACAGATAAAAAAAAATGAAGAACTAATGGTGAATGAATTAATGTATAATAGTAACAAGATGGCTGCAGTGGCCAGATGACAAAACATTTGTGATAAAAATAAGAAAATGAAGAAACTGAGTCTGAATGAATCAATGTATAATAGTAACAAAGATGAGGAAGGAAGGCTGCAGTGGCCAGATGACAAAACATTGTGATAAAAACAAAGAAAAGATGCAAAAACTGGAATGAATCAATGGATGCATAATTTACAATATGACAAAACATTGTAAATATCAATAAGAAGATATCAATGAAATAGTAACAAAAAGTAGTAATGGTTTAAAACAAGAAAGATATAAACTGGTCTGAATGGTCTAGAATGAATGAGGAAGGCTAATTTACAAACATTGTGGATAACCTCTAAATATGAAGAAGATGAGGTGATACAGTGTCCATGAAGACAAAACATTGTGATAAAACAAAGATGAAGAAACTGGTCTGAATGAATTCAGTATGCAAGATGAGGAAGATGAGTGTCCAATTACAAACATTGTGATAAAACAAGAAAGATGAAGAAACTGGTTCGAATGAATCAAATGTATAATAGTAACAAGATGAGAGTAAAGGTTTGCACAGATGCAAAAACATTGCGATAAAAACAAGAAGATGCAGAACTGGTCTGAATGAATCAATGGGTTAATAGCAACAAGATATGAAGGCTGCAGGGCCAGATGACAAAGCTTACTGTGATAAAAAATGAAAGATGAAGAAACTGGTCTGAATGAATGTATAATAGTAACAAGATGAGAAGACTGCAGGCCAGATGACAAAACATTGTGATAAAAGCAAGAAAGATGCAGAAACTGGTTCAGTCGAATCAATGTAATAGTAACAAGATGGTGAAGAAGGCTGCAGTGGTTTAATGAAAAACATTGTATAAAAACAAGAAAGATGAATGAATGGTCATAATTTAATATCAATGAGAGGTATAAATATCAATAAGGATATCGAGGAAGGCTGCAACTAAGATGACAAAACATTTAATAAAAACAAGAAAGATGAAAAACTGGTCTGAATGAATGGAATGTATTTGTATCCAGTAACAAGATGAATAAGGCTATCTGAATGATAGATGACAAAAGAAATGTGTTTAAAAAAAAACAAAAATAAAGAAACTGGTCTGAATGAATCAATGTATAATTTAACAAGATAGGAAGGCTAAGTATCAAGATGATAAACATTGTGACAAAAAAACAAAGATGTGGAAGAAACTGGTCTGAATGAATCAATGTATAATAAAGTAACAAGATGGGGAAGGCTGCAGTGGCAGATGACAAAACATTGTGATAAAAACAAGAAAGATGAAGAAATTGGTCTGAATGAATCAATAATATAATAGTAACAAGATGAGGAAGGCTGCAGTGGCCCGACACAAAACATTGTATAAAAACAAGAAAGATGAAGAAACTGGTCTGAATAATCAATATAAGTGCTAGTAACAAGATGAGAAGGCTGCAGTGGCTAGATGACAAAATATTGTAATAAAAAATAAGAAAGACTGGAAGAAACTGGTTTGAATGAATCAATGTATAATAGTAACAAGATGAGGAAGGCTGGGAGGCCAGATGACAAAACATTTATAAAAAACAAAGAAAGATGCAGAAACTAGTCTAATGAATCAATGTATAATAGTAACAAGATGGGGAAGGCTGCGGATGACAAAATGGAAAACATTGTACAAGAAAAAGAAAGAAATCAAGAAACTGAGATGGTGAAGTAAATGGTTTAAGATGAAAGGTTTTAGATGACAAAACATTCCTGGTCTGAAAAATGAATATAATTTAATGGAAGGCTGCAATAAAACAATGTCCTCAAAGAACATGAAGAAATGGTTTAATGAATAAATGTATAAGTTAATTTAATAATAAAAACATAAATATATAAGTATCCTGGTCAACTATAAAATGGTTTAATAAAATTTTTATAAGTATCCTGTCTAAATATCAATAATTTACAATATCCCTCTGAATAACAATAATAGTATCAAAACAACTTTAATGGTTTTAATAAAACATATAAACATCCTGGTCTGAATGAATGGGCATAATTTACAATATCCCACCTCTAAATATCAAAATAAGGATATCTGAAGAACAACTAAAAACGTAATGGTTTAATAAAAGAATATATAAGTATCCTGGTCTGAAACAAGATGCAATGGAAACATTGCATAAAAATAAAATATCCCACCTCTAAATAGTAACAAGGATATCACAATAACAAAAAATCTGATAAAAAAACTAAAATTTATAAATAATGGTTTGAATGAAATATTAATATAAATATCAACCCTCTAAATATCAATGATAGGACTGCAAGAACAAATGACAAATGGTTTTAATAAAAAACAAGGAAATAATGAAGAACCTGGTCTGAATGAAATGGTTTAATAAAAACAAGATATATCAATAAGTGATATCTGAAGAAAAACAAGTAAGATAAGAAAACTTTGAATGAAAATATATACATATAACAAGATCCTGGTCTGAATGAATGGATGAATAATTTTGATATCAAGAAAGATGAAAATATCTAAGGATATCCAAGATGAACAACAAAGTTGAAATGGTTTAATAAAAATATATATAAGTATCCTGGTCTGAATGAATGGATGTATAATTTACAATATCCCTCTAAATATCAATAAGGATATCTGAAGAACAAATAAAGTCTGAGAAATGGTTTTAAAAAAACATATAATAACTATCCTGGTCTGAATGAATGGAGGCAATAATTTACAATATCCCAACTCTAAATATCAATAAGGATATTCAAGAAGAACAACTAAGTAGTAATGGTTTTAATAAAAAATTTATAAGAAACTGGTCTGAATGAATCCTGGTAGTAATAAGATGAATGCAATGGCAGATGACAAAATATCCCAACTCTAAAAATATCAATAAAAGATATCTGAAAAACTAAGTCTGAAATGGTTTAATGTAAAACATATATAAGATCCTGGAAAGGCTGAATGAATGGATGACATAATTTGTGATAAAATCCCAAAGATAAATATCAATAATCAATATCTGAAGAACAAGATGAGGAGAAATGGTTTAGATGACAAAACATTGTATATAAAAACAAGAAAAAATGAAGAAACTGGTCTGAATGAATCAATGGTAACAAGATGAGGAAGGCTAGATTTAAACATTGTGATAAAAACAAAAGATATCCCAACCTCAAATATCAATAACAATATCTGGAAGGCTGCAACTAAGATGACAAAACATTTAATAAAAACATAAAGATGAAGAATCCTGGTTTGAATGAATGGAGGCATATTTATAATATCCCACAAATATCAATAAGGATATCTGAAGAAAAACAAAAAATGAAGAAACTGGTTTAATAAAACAAATATAAACAAGATGGTCTGAATGAATCAATGTATAATAGTAACAAAGATGAGGGAAAGGCGTATGACAAAACATAGTAATAAAAACAAGAAAATAGAAAACTGAATGAATCAGTATAATAATGACTGCAAAATGACAAAACATTGGATAAAAAAAAGAAAAAATGAAGAAACTGGTCTGAATGAATCAATGTATAATAAAACAAGATGAGGAAGCTGCAAAAATGATGACAAAATTGACAGATAAAACAAGAAAGATGCAGAACTAGTCTGAATGAATCAATGTATAATAGTAACAAGATGAGAAGCGCTGCAGATGGCATTGTGATCCCAAGAAAAATGGATTGTGATAAAAACAAGAACAAGATGCAGAAACTGCAGTGAATGACAAAACATTAATAGTAAAACAAGATGAATGAATCGGTCTAATAGTAACAAGATGAAAAAAAACATTGTGAATAAAAACAAGAAAAAACAAGAAAATGAGAAACTGGTCTGAAGGAATGTATAATAAACAAGATGAGGAAAGGCTACAGGCAGAAAGACAAAACATTGTGGATAAAAAACAAGAAAAGATGCAGAAACTGGTCTCTGAATGAATCAATGTATAATTAGTAACAAGATATGAGAAGGCTGCAAAAACAGTAAAACAAGAAGATAAAAAGACAAAACAAGATAGAAGGCTGCAGTGAAGAAAAAACAAGAAAGATTTGGTAAAAAATCATAATAGTAACAAGATGAGAAGGCTGGTCTGAAAACATTGAATGGAGAAAGATGAAGAAACTGGTCTGAATGAATCAATGTATAATAGTAACAAGATGAGGAAGGCTGCAGTAAAGATGACATTTGATAAAAACAAGAAAATGAAGAAACTGGTCTGAATGATCAATGTGATGAAAACAATGACAATAAGAAAAATTGAAGAAACTGGTCTGAATGAATCAATGTATAATATCCAAGATGAGGAAGGCTGCGAAGGCCAGATGACAAACATTGTGATGAAAAAACAAGAAAATGAAGAAAGATCCTGGTCTCTAAATGAATCAATGTATAATATCTGAAGATGAGGAACATGAAGTAGAAATGGTTTAATGAAAAAGATGAATGGTCTGAATGAATCAATATAACAAGATGAGGAAATGGCAGTGTCCAGATTTAAACATTATCCCAAAACAAGAAAGATGAAAAGAAACTGGTCTGAATGAATCAATGTATAATAGTTTAATAACAAGATGAGGAAGGCTGCAGTGGCCAAAACATTGGAAGAAACTCTGAATGAATCAATGTATAATAGTAACAAGATGAGGAATCAGTGCTAAATACAAAACATTGGATAAAAACAAGAAAAGATGAAGAAACTGGTCTAAATGAATCAATGGTTTAATAAAAACAAGATGAGAAGAATCCTGGTCTGAATAAATGACAAAACATTTACAATAAAAAACAAGAAAAATGAAGAAACAATGAATGAATCAATGTATAAGAACAACAAGATGAGGAAATGGTTTAGATAAAAACATTTATAAAACAAGAAAGATGAAGAAACTGGTATCCTGGTCTGAAACAAAAAAGATGAAAACTGGCTGCAAACTGGTATCTAAAAAACAAGAAAATGAATCAATGTAATAAATAGTAACAAGATGAGGAAGGCTGCAGTGGCCAGATGACAAAACATTTTGATAAAAAACAAGAAAGATGCAGAAAACATTGGTAAAACAAGAAAGATGAATGAATGGATCAATGTATAATAAGTAACAAGATGAGGAAGGCTGCAGTGGCCAGATGACAAAACAAAAAACAAGAGAAAATGAAGAAACTGGTCTGAATGAATCAAAAACAAGATAGATGAAGAAAAAACATGTAAAACAAGAATCAATGGTATAATGAATCAATGTATACAAGATGAGGAAGGCTGCAGTGGCTAGACAGACAAAAACGGTAGCAATAAAACAAGAAAGATGGAAAAAGAATGAAAGATGCAGAAAAAACTGTAAAAACAAGAAAAAATGAAACTGAATCTGAATAATCAGTATAATAAAGATGAGATGGCTGCAGGGCTAGATGACAAAACATTATGATAAAAACAAGAAAAGATGAAGAAACTGGTCTGAATGAATCAATGTATAATAAGTAACAAGATGACGAAGGCTGCAGTAGCCAGATGACAAAAAAAAATTGAATAATAAAAAGTAACAAGATGAGATGAATGACAAAAAACTGGTTAAAATAAAAGATGAAAAACTCAATAAGATCAATATAGTAAACAAGATGAGAAATACTGCAGTGGCCAATGACAAAAACATTGCATAAAAACAAGAAAAATGCAAGAAACTGGCCTGAATAAATCATGTATAATAAAAAGTAACAAGATGAGAAGGCTGCAGTAGCCAGATGACAAAACATTGATGAAAACAAAAACATTGAATCAATGGATAAAAACAAGAAAACAAGAAAAATGAAGAAATTGGTCTGAATGAATCAATGTATAATAGTAACAAGACAGGATGGCTGCAGTGTACAGATGACAAAAATATTGTGATAAAACAAGAGAAAGATAGAAAACTGGTCTGAATAAATCAATGTATAATAGTAACAAAGATGAGGGAAGGCTGCAGTGGGGTTGGGGATGAAAAGACAGATAAAAACAAAAAGATGAAGAAACTGAGGTCTGAATGAATCAATGTACAATAGTAACAAGATGAGGAAAGGGCTACATGGCCAGGGATGACAAAATATTGCAGGATAAAACAAGAAAGATGCAGAAACTGGTCTGAATGAATCAATGTATAACAGTAAATAAGATGAGGAAGGCTGCAATAAGCGAATGACAAAACATTGTGATAAAAACAAGAAAAGATGAAGAAACTGGTCTGAATGAATCAATGTATAATAGTAACAAAAGATGAGAAAGGCTGCAATGGCCAGATGACAAAACATTAGATAAAAAGCAAGAAAAAGATGAAAAACAGGTCTGAATGAATCAATGTATATAGTAACAAGATGAGGAAGGCTGCAGTGGCCAGTAGACAAAAACATTGTGACAAAACAAGAAGATGAAGAAACTGGTTCGAATGGGACCAATATAATAGTAACAAGATGAGAAGCAGTGGCCAGATGACAAAATATTGTGATAGTACAAGAAAAAATGAAAAGAAACTGTCTGAAATGAATCAATGTATAATAGGTAACAAGATGAGGAAGGCTGTAGTGGCCAGATGACAAAACATTGTGATAAAAACAAAGAAAATGAAAAACTGGTCTGAATGAATCAATGTATAACAGCAACAAAGATGAGAAGGTTGCATGGCTAGATGACAAAACACAGATAAAACAAGAAAAATGCAGAAACTAGTCTGAAATGAAATAATGTATAATAGTAACAAAGATGAGGAAGGCTGCGGTAAGGATGACAAAACATTATGATAAAAACAAAGAAAAATAATAGAAAAACTGAGTCTGAATGAATCAAGTATAATAAATAACAAGATAAGGAAGGCTGGCAGTATGGGATGAGACGAAACATTGTGATAAAAACAAGAAAAGATAAAAAAAATTGGTCTGAATGAATGATATATAATAGTAACAAGATGAGGAAGGCTGCAGTGGCCAGATGACAAAACATTGATAAAAACAAGAAAAGATGCAGAAACTGTTTGAATGAATCAAATGTCTAATAGTAACAAGATGAGGAAGGTTGCTGTAGCTAGATGACAAAACATTGTGATAAAACAAGAAAGATAGAAGAAATTGGTCTGAATGAATCAATGTATAATAGTAACAAGATGAGAAGGCTGCAGTTGGCCAGATGACAAAAACACACTGCAAAAAATAAGAAAGATGAAGAAACTGGCTGAATGAATCAATGTATAAATAGTAACAAGATGAGGAAGGCTGCAGTGGCCAGATGACAAAAACATTGTGATAAAAACAAGAAAGATGAAGAAACTGGTCTGAATGAATCAATGTATAATAGTAACAAGATGAGACCTCTGCAGTATCAGAAGACAAAACATTGAAAAAACAAGAAAAGATGAAGAAACTGGTTTAATGAAAACATTTATAATATCCCAAGATGAGGAATGGCTGCAATGTCCAATGACAAAACATTAAATAAAAATATCTGAAGAAAGATGAAGAAAACTGGTCTGAATGAATCAATGTATAATAGTAACAAGATAGAAGTATCCTGGCCAGAAGACAAAACATTGTGATAAAAACAAGAAAGATGAAGAAACTGGTCTGAATGAATCAAATAATAGTAACAAGATGAGGAAGGCTGCATTGGCAAAACAATAAAAAAACATGGATAAAACAAGAAAAGATGAAGAAATAAAACATGTATAATAGTAACAAGATGGGGAGGAAGGCTGTAGTAGCCAGATGACAAAACATTGTTGATAAAAACAAGAAAGATGCAGAAACTGGTCTGAATGAATCAGTATCTACAGTAAGCCAACAAGATGAGGAAGGCTGCAGTGTCCAGATGACAAAAACATTGTGATAAAACAAGAAAGAGATGCAGAAACTGGTCTGAATGAATCAATGTATAATAGTAACAAGATGAGGAAGGCTGCAGGCCATATGACAAAATATCAGATAAGAACAAGAAAGATGAAGAAACTGGTCTGAAATTGAATCACTGTCTAATAGTAACAAGGCAGATGAGGAAGGCTGCAGTACAGATGATGCATTGTGATAAAAAACAAATAAAAATGAAGAAGAAATTGGACTGAATGAATCAATGTATAGTAACAAGATGAGGAAGGCTGTGTGGCTAGATGACAAAACATTGTGGAGCAAAAAACAAGAAAGATGCAGAAACTGTCTGAATGAATCAATGTATACAGTAACAAGATGAGGAAGGTTGTAGTGGCCAGATGGACAAAAAAAATTGTGGATAAAAAAGAAAAGAAGAAATTGACCTTGAATGAATCAATGTATAATAGTAACAAGATGAGGAAGGTTGCTGCAGTGGGCTAGAGGACAAAACATTGTGATAAAAAAGAAAGAAGAAGAAGGTTTGAAAAACTGGTCAAGATGAATGAATCAATGACAAAATAGATAAAAAACAACATGAGGAAGGTTGAAGGCATGATGATGAGAAAACAAAGGTGATAAAAACAAGAAAGACGAAGAAACTGGGTCTGAATGAATCAATGTATAATAGTAATAAGATGAGGAAGGTTGCAGGGGCCAGAAGACAAAACATCAGGATAAAAACAAGAAAGATGAAGAAACTGAATGAATCAATGAAATAGTAACAAGATGAGAAGGTTGCAATGTCTGACAAAAACATTGTGAAAAAAACAAGAAAGATGAAGAAACTGGTCTGCAGAATCAATGATGACAAAACATTGTGATGACAAACATTGTGGACAAAACAAGAAAGATGAAGAAATTGGTCTGAAATGAATCAATGTATAATAGTAAATAAGATGAGGAAGGCTGGTGTAAGGCAGGAGTAAGAACAAGGACAAAAACATTGTGATAAAACAAGAAAGATGAAGAAATTGGTCTGAAATGAATCAATGTCTAATAGTAACAAGATGAGGAAGCTGCAGTAGGATGACAAAATATCAGATAAAAAAACAACAAAAATGAAGAAATGGTCTGAAATGAATCAATGTATAATAGTAACAAGATGAGGAAGGCTGTAGTGGCCATGACAAAACATTGTGATAAAAAACAAGAAAGATGAAGAAATTGTCTGAATGAATCAATGTAAGGGTTAGTAACAAGATGAGGAAGGCTGGTGGTGCTGGGAAGACAAAACATTGTGATAAAAATAAAGAAAGATGAAGAAATTGATCTGAATGAACTAAATGTCTACAAGATGAGGAAGGCTGCAGGCAGATGACAAAACATTTGATAAAACAAGAAAGATGAAGAAACTGGTCTGAATGAATCAATGTATACAGTAACAAGATGAGGAAGGCTGCAGGTCAGGGGATGACAAAAACATTGTGGGAGCAAAAAAACAAGAAAAGACGAAGAAACTGGGTCTGAATGAATCAATGTATAATAGTAACAAGATGAGGAAGGTTGCAGAAGTGAATGACAAAACACAGGATAAAAAACAAGAAAGATGAAGAAAATGATCTTAATGAATTAATGTATAATAGTAACAAAATGAGGGAAGGCTGCAGTGGCTAGATGACAAAAACATTGTGATAAAAACAAGAAAGATGAAGAAACTGGTCTGAATGAATCAATGTATACAATAACAAGATGAGGGAAGGCTGTGAAAAGGATGACAAAACATTGTGATAAAAAACAAGAAAGATGAAGAAACTGGGTCTGAATGAATCAATGTATAATAGTAACAAGATGAGGGAAGGTTGCAGGCCAGGAAGACAAAACATTGTGATAAAAACAAGAAAGATGAAGAAACTGATCTGAATGAATTGGGCGTATAACAGTAACAAAGATGAGGAAGGCTGCAGGGCCAGGATGACAAAAAACATTGTGATAAAAAACAAGAAAGATGAAGAAACTGATCTGAAATGAATCAATGTATAATAGTAACAAGATGAGGAAGGCAGGCTGGGGATGACAAAACATTGTGATAAAAAACAAGAAAGACGAAGAAACTGGTCTGAATGAATTAATGTATAAGGTAACAAGATGAGGAAGGCTGGAAAAAGCAGAAGACAAACATTGTGATAAAAAAACAAGAAAGATGAAGAAACTGATCTGAATGAATCAATGTCTACAGTAACAAGATGAGGAAGGCCGTGCGGCCAGATGACAAAACATTGTGATAAAAAAACAAGAAAGATGAAGAAACTGGTCTGAATGAATCAATGTATAATAGTAACAAGATGAGGAAGGCTGCAGTGGCCAGATGACAAAACATTGTGATAAAAAACAAGAAAGATGAAGAAACTGATCTGAATGAATTCAATGTATAATAGTAACAAGATGAGAAAGGGCTGCAGTGGCTAGAAGACAAAAAAACATTGTGATAAAAAACAAGAAAGATGAAGAAACTGGTCTGAATGAATCAATGTATAATAGTAACAAAAGATGAGGAAGGGCTTGCAGGCTAGGATGACAAAAATTGTGATAAAAAACAAGAAAGATGAAGAAACTGATCTGAATGAATCAATGTATAATAGTAACAAGATGAGGAAGGCTGCAGGCTAGATGACAAAACATTGTGATAAAAAACAAGAAAGATGCAGAAACTGGTCTGAATGAATCAATGTATAATAGTAACAAGATGAGGAAGGCTGCAGTGGCTAGATGACAAAAATTGTGACAAAAAACAAGAAAGATGAAGAAACTGATCTGAATGAATCAATGTATACAGTAACAAGATGAGGAAGGTTGCAGGGCCAGATGACAAAAAAACATTGTGATAAAAAAACAAGAAAGATGAAGAAAACTGGTCTGAATGAATCAATGTATAATAGTAACAAGATGAGGAAGGCTGCAGTGGCTAGGATGACAAAAAACATTGTGATAAAACAAGAAAGATGAAGAAACTGATCTGAATGAATCAATGTCTAATAGTAACAAGATGATGAGGAAGGCAGGGTTGTGATGACAAAACATTGTGATAAAACAAAAAATGAAGAAAACTGGTCTTGAATGAATCAATGTATAATAGTAACAAGATGAGGGAAGGCTGCAGTGGCCAGATGACAAAAAACATTGTGATAAAAAAACAAGAAAAGATGCAGAAACTGGTCTGAATGAATTAATGTATATAGTAACAAAAGATGAGGGAAGGTTGCAGGCTAGATGACAAAACATTGTGATAAAAAACAAGAAAGATGCAGAAATCTGGTCTGAATGAATCAATGTATAATAGTAACAAGATGAGGAAGGCTGCAGGGCTAGGATGACAAAACATTGTGATAAAAAAACAAGAAAGATGAAGAAACTGGTCTGAAATGAATCAATGTCTAATAGTAACAAGATGAGGAAGGCGAGGAAGGATGACAAAAATATTGTGGATAAAAAACAACAAAAATGAAGAAACTGGTCTAATGAATCAATGTATAATAGTAACAAGATGAGGAAGGCTGCAGGGCTGGGATGACAAAAAACATTGTGATAAAAAAACAAGAAAGACAAGAAACTGGTCTGAATGAATCAATGTATAATAGTAACAAGATGAGGAAGGCTGCAGGGCTAGATGACAAAACATTGTGATAAAAACAAGAAAGATGCAGAAACTGGTCTGAATGAATCAATGTCTAATAGTAACAAGATGAGGAAGGCTGCAGTGGCCAAATGACAAAACATTGTGATAAAAACAAGAAAGATGAAGATACTGGTCTGAATGAATCAATGTCTAATAGTAACAAGATGAGGAAGGCTGCGGCCAGATGACAAAAACATTGGATAAAAAACAACAAATGAAGAAACTGGTCTTGAATGAATCAATGTATACAGTAACAAGATGAGGAAGGGGCTGGGCCGATGACAAAAAACATTGTGATAAAAACAAGAAAGATGAAGAAACTGGTCTGAATGAATCAATGTATAATAGTAACAAGAGAGGAAGGTTGCAAAATAGGGATGACAAAAACATTGTGATAAAAAAACAAGAAAAGATGAAGAAACTGGTCTGAATGAATCAATGTCTAATAGTAACAAGATGAGGGAAGGCTGCGGGCCAGATGACAAAACATTGTGATAAAAAACAAGAAAATGAAGAAACTGGTCTGAATGAATCAATGTCTAATAGTAACAAGATGAGGAAGGCTGCAGTGGCCAGATGACAAAAACATTGTGATAAAAAAATAACAAAAATGAAGAAACGGGTCTGAATGAATCAATGAATGTTAGTAACAAGATGAGAAGGCTGCAGTGCTGCATGACAAAACATTGTGGATAAAAAACAAGAAAGATGAAGAAACTGGTCTGAATGAATCAATGTATAATAGTAACAAGATGAGGAAGGCTGCAGGCTAGATGACAAAACATTGTGATAAAAAACAAGAAAGATGAAGAAACTGGGTCTGAATGAATCAATGTCTAATAGCAAGATGAGGAAGGTTGCAGGGCCAGATGACAAAACATTGTGATAAAAAACAACAAAAAATGAAGAAACTGGTCTGAAATGAATCAATGTCTAAGGTAAAAAGATGAGGAAGGCTGCAGGCTGGGATGACAAAACACATTGTAAAAAACAAGAAAGATGAAGAAACTGGTCTGAATGAATCAATGGTTAATAGTAACAAGATGAGGGAAGGCTGTGAAGCTGATGACAAAACATTGTGATAAAAAACAAGAAAGATGAAGAAATTGGTCTGAATGAATCAATGTATACAGTAACAAGATGAGGAAGAAGGAAAAAGCAAATGACAAAAACATCAGGATAAAAACAAGAAAGATGAAGAAACTGGTCTGAATGAATCAATGTATAATAGTAACAAGAGAGAAGTTGCAGGGCTAGATGACAAAACATTGATAAAACAACAAAATGAAGAAACTGGTCTGAATGAATCAATGTCTAATAGTAACAAGATGAGGAAGGCTGCAGTGCCCAGATGACCAAAAAACATTGTGATAAAAAAAACAAGAAAATGAAGAAACTGTCTGAATGAATCAATGTATAATAGTAACAAGATGAGGAAGGCTGCAGGGCCAGATGACAAAAAACATCAGGATAAAAACAAGAAAGATGAAAACTGGTCTGAATGAATCAATGTATAATAGTAATAAGATGAGGAAGGCTGAGTGCCAGATGACAAAAACATTGTGATAAAACAAGAAAGATGAAGAAACTGGTCTGAATGAATCAATGTATAATAGTAATAAGATGAGGAAGGCTGCAGTGCCCAGATGACAAAACACAGGATAAAACAAGAAAAAATGAAGAAACTTGGTCTGAAATGAATCAATATGTAAATAGTAACAAGATGAGGAAGGCTGTAGTGGCCAGGATGACAAAAACATTGTGATAAAAACAAGAAAGATGAAGAAACTGGTCTGAATGAATCAATGTATACAGTAATAAGATGAGGAAGGCTGCAGAGGCCAGATGACAAAAACATTGTGATAAAAAAACAAGAAGAAGAAGAAACTGGTCTGAAATGAATCAATGTATAAAAAAGTAACAAGATGAAGAAGGTAGTGGCCAGATGACAAAAACATCATAAAAACAAGAAAGATGAAGAAACTGGTCTGAATGAATCAATGTATAATAGTAATAAGATGAGGAAGGCTGGTGGCCAGATGACAAAAACATTGTGATAAAACAAGAAAGATGAAGAAAACTGGTCTGAATAAATCAATGTATAATAGGCAATGATGAGGGAAGGTTGCAGTGGCCAGATGACAAAAACATTCAGGATAAAAAACAAGAAAGATGAAGAAACTGGTCTGAATGAATCAATGTCTACAGTAACAAGATGAGGAAGGTGCAGGGTTGATGACAAAAAACATTGTGAAAAACAACAAAAATGAAGAAACTGGTCTGAATGAATCAATGTATAATAGTAACAAAGATGAGAAAGGCTGCAGGCCAGATGACAAAACATTGTAGGATAAAAACAAGAAAGGATGCAGAAATGGTCTGA
Source organism: Acanthosepion pharaonis (assembly GCA_903632075.3). NCBI lineage: Eukaryota > Metazoa > Mollusca > Cephalopoda > Sepiida > Sepiidae > Acanthosepion > Acanthosepion pharaonis. The sequence continues at coordinate 1,669,607 of CAHIKZ030005025.1, read as the reverse complement.
ATGAATTAATGTATAATAGTAACAAGATGAGGAAGGTTGCAGTGGACAAAAACATTGTGGAGCAAAAAACAAGAAAAGATGAAGAAACTGTCTGAATGAATCAATGTATAATAGTAACAAGATGAGAAAGGCTGCAGTGGCCAGATGACAAAAACATTGTGATAAAAACAAAAAGACAAGAAATCCGTCTGAATGAATCAATGTCTAATAGTAACAAGATGAGGAAGAAGGAAAAGTTGGATGACAAAAACATTGTGATAAAAAACAAGAAAAAATGAAGAAACTGGTCTGAATGAATCAATGTATAATAGTAACAAGATGAGGAAGGTTGCAGGCCAGATGACAAAACACAGGATAAAAAACAAGAGATGAAGAAATCTGCCTGAATGAATTGAATACAGTAACAAGATGAGGAAGGCTGCAGGCAGATGACAAAACATTGTGGATAAAAAACAAGAAAGATGAAGAAACTGGTCTGAATGAATCGTCTAATAGTAACAAGATGAGGAAGGTGAAAAATAAATGACAAAAGACATTGATAAAACAAGAAAATGAAGAAACTGGTCTGAATGAATCAAATACCAATAGTAAATAAGATGAGGAAGGTTGCAGGCTGATGACAAAACATTGTGATAAAAACAAGAAAATGAAGAAAATTGGGTCTAGCTGAATCAATGTAATAGAAAATAAGATGAGGAAGCTGCAGGGCCAGATGACAAAAACACAGATAAAACAAGAAAGAGAAACTGTCTGAAATGAATTAATGTTTGGCTAGTAACAAGATGAGAAGGCTGTAGGCAGATGATGACAAACATTGGGATAAAACAAGAAAGATGCAGAAACTGGTCTGAATGGGAACTATGTATAATAAAATAAGATGAGGAAGGCTGCAGGCTGGGGATGACAAAACATTGTGATAAAAAAACAAAAAATGAAGAAACTGGTCTGAAATGAATCAATGTATAATAGTAACAAGATGAGGAAGGCTGCAGTGGCCAGATGACAAAAACATTGATAAAAACAAGAAATGAAGAAACTGGTCTGAATGAATCAATGTATAATAGTAACAAGATGAGGAAGGCTGCAGTGGCCAGATGACAAAAAACATTGTGATAAAAAAACAAGAAAGATGAAGAAACTGGTCTGAATGAATCAATGTATAATAGTAACAAGATGAGGAAGGGTGCAGAGGCCAGATGACAAAACATTGGATAAAAAACAAGAAAGATGAAGAAGAAACTGGTCTGAATGAATCAATGTATAATAGTAAACAAGATGAGGAAGGCTGCAGGGCCAGATGACAAAAACATTGATAAAAAACAAGAAAATGAAGAGATACTGGTCTGAATGAATCAATGTAATAGTAACAAGATGAGGAAGGCTGCAGGCTGATGACAAAAACATTGTGATAAAAAACAAGAAAGATGAAGAAACTGGTCTGAATGAATCAATGTAAATAGTAACAAGATGAGGAAGGCTGCAGTGGCCAGATGACAAAACATTGTGATAAAAACAAGAAAGATGAAGAAACTGGTCTGAATGAATCAATGTATAATAGTAACAAGATGAGGAAGGCTGCAGTGGCCAGATGACAAAACATTGTGATAAAAAAAAAGAAAATGAAGAACTGGTCTGAATGAAATCAATGTCCAATAGTAACAAGATGAGAAGGCTGTAGCCAGATGACAAAACATTGTGATAAAAACAAGAAAGATGAAGAAACTGGTCTGAAATGAATCAATGTGGTAATAGTAACAAGATGAGGAAGGCTGCAGTGGCCAGATGACAAAACATTGTGATAAAAACAAGAAAGATGAAGAAACTGGTCTGAATGAATCAATGTATAATAGTAACAAGATGAGAAAGGCTGCAGTGGCTAGGATGACAAACATTGTGATAAAACAAGAAAGATGAAGAAACTGGTCTGAATGAATGATGTATAATAGTAACAAGATGAGAAGGCTGCAGGGCCAGATGACAAACATTGGATAAAAAAACAAGAAAGATGAAGAAACTGGTCTGAATGAATCAATGCATAATAGTAACAAGATGAGGAAGGCTGCAGTGGCCAGATGACAAAACATTGTGGATAAAAACAAGAAAGATGAAGAAACTGGTCTGAATGAATCAATGACAAGATGAGGGAAGGCTGCAAAGGATGACAAAAACATTGATAAAAACAAGAAAGATGAAGAAACTGGTCTGAATGAATCAATGTATAATAGTAACAAGATGAGGAAGGCTGCAGTGGCCAGATGACAAAACATTGTGATAAAAAAAAACAAAAAATGAAGAAACTGGTCTGAATGAATCAATGTATAATAGTAACAAGATGAGGAAGGCTGCAGTGGCCAGATGACAAAAAACATTGTGATAAAAAACAAGAAAGATGAAGAAACTGGTCTGAATGAATCAATGTATAATAGTAACAAGATGAGGAAGGCCAGCAATGGCCAGATGACAAAAACATTGTGATAAAAAACAAGAAAGATGAAGAAACTGGTCTGAATGAATCAATGTAATAGTAACAAGATGAGGAAGGCTGCAGGGCCAGATGACAAAAAACATTGTGATAAAAACAAGAAAGATGAAGAAACTGGTCTGAAATGAATCAATGTATATTAGTAACAAGATGAGGAAGGAAAAAGGCCAGATGACAAAAAATATTTTGATAAAAAACAAGAAAAATGAAGAAACTGGTCTGAATGAATCAATGTATAATAGTAAACAAGATGAGGAAGGCTGTGTCAGTGGCAAGATGAAACAAAAACATTGAAACTGATAAAAACAAGAAAAGATGAAGAAAAACATGGTCTGAAAGATGAATCAATGAATATAATAGTAACAAGATGAGGAAGGCTGCAGGGCCAGATGACAAAACATTGTGATAAAAACAAGAAAGATGAAGAAACTGGTCTGAATGAATCAATGTATAATAGTAACAAGATGAGGAAGGCTGCAGTGGCCAGATGATGACAAAAACATCTGCCAATGATAAAAAACAAGAAAAGATGAAGAAAAATATGGATAAAAACTGAATGAATCAATGTATAATAGTAACAAGATGAGGAAGGCTGCAGTGGCCAGATGACAAAACATTGTGATAAAACAAGAAAGATGAAGAAACTGGTCTGAATGAATCAATGTATAATAGTAACAAGATGAGGAAGGCTGTAGTCCAGATGACAAAACATTGTGATAAAACAAGAAAGATGAAGAAACTGGTCTGAATGAATCAATGTACAATAACAAGATGAGGAAGGCTGCAGTGGCCAGATGACAAAACATTGTGATAAAAAAAACAAGAAAAATGAAGAAACTGGTCTGAATGAATCAATGTATAATAGTAACAAGATGAGGAAGGCTGCAGGCTGGAAGACAAAAACATTGTGATAAAAACAAAAAAAATGAAGAAACTGGTCTGGAATAAAAATAGTAACAAGAAAGAAGGCTGCAGAAAAACATGGTGATAAAATGAAAGATGAAAACTGGTCTGAATGAATCAATGTAACAAGATGAGGAAGGCTGCAGGCCAGATGACAAAAACAGATAAAAAACAAAGAAAGATGAAGAAACTGGTCTGAATGAATCAATGTATAAAAAGTAACAAGATGAGGAAGGCTGCAGGCCAGATGACAAAACATTGTGATAAAAAACAAGAAAGATGAAGAAACTGGTCTGAAATGAATCAATGTATAATAGTAACAAGATAAGGAAGGCTGCAAGATGACAAACATTGTGATAAAACAAGAAAGATGAAGAAACTGGTCTGAATGAATCAAAACAAGATGAGGAAGGCTGCAGGCTAGATGACAAAACATTGAAAAACAAAAAATGAAGAAACTGGTCTGAATGAATCAATGTATAATAGTAACAAGATGAGGAAGGCTGCAGTAACAGATGACAAAACATTGTATAAAAAACAAGAAAGATGAAGAAACTGGTCTGAATGAATCAATGTATAATAGGATGAGGAAGGCTGGGAGGCCAGATGACAAAACATTGGGATAAAACAAGAAAGATGAAGAAACTGGTCTGAATGAATCAATGTATAATAGTAACAAGATGAGGAAGGCTGCAGTGGCCAGATGACAAAAACATTGTGATAAAAAACAAGAAAGATGAAGAAACTGGTCTGAATGAATCAATGTCTAATAGTAACAAGAGATGAGGAAGGCTGCAGGGCCAGATGACAAAACATTGTGATAAAACAAGAAAAATGAAGAAACTGGTCTGAATGAATCAATGTATAATAGTAACAAGATGAGGAAGGCTGCAGTGGCCAGATGACAAAACATTGTGGATAAAAACAAGAAAGATGAAGAAACTGGTCTGAATGAATCAATGTATAATAGTAACAAGATGAGGAAGGCTGCAGGGCCAGATGACAAAACATTGTGATAAAAAAACAGAAAGATGAAGAAACTGGTCTGAATGAATCAATGTATAATAGTAACAAGATGAGGAAGGCTGCAGGGCCAGATGACAAAAACATTGTGATAAAAAACAAGAAAGATGAAGAAACTGGTCTGAATGAATCAATGTATAATAGTAACAAGATGAGGAAGGCTGCAGTGGCCAGAATGACAAAACATTGTGGATAAAAACAAGAAAGATGAAGAAAACTGGTCTGAATGAATCAATGTATAATAGTAAATAAGATGAGGAAGGTTGCAGTGGCCAGATGACAAAAAATTGTGATAAAAAACAAGAAAGATGAAGAAACTGGTCTGAATGAATCAATGTATAATAGTAACAAGATGAGGAAGGCTGCAGTGGCCAGATGACAAAACATTGTGATAAAAACAAGAAAAGATGAAGAAACTGGTCTGAATGAATCAATGTATAATAGTAACAAGATGAGGAAGGCTGCAGGTCCAGATGACAAAAAAAAGATACATTGTGATAAAAACAAGAAAAGATGAAGAAACTGGTCTGAAATGAATCAATGTATAATAGTAACAAGATGAGGAAGGCTGCAGGCAAAATATCAGATGACAAAACATTGTGATAAAAAAACAAGAAAGATGAAGAAACTGGTCTGAATGAATCAATGTATAATAGTAACAAGATGAGGAAGGCTGCAGTGTCCAGATGACAAAACACAGATAAAAAACAAGAAAGATGAAGAAACTGGTCTGAATGAATCAATGTATAATAGTAAGATGAGGAAGGCTGCAGGGCCAGATGACAAAAACATTGTGATAAAAACAAGAAAATGAAGAAACTGTCTGAATGAATCAATGTATAATAGTAACAAGATGAGGAAGGCTGCAGTGCCCAGAAGACAAAACATTGATAAAAACAAGAAAGATGAAGAAACTGGTCTGAATGAATCAATGTCTAATAGTAACAAGATGAGGAAGGTTGCAGGCCAGATGACAAAACATTGTGATAAAAAAACAAGAAAGATGAAGAAATGGTCTGAATGAATCAATGTATAATAGTAACAAGATGAGGAAGGCTGCAGTGGCCAGATGACAAAACATTGTGGGAAAAAACAAGAAAGATGAAGAAACTGTCTGAATGAATCAATGTATAATAGTAACAAGATGAGGAAGGCTGCAGTGGCCAGATGACAAAAAACATTTTGATAAAAAAACAAGAAAGATGAAGAAACTGGTCTGAATGAATCAATGTATAATAGTAAATAAGATGAGGAAGGCTGCAGTGGCCAGATGACAAAACATTGTGATAAAAACAAGAAAGATGAAGAAACTGGTCTGAATGAATCAATGTATAATAGTAACAAGATGAGGAAGGCTGCATTGGCCAGATGACAAAACATTGATAAAAACAAGAAAGATGAAGAAACTGGTCTGAATGAATCAATGTATAATAGTAACAAGATGAGGAAGGCTGCAGGGCCAGATGACAAAAACATTGTGATAAAAAAAAGAAAGATGAAGAAACTGGTCTGAATGAATCAATGTATAATAGTAACAAGATGAGGAAGGCTGCATTGGCTAGATGACAAAAAATTGTGATAAAAAACAAGAAAGATGAAGAAACTGGTCTGAATGAATCAATGTATAATAGTAACAAGATGAGGAAGGCTGCAGTGGCCAGATGACAAAAAACATTGTGATAAAAACAAGAAAGATGAAGAAACTGGTTCAATGAATCAATGTAAATAGTAACAAGATGAGAAGGCTGGCTGGCTAGATGACAAAAACAGGTCTGAAGAAACTGGGCTGAAACAAATGAGGAAGGCTAAAAAAAGAAAGAGGAAGAAACTGGTCTGAATGAATCAATGTATAATAGTAACAAGATGAGGAAGGCTGCAGGGCCAGAAGACAAAACATTGTGATAAAAACAAGAAAGATGAAGAAACTGGTCTGAATGAATCAATGTATATTAGTAACAAGATGAGGAAGGCTGCAGGGCCAGATGACAAAAACATTGTGATAAAAAACAAGAAAGATGAAGAAACTGGTCTGAATGAATCAATGTAAACAAGATGAGGAAGGCTGCAAATGGCCAGGATGACAAAAACAGATAAAACAAGAAAGATGGAAATCTGGTGGAATGAATCAATGTATAATAGTAACAAGATGAGGAAGGCAAAACACAAAACATTGTGATAAAAACAAGAAAGATGAAGAAATTGGTCTGAATGAATCAATGTATAATAGCAATAAGATGAGGAAGGCTGCAGGGCCAGAAGACAAAAACATTGTGATAAAAACAAGAAAGATGAAGAAACTGGTCTGAATGAATCAATGTATAATAGTAACAAGATGAGGAAGGCTGCAGGGCCAGATGACAAAACATTGCAAGAAAGATGAAGAAACTGGTCTGAATGAATCAATGTATAATAGTAACAAGATGAGGAAGGCTAGTGGCCAGAAGACAAAAACATTGTGATAAAAAAACAAGAAAGATGAAGAAACTGGTCTGAATGAATCAATGTATAATAGTAACAAGATGAGAAGGCTGCAGTGGCCAGATGACAAAACATTGTGATAAAAAACAGAAAAGATGAAGAAACTGGTCTGAATGAATCAATGTATAATAGTAACAAGATGAGGAAGGCTGCAGTGGCCAGATGACAAAACATTGTGATAAAAAACAAGAAAGATGAAGAAACTGGTCTGAATGAATCAATGTATAATAGTAACAAGATGAGGAAGGCTGCAGTGGCCAGATGACAAAAACATTGTGATAAAAACAAGAAAGATGAAGAAACAGGTCTGAATGAATCAATGTATAATAGTAACAAGATGAGGAAGGCTGCAGTGGCCAGATGACAAAAACATTGTGATAAAAACAAGAAAGATGAAGAAACTGGTCTGAATGAATCAATGTATAATAGTAACAAGATGAGGAAGGCTGCAGATGAATGGATGACAAAAACATTGTGATAAAAAAACAAGAAAGATGAAGAAAAACTGGTCTGAATGAATCAATGTATAATAGTAACAAGATGAGGAAGGCTGCAGTGGCTAGATGACAAAACATTGTGATAAAAACAAGAAAGATGAAGAAACTGGTCTGAATGAATCAATGTATAATAGTAACAAGATGAGGAAGGCTGCAGTGGCCAGATGACAAAACATTGTGATAAAAAACAAGAAAAAGATGAAGAAACTGGTCTGGAATGAATCAATGTATAATAGTAACAAGATGAGGAAGGCTGCAGGTGGCCAGATGACAAAACATTGTGATAAAAAACAAGAAAGATGAAGAAACTGGTCTGAATGAATCAATGTATAATAGTAACAAGATGAGGAAGGCTGCAGTGGCCAGATGACAAAACATTGTGATAAAAAACAAGAAAGATGAAGAAACTGGTCTGAATGAATCAATGTAACAAAACATAGTAACAAGATGAGGAAGGCTGCAGTGTCCAGATGACAAAACATTGTGATAAAAACAAGAAAGATGAAGAAACTGGTCTGAATGAATCAATGTATAATAGTAACAAGATGAGGAAGGCTGCAGTGGCCAGATGACAAAACATTGTGATAAAAACAAGAAAGATGAAGAAACTGGTCTGAATGAATCAATGTATAATAGTAACAAGATGAGGAAGGCTGCAGGGCCAGATGACAAAACATTGTGATAAAAAAACAAGAAAGATGAAGAAACTGGTCTGAATGAATCAATGTATAATAGTAACAAGATGAGGAAGGCTGCAGTACAGATGACAAAACATTGTGATAAAAACAAGAAAGATGAAGAAACTGGTCTGAATGAATCAATGTATACAGTAACAAGATGAGGAAGGCTGCAGTGGCCAGATGACAAAAATATTGATAAAAACAAGAAAGATGAAGAAACTGGTCTGAATGAATCAATGTATAATAGTAACAAGATGAGGAAGGCTGCAGTGTGGCCAGATGACAAAAAACATTGTGATAAAAAACAAGAAAGATGAAGAAACTGGTCGGAATGAATCAATGTATAATAGTAACAAGATGAGGAAGGCTAAAGTGGCCAGATGACAAAACATTGTGATAAAAACAAGAAAGATGAAGAAACTGGTCTGAATGAATCAATGTATATTAGTAACAAGATGAGGAAGGCTGCAGTGGCCAGATGACAAAACATTGTGATAAAAAAACAAGAAAGATGAAGAAACTGGTCTGAATGAATCAATGTATAATAGTAACAAGATGAGGAAGGCTGCAGGGCAGATGACAAAACATTGATAAAAACAAGAAAGATGAAGAAACTGGTCTGAATGAATCAATGTATAATAGTAACAAGATGAGGAAGGCTGCAGTGGCCAGATGACAAAACATTGTGATAAAAAACAAGAAAGATGAAGAAACTGGTCTGAATGAATCAATGTATAATAGTAACAAGATGAGGAAGGCTGCAGGGCAGATGACAAAAACATTGTGATAAAAAAACAAGAAAAGATGCAGAAACTGGTCTGAATGAATCAATGTATAATATAACAAGATGAGGAAGGCTGCAGTGGCCAGATGACAAAACATTGTGATAAAAACAAGAAAGATGAAGAAACTGGTCTGAATGAATCAATGTATAATAGTAACAAGATGAGGAAGGCTGCAGTGGCCAGATGACAAAAACATTGTGATAAAAACAAGAAAGATGAAGAAACTGGTCTGAATGAATCAATGTATAATAGTAACAAGATGAGGAAGGCTGCAGTGGCCAGATGACAAAACATTGTGATATAAAACAAGAAAGATGAAGAAACTGTCTGAATGAATCAATGTATAATAGTAACAAGATGAGGAAGGCTGCAGTGGCCAGATGACAAAACATTGTGATAAAAAAACAAGAAAGATGAAGAAACTGGTCTGAATGAATCAATGTATAATAGTAACAAGATGAGGAAGGCTGGCGGCTGATGACAAAACATTGTGATAAAAAACAAGAAAGATGAAGAAACTGGTCTGAAATGAATCAATGTATAATAGTAACAAGATGAGGAAGGCTGCAGTGTCCAGATGACAAAACATTGTGATAAAAAAAACAAGAAAGATGAAGAAACTGGTCTGAATGAATCAATGTATAATAGTAACAAGATGAGGAAGGCTGCATTGGCCAGATGACAAAACATTGTGATAAAAACAAGAAAGATGAAGAAACTGGTCTGAATGAATCAATGTATAATAGTAACAAGATGAGAAGGCTGCAGTGGCCAGATGACAAAACATTGTGATAAAAAACAAGAAAGATGAAGAAACTGGTCTGAATGAATCAATGTATAATAGTAACAAGATGAGGAAGGCTGCAGTGTCCAGATGACAAAAACATTGTGATAAAAACAAGAAAGATGAAGAAACTGGTCTGAATGAATCAATGTATAATAGTAACAAGATGAGGAAGGCTGCAGTGGCCAGATGACAAAAAACATTGTGATAAAAACAAGAAAGATGAAGAAACTGGTCTGAATGAATCAATGTATAATAGTAACAAGATGAGGAAGGCTGCAGGCCAGATGACAAAACATTGTGATAAAAAAACAAGAAAGATGAAGAAACTGGTCTGAATGAATCAATGTATAATAGTAACAAGATGAGGAAGGCTGCAGGGCCAGATGACAAAACATTGTGATAAAAACAAGAAAGATGAAGAAACTGGTCTGAATGAATCAATGTATAATAGTAACAAGATGAGGAAGGCTGCAGTGTCCAGATGACAAAACATTGTGGATAAAAAACAAGAAAGATGAAGAAACTGGTCTGAATGAATCAATGTATAATAGTAACAAGATGAGGAAGGCTGCAGTGTCCAGATGACAAAACATTGTGATAAAAACAAGAAAGATGAAGAAACTGGTCTGAATGAATCAATGTATGAACAAGATGAGGAAGGCTGCAGGCCAGATGACAAAACATTGTGATAAAAAAAGAAGAAGATGAAGAAACTGGTCTGAAATGAATCAATGTATAATAGTAATAAGATGAGGAAACTGCAGTCTAGAAGACAAAACATTGTGATAAAACAAGAAAGATGAAGAACTGGTCTGAAATGAATCAATGTATAATAGTAACAAGATGAGGAAGGCTGCAGGGCCAGAAGACAAAACATTGTGATAAAAAAACAAGAAAGATGAAGAAAAATGGGTCTGAATGAATCAATGTATAATAGTAACAAGATGAGGAAGGCTGCAGGCCAGATGACAAAAACATTGTGATAAAAAAACAAGAAAGATGAAGAAACTGGTCTGAATGAATCAATGTATAATAGTAACAAGATGAGGAAGGCTGCAGTGGCCAGATGACAAAACATTGTGATAAAAACAAGAAAGATGAAGAAACTGGTCTGAATGAATCAATGTATAATAGTAACAAGATGAGGAAGGCCGGTGGCCAGATGACAAAACATTGTGATAAAAACAAGAAAGATGAAGAAACTGGTCTGAATGAATCAATGTATAATAGTAACAAGATGAGGAAGGCTGCAATGGCCAGATGACAAAACATTGTGATAAAAACAAGAAAGATGAAGAAACTGGTCTGAATGAATCAATGTATAATAGTAACAAGATGAGGAAGGCTGCAGGGCTAGATGACAAAACATTGTGATAAAAACAAGAAAGATGAAGAAACTGGTCTGAATGAATCAATGTATAATAGTAACAAGATGAGGAAGGCTGCAGTGGCCAGATGACAAAACATTGTGATAAAAAACAAGAAAGATGAAGAAACTGGTCTGAATGAATCAATGTATAATAGTAAATAAGATGAGGAAGGCTGCAGTGGCCAGAAGACAAAACATTGTGATAAAAACAAGAAAGATGAAGAAACTGGTCTGAATGAATCAATGTATAATAGTAACAAGATGAGGAAGGCTGCAGTGGCCAGATGACAAAACATTGTGATAAAAAACAAGAAAAGATGAAGAAACTGGTCTGAATGAATCAATGTATAATAGTAACAAGATGAGGAAGGCTGCAGTGGCCAGATGACAAAACATTGTGATAAAAAACAAGAAAGATGAAGAAACTGGTCTGAATGAATCAATGTATAATAGTAACAAGATGAGGAAGGCTGCAGGGCCAGATGACAAAACATTGTGATAAAAAACAAGAAAGATGAAGAAACTGGTCTGAATGAATCAATGTAAATAGTAACAAGATGAGGAAGGCTGCAGTGGCCAGATGACAAAAACATTGTGATAAAACAAGAAAGATGAAGAAACTGGTCTGAATGAATCAATGTATAATAGTAACAAGATGAGGAAGGCTGCAGTGGCCAGAAGACAAAACATTGTGATAAAAACAAGAAAGATGAAGAAACTGGTCTGAATGAATCAATGTATAATAGTAACAAGATGAGGAAGGCTGCAGGCTAGAAGACAAAAACATTGTGATAAAAAACAAGAAAGATGAAGAAACTGGTCTGAATGAATCAATGTATAATAGTAACAAGATGAGGAAGGCTGCATTGGCCAGATGACAAAACATTGTAAAAACAAGAAAAGATGAAGAAACTGGTCTGAATGAATCAATGTATAATAGTAACAAGATGAGGAAGGCTGCAGGGCCAGATGACAAAAATTGTGATAAAAAACAAGAAAAATGAAGAAACTGGTCTGAATGAATCAATGTATAATAGTAACAAGATGAGGAAGGCTGCAGTGCTCCAGATGACAAAACATTGTGATAAAAACAAGAAAGATGAAGAAACTGGTCTGAATGAATCAATGTATAATAGTAACAAGATGAGGAAGGCTGCAGTGGCCAGATGACAAAAAACATTGTGATAAAAAACAAGAAAGATGAAGAAACTGGTCTGAATGAATCAATGTATAATAGTAACAAGATGAGGAAGGCTGCAGGCCAGATGACAAAACATTGATAAAAAACAAGAAAGATGAAGAAACTGGTCTGAATGAATCAATGTATAATAGTAACAAGATGAGGAAGGCAGTGGCCAGAAGACAAAACATTGTGATAAAAACAAGAAAGATGAAGAAACTGGTCTGAATGAATCAATGTATAATAGTAACAAGATGAGGAAGGCTGCAGTGGCCAGATGACAAAACATTGTGATAAAACAAGAAAGATGCAGAAACTGGTCTGAATGAATCAATGTATAATAGTAACAAGATGAGGAAGGCTGCAGGCTGGGATGACAAAAAATGAAGATGACAAAACATTGTGATAAAAACAAGAAAGATGAAGACAAAACATGGTCTGAATCAAAACTGGTCTGAATGAATCAATGTATAATAGTAACAAGATGAGGAAGGCTGCAGTGGCAGAAGACAAAAACATTGTGATAAAAAAACAAGAAAGATGAAGAAACTGGTCTGAATGAATCAATGTATAATAGTAACAAGATGAGGAAGGCTGCAGTGGCCAGATGACAAAACATTGTGATAAAACAAGAAAGATGAAGAAACTGGTCTGAATGAATCAATGTATAATAGTAACAAGATGAGGAAGGCTGCAGTGTCTAGATGACAAAAACATTGTGATAAAAACAAGAAAGATGAAGAAACTGGTCTGAATGAATCAATGTATAATAGTAACAAGATGAGGAAGGCTGCAGCCAGATGACAAAACATTGTGATAAAAACAAGAAAGATGAAGAAACTGGTCTGAATGAATCAATGTATAATAGTAACAAGATGAGGAAGGCTGCAGTGGGATGACAAAACATTGTGATAAAAACAAGAAAGATGAAGAAACTGGTCTGAATGAATCAATGTATAATAGTAACAAGATGAGGAAGGCTGCAGTGGCCAGATGACAAAACATTGTGATAAAAAAACAAGAAAGATGAAGAAACTGGTCTGAATGAATCAATGTATAATAGTAACAAGATGAGGAAGGCTGCAGGTCCAGATGACAAAACATTGTGATAAAAAACAAGAAAGATGAAGAAACTGGTCTGAATGAATCAATGTATAATAGTAACAAGATGAGGAAGGCTGCAGTGGCCAGATGACAAAACATTGATAAAAACAAGAAAGATGAAGAAACTGGTCTGAATGAATCAATGTATAAGTAACAAGATAACAAGATGAGGAAGGCGATAAAACAAGAAAGAGATGCAGAAACTGGTCAGAATGAAAAACATAACAAGGAAGGAAGATAAAAAACAAGAAAAAACAAGAAAGATGAAGAAACTGGTCTGAATGAATCAATGTATAATAGTAACAAGATGAGGAAGGCTGCATTGGCCAGATGACAAAACATTGTGATAAAAAACAAGAAAGATGAAGAAACTGGTCTGAATGAATCAATGTATAATAGTAACAAGATGAGGAAGGCTGCAGTGGCCAGATGACAAAACATTGTGATAAAAAACAAGAAAGATGAAGAAACTGGGTCTGAATGAATCAATGTATAATAGTAACAAGATGAGGAAGGCTGCAGTGTCCAGATGACAAAACATTGTGATAAAAAACAAGAAAGATGAAGAAACTGGTCTGAATGAATCAATGTATAATAGTAACAAGATGAGGAAGGCTGCAGGGCCAGATGACAAAAACATTGTGATAAAAACAAGAAAGATGAAGAAACTGGTCTGAATGAATCAATGTATAATAGTAACAAGATGAGGAAGGCTGCAGTGGCCAGATGACAAAACATTGTGATAAAAAACAAGAAAGATGAAGAAACTGGTCTGAATGAATCAATGTATAATAGTAACAAGATGAGGAAGGCTGCAGTGGCCAGATGACAAAACATTGTGATAAAAAAAAGAAAAGATGAAGAAACTGGTCTGAATGAATCAATGTATAATAGTAACAAGATGAGGAAGGCTGCAGTGGCCAGATGACAAAACATTGGATAAAAAACAAGAAAGATGAAGAAACTGGTCTGAATGAATCAATGTATAATAGTAACAAGATGAGGAAGGCTGCAGGGCCAGATGACAAAACATTGTGATAAAAAACAAGAAAGATGAAGAAACTGGTCTGAATGAATCAATGTATAATAGTAACAAGATGAGGAAGGCTGCAGTGGCCAGATGACAAAACATTGTGATAAAAAACAAGAAAGATGAAGAAACTGGGCTGAATGAATCAATGTATAATAGTAACAAGATGAGGAAGGTTGCAGTGGCCAGATGACAAAACATTGTGATAAAAACAAGAAAGATGAAGAAACTGGTCTGAATGAATCAATGTATAATAGTAACAAGATGAGGAAGGTGATAAAAACAAGGTGGCCAGATGACAAAACATTGATAAAAACAAGAAAACATGAAGAAACTGGTCTGAATGAATCAATGTATAATAGTAACAAGATGAGGAAGGCTGCAGTGGCCAGATGACAAAACATTGTGATAAAACAAGAAAGATGAAGAAACTGGTCTGAATGAATCAATGTATAATAGTAACAAGATGAGGAAGGCTGCAGTGGCCAGATGACAAAACATTGTGATAAAAACAAGAAAGATGAAGAAAACTGGTCTGAATGAATCAATGTATAATAGTAACAAGATGAGGAAGTTGCTGCAGTGGCCAGATGACAAAACATTGTGATAAAAACAAGAAAGATGAAGAAACTGGTCTGAATGAATCAATGTATAATAGTAACAAGATGAGGAAGGCTGCAGTGGCAAAAACATTGAGAAGACAAAACATTGTGATAAAAACAAGAAAGATGAAGAAACTGGGTCTGAATGAATCAATGTATAATAGTAACAAGATGAGGAAGGCTGCATTGGCCAGATGACAAAACATTGTGATAAAAAAACAAGAAAGATGAAGAAACTGGTCTGAATGAATCAATGTATAATAGTAACAAGATGAGGAAGGCTGCAGTGGCCAGATGACAAAACATTGTGATAAAAACAAGAAAGATGAAGAAACTGGTCTGAATGAATCAATGTATAATAGTAACAAGATGAGGAAGGCTGCAGTGGCCAGATGACAAAACATTGTGATAAAAACAAGAAAGATGAAGAAACTGGTCTGAATGAATCAATGTATAATAGTAACAAGATGAGGAAGGCTGCAGTGTCCAGATGACAAAACATTGTGATAAAAACAAGAAAGATGAAGAAACTGGTCTGAATGAATCTGAATGAATAACAATGTGCATATGACAAAACATTGTAGTAAAACAAGAAAGATGAAGGAAGGTCTGAATGAATCAATGTATAATAGTAACAAAAGATGACGAAACATTGTGATAAAAACAAGAAAGATGAAGAAACTGGTCTGAATGAATCAATGTATAATAGTAACAAGATGAGGAAGGCTGCAGTGGCCAGATGACAAAACATTGTGATAAAAACAAGAAAAATGAAGAAACTGGTCTGAATGAATCAATGTATAATAGTAACAAGATGAGGAAGGCTGCAGTGGCCAGATGACAAAAACATTGTGATAAAAAACAAGAAAGATGAAGAAACTGGTCTGAATGAATCAATGTATAATAGTAACAAGATGAGGAAGGCTGCAGTGGCCAGATGACAAAACATTGTGATAAAACAAGAAAGATGAAGAAACTGGTCTGAATGAATCAATGTATAATAGTAACAAGATGAGGAAGGCTGCAGTGGCCAGATGACAAAACATTGTGATAAAAAAACAAGAAAGATGAAGAAACTGGTCTGAATGAATCAATGTATAATAGTAACAAGATGAGGAAGGCTGCAGTGTCCAGATGACAAAACATTGTGATAAAAACAAGAAAGATGAAGAAACTGGTCTGAATGAATCAATGTATAATAGTAACAAGATGAGGAAGGCTGCAGTGTCCAGATGACAAAACATTGTGATAAAAAACAAGAAAGATGAAGAAACTGGTCTGAATGAATCAATGTATAATAGTAACAAGATGAGGAAGGCTGCAGTGTCCAAGAAGACAAAACATGAGGAAGAGTGATAAAAACAACAAGAAAAGATGAAAAACTGGTCTGAATGAATCAATGTATAATAGTAACAAGATGAGGAAGGCTGCAGTGCCAGATGACAAAACATTGTGATAAAAAAACAAGAAAGATGAAGAAACTGGTCTGAATGAATCAATGTATAATAGTAACAAGATGAGGAAGGCTGCAGTGTCCAGAAGACAAAACATTGTGATAAAAAACAAGAAAGATGAAGAAACTGGTCTGAATGAATCAATGTATAATAGTAACAAGATGAGGAAGGCTGCAGTGGCCAGATGACAAAAACATTGTGATAAAAAACAAGAAAGATGAAGAAACTGGTCTGAATGAATCAATGTATAATAGTAACAAGATGAGGAAGGCTGCAGGCCAGATGACGAAACATTGTGATAAAACAAGAAAGATGAAGAAACTGGTCTGAATGAATCAATGTATAATAGTAACAAGATGAGGAAGGCTGCAGTGCCCAGATGACAAAACATTGTGATAAAAAACAAGAAAGAGATGAAGAAACTGGTCTGAATGAATCAATGTATAATAGTAACAAGATGAGGAAGGCTGCAGTGTCCAGAAGACAAAACATTGTGATAAAAAAAAAGAAAGATGCAAAGAAACTGGTCTGAATGAATCAATGTATAATAGTAACAAGATGAGGAAGGCTGCAGTGTCAGATGACAAAACATTGTGATAAAAAACAAGAAAGATGAAGAAACTGGTCTGAATGAATCAATGTATAATAGTAACAAGATGAGGAAGGCTGCAGTGGCCAGATGACAAAACATTGTGATAAAAACAAGAAAGATGAAGAAACTGGTCTGAATGAATCAATGTATAATAGTAACAAGATGAGGAAGGGTGCAGTGTCCAGAAGACAAAACATTGTGATAAAAACAAGAAAGATGAAGAAACTGGTCTGAATGAATCAATGTATAATAGTAACAAGATGAGGAAGGCTGCAGTGTCCAGATGACAAAACATTGTGATAAAAACAAGAAAGATGAAGAAACTGGTCTGAATGAATCAATGTATAATAGTAACAAGATGAGGAAGGCTGCAGTGGCCAGATGACGAAACATTGTGATAAAAACAAGAAAGATGAAGAAACTGGTCTGAATGAATCAATGTATAATAGTAACAAGATGAGGAAGGTGCAGTGTCCAGATGACAAAACATTGTGATAAAAACAAGAAAGATGAAGAAACTGGTCTGAATGAATCAATGTATAATAGTAACAAGATGAGGAAGGCTGCAGTGGCCAGATGACAAAACATTGTGATAAAAAAACAAGAAAGATGAAGAAACTGGTCTGAATGAATCAATGTATAATAGTAACAAGATGAGGAAGGCTGCAGTGGCCAGATGACAAAACATTGTGATAAAAACAAGAAAGATGAAGAAACTGGTCTGAATGAATCAATGTATAATAGTAACAAGATGAGGAAGGCTGCAGTGGCCAGAAGACAAAAAAAACATTGTGATAAAAACAAGAAAAGATGAAGAAACTGGGTCTGAATGAATCAATGTATAATAGTAACAAGATGAGGAAGGCTGCAGGGCCAGATGACAAAACATTGTGATAAAAACAAGAAAGATGAAGAAACTGGGCTGAATGAATCAATGTATAATAGTAACAAGATGAGGAAGGCTGCAGTGGCCAGATGACAAAACATTGTGATAAAAACAAGAAAGATGAAGAAACTGGTCTGAATGAATCAATGTATAATAGTAACAAGATGAGGAAGGCTGCAGTGGCCAGATGACAAAACATTGTGATAAAAACAAGAAAGATGAAGAAACTGGTCTGAATGAATCAATGTATAATAGTAACAAGATGAGGAAGGCTGCAGTGGCCAGATGACAAAACATTGTGATAAAAACAAGAAAGATGAAGAAACTGGTCTGAATGAATCAATGTATAATAGTAACAAGATGAGGAAGGCTGCAGTGTCCAGATGACAAAACATTGTGATAAAAACAAGAAAGATGAAGAAACTGGTCTGAATGAATCAATGTATAATAGTAACAAGATGAGGAAGGCTGCATTGGCCAGATGACAAAACATTGTGATAAAAACAAGAAAGATGAAGAAACTGGTCTGAATGAATCAATGTATAATAGTAACAAGATGAGGAAGGCTGCAGTGGCCAGATGACAAAACATTGTGATAAAAAAACAAGAAAGATGAAGAAACTGGTCTGAATGAATCAATGTATAATAGTAACAAGATGAGGAAGGCTGCAGTGTCCAGAAGACAAAACATTGTGATAAAAAAACAAGAAAGATGAAGAAACTGGTCTGAATGAATCAATGTATAATAGTAACAAGATGAGGAAGGCTGCAGTGGCCAGATGACAAAACATTGTGATAAAAAACAAGAAAGATGAAGAAACTGGTCTGAATGAATCAATGTATAATAGTAACAAGATGAGGAAGGCTGCAGTGGCCAGATGACAAAACATTGTGATAAAAACAAGAAAGATGAAGAAACTGGTCTGAATGAATCAATGTATAATAGTAACAAGATGAGAAGGCTGCAGTGGCCAGATGACAAAACATTGTGATAAAAACAAGAAAGATGAAGAAACTGGTCTGAATGAATCAATGTATAATAGTAACAAGATGAGGAAGGCTGCAGTGGCCAGATGACAAAACATTTTGATAAAAACAAGAAAGATGAAGAAACTGGTCTGAATGAATCAATGTATAATAGTAACAAGATGAGGAAGGCTGCAGTGGCCAGATGACGAAACATTGTGATAAAAACAAGAAAGATGAAGAAACTGGTCTGAATGAATCAATGTATAATAGTAACAAGATGAGGAAGGCTGCAGTGGCCAGATGACGAAACATTTTGATAAAAAACAAGAAAGATGAAGAAACTGGTCTGAATGAATCAATGTATAATAGTAACAAGATGAGGAAGGCTGCAGTGGTCAGATGACAAAACATTGTGATAAAAAACAAGAAAGATGAAGAAACTGGTCTGAATGAATCAATGTATAATAGTAACAAGATGAGGAAGGCTGCAGTGGCCAGATGACAAAACATTGTGATAAAAACAAGAAAGATGAAGAAACTGGTCTGAATGAATCAATGTATAATAGTAACAAGATGAGGAAGGCTGCAGTGGCCAGATGACAAAACATTGTGATAAAAAACAAGAAAGATGAAGAAACTGGTCTGAATGAATCAATGTATAATAGTAACAAGATGAGGAAGGCTGCAGGGTCCAGATGACAAAACATTGTGATAAAAAACAAGAAAGATGAAGAAACTGGTCTGAATGAATCAATGTATAATAGTAACAAGATGAGGAAGGCTTGCGGCCAGATGACAAAACATTGTGATAAAAACAAGAAAGATGAAGAAACTGGTCTGAATGAATCAATGTATAATAGTAACAAGATGAGGAAGGCTGCAGTGGCCAGATGACAAAACATTGTGATAAAAACAAGAAAGATGAAGAAACTGGTCTGAATGAATCAATGTATAATAGTAACAAGATGAGGAAGGCTGCAAAACATTGTGCCAGATGACAAAACATTGTGATAAAAATGAGGACAAGAAAGATGAAGAAAAACTAATCTGAATGAATCAATGTATAATAGTAACAAGATGAGGAAGGCTGCAGTGGCCAGATGACAAAACATTGTGATAAAAACAAGAAAGATGAAGAAACTGGTCTGAATGAATCAATGTATAATAGTAACAAGATGAGGAAGGCTGCAGTGGCCAGATGACAAAACATTGTGATAAAAAACAAGAAAGATGAAGAAACTGGTCTGAATGAATCAATGTATAATAGTAACAAGATGAGGAAGGCTGCAGTGGCCAGATGACAAAACATTGTGATAAAAACAAGAAAGATGAAGAAACTGGTCTGAATGAATCAATGTATAATAGTAACAAGATGAGGAAGGCTGCAGTGGCCAGATGACGAAACATTGTGATAAAAACAAGAAAGATGAAGAAACTGGTCTGAATGAATCAATGTATAATAGTAACAAGATGAGGAAGGCTGCAGTGGCCAGATGACAAAACATTGTGATAAAAAACAAGAAAGATGAAGAAACTGGTCTGAATGAATCAATGTATAATAGTAACAAGATGAGGAAGGCTGCAGTGGCCAGATGACAAAACATTGTGATAAAAACAAGAAAGATGAAGAAACTGGTCTGAATGAATCAATGTATAATAGTAACAAGATGAGGAAGGCTGCAGGGTCCAGATGACAAAACATTGTGATAAAAACAAGAAAGATGAAGAAACTGGTCTGAATGAATCAATGTATAATAGTAACAAGATGAGGAAGGCTGCAGTGGCCAGATGACAAAACATTGTGATAAAAAAACAAGAAAGATGAAGAAACTGGTCTGAATGAATCAATGTATAATAGTAACAAGATGAGGAAGGCTGCAGTGCCAGATGACAAAACATTGTGATAAAAAACAAGAAAGATGAAGAAACTGGTCTGAATGAATCAATGTATAATAGTAACAAGATGAGGAAGGCTGCAGTGTCCAGAAGACAAAACATTGTGATAAAAACAAGAAAGATGAAGAAACTGGTCTGAATGAATCAATGTATAATAGTAACAAGATGAGGAAGGCTGCAGTGGCCAGATGACAAAACATTGTGATAAAAACAAGAAAAGATGAAGAAACTGGTCTGAATGAATCAATGTATAATAGTAACAAGATGAGGAAGGCTGCAGGGTCCAGATGACAAAACATTGTGATAAAAACAAGAAAGATGAAGAAACTGGTCTGAATGAATCAATGTATAATAGTAACAAGATGAGGAAGGCTGCAGTGGCCAGATGACGAAACATTGTGATAAAAACAAGAAAGATGAAGAAACTGGGCTGAATGAATCAATGTATAATAGTAACAAGATGAGGAAGGCTGCAGGGTCCAGATGACAAAACATTGTGATAAAAACAAGAAAGATGAAGAAACTGGTCTGAATGAATCAATGTATAATAGTAACAAGATGAGGAAGGCTTCAGTGGCCAGATGACAAAACATTGTGATAAAAACAAGAAAGATGAAGAAACTGGTCTGAATGAATCAATGTATAATAGTAACAAGATGAGGAAGGCTGCAAGGTCCAGATGACAAAACATTGTGATAAAAACAAGAAAGATGAAGAAACTGGTCTGATGTGAATCAATGTATAATAGTAACAAGATGAGGAAGGCTTCAGTGGCCAGATGACAAAACATTGTGATAAAAACAAGAAAGATGAAGGAACTGGTCTGAATGAATCAATGTATAATAGTAACAAGATGAGGAAGGCTGCAGTGGCCAGATGACAAAACATTGTGATAAAAACAAGAAAGATGAAGAAACTGGGCTGAATGAATCAATGTATAATAGTAACAAGATGAGGAAGGCTGCAGTGGCCAGATGACGAAACATTGTGATAAAAACAAGAAAGATGAAGAAACTGGGCTGAATGAATCAATGTATAATAGTAACAAGATGAGGAAGGCTGCAGTGGCCAGAAGATGAAACATTGTGATAAAAACAAGAAAGATGAAGAAACTGGTCTGAATGAATCAATGTATAATAGTAACAAGATGAGGAAGGCTGCAGTGGCCAGATGACGAAACATTGTGATAAAAACAAGAAAGATGAAGAAACTGGTCTGAATGAATCAATGTATAATAGTAACAAGATGAGGAAGGCTGCAGGGCCAGATGACGAAACATTGATAAAAAAACAAGAAAGATGAAGAAACTGGTCTGAATGAATCAATGTATAATAGTAACAAGATGAGGAAGGCTGCAGTGTCCAGAAGACAAAACATTGTGATAAAAACAAGAAAGATGAAGAAACTGGTCTGAATGAATCAATGTATAATAGTAACAAGATGAGGAAGGCTGCAGTGGCCAGATGACGAAACACTGTGATAAAAACAAGAAAGATGAAGAAACTGGTCTGAATGAATCAATGTATAATAGTAACAAGATGAGGAAGGCAGGGTCCAGATGACAAAACATTGTGATAAAAAACAAGAAAGATGAAGAAACTGGTCTGAATGAATCAATGTATAATAGTAACAAGATGAGGAAGGCTGCAGTGGCCAGATGACGAAACATTGTGATAAAAAAAAAAGAAAGATGAAGAAACTGGTCTGAATGAATCAATGTATAATAGTAACAAGATGAGGAAGGCTGGGGCCAGATGACGAAACATTGTGATAAAAACAAGAAAGATGAAGAAACTGGTCTGAATGAATCAATGTATAATAGTAACAAGATGAGGAAGGCTGCAGTGGCCAGATGACAAAACATTGTGATAAAAACAAGAAAGATGAAGAAACTGGTCTGAATGAATCAATGTATAATAGTAACAAGATGAGGTAGGCTGCAGGGTCCAGATGACAAAACATTGTGATAAAAAACAAGAAAGATGAAGAAACTGGTCTGAATGAATCAATGTATAATAGTAACAAGATGAGGAAGGCTGCAGTGGCCAGATGACGAAACATTGTGATAAAAAACAAGAAAGATGAAGAAACTGGTCTGAATGAATCAATGTATAATAGTAACAAGATGAGGAAGGCTGCAGGGTCCAGATGACAAAACATTGTGATAAAAAACAAGAAAGATGAAGAAACTGGTCTGAATGAATCAATGTATAATAGTAACAAGATGAGGAAGGCTGCAGTGGCCAGGATGACGAAACATTGTGATAAAAACAAGAAAGATGAAGAAACTGGTCTGAATGAATCAATGTATAATAGTAACAAGATGAGGAAGGCTGCAGTGGCCAGATGACAAAACATTGTGATAAAAACAAGAAAGATGAAGAAACTGGTCTTAATGAATCAATGTATAATAGTAACAAGATGAGGAATGCTGCAGTGGCCAGATGACGAAATATTGTGATAAAAACAAGAAAGATGAAGAAACTGGTCTGAATGAATCAATGTATAATAGTAACAAGATGAGGAAGGCTGCAGTGGCCAGATGACAAAACATTGTGATAAAAACAAGAAAGATGAAGAAACTGGTCTGAATGAATCAATGTATAATAGCAACAAGATGCGGAAGGCTGCTGGGTCCAGATGACAAAACATTGTGATAAAAACAAGAAAGATGAAGAAACTGGTCTGAATGAATCAATGTATAATAGTAACAAGATGAGGAAGGCTGCAGGGGCCAGATGACGAAACATTGTGATAAAAACAAGAAAGATGAAGAAACTGGTCTGAATGAATCAATGTGTAATAGTAACAAGATGAGGAAGGCTGCAGTGGCCAGATGACGAAACATTGTGATAAAAAAAAAGAAAGATGAAGAAACTGGTCTGAATGAATCAATGTATAATAGTAACAAGATGAGAAGAAGGCTGCAGGGCCAGATGACGAAACATTGTGATAAAACAAGAAAGATGAAGAAACTGGTCTGAATGAATCAATGTATAATAGTAACAAGATGAGGAAGGCTGCAGTGTCCAGAAGACAAAAACATTGTGATAAAAAAACAAGAAAGATGAAGAAACTGGTCTGAATGAATCAATGTATAATAGCAACAAGATGAGGAAGGCTGCTGGGTCCAGATGACAAAACATTGTGATAAAAACAAGAAAGATGAAGAAACTGGTCTGAATGAATCAATGTATAATAGTAACAAGATAAGTAAGGCTGCAGTGGCCAGATGACAAAACATTGTGATAAAAACAAGATGAAGAAACTGGTCTGAATGAATCAATGTATAATAGTAACAAGATGAGGAAGGCTGCAGTGTCCAGAAGACAAAACATTGTGATAAAAACAAGAAAGATGAAGAAACTGGTCTGAATGAATCAATGTATAATAGTAACAAGATGAGGAAGGCTGCAGTGGCCAGATGACAAAACATTGTGATAAAAACAAGAAAGATGAAGAAACTGGTCTGAATGAATCAATGTATAATAGTAACAAGATGAGGAAGGCTGCAGTGTCCAGAAGACAAAACATTGTGATAAAAACAAGAAAGATGAAGAAACTGGTCTGAATGAATCAATGTATAATAGTAACAAGATGAGGAAGGCTGCAGTGTCCAGATTACAAACATTGTGATAAAAACAAGAAAGATGAAGAAACTGGTCTGAATGAATCAATGTATAATAGTAACAAGATGAGGGAGGCTGCAGTGATTTTAAATTTTGTATGGTACACAGTGAGAATCAAACTCCTTACTCATTACTCATGATTAAGTAGCCTTGGTTTGTTAAACATTACCCTATACTTTAAGAGTTGGTAAACATACAATCACTCACTTTAACTACTATCACATGGATACACAAAGGATTGATTTAATTTGAAATCGCTACTTCACCAAAGTTAATCAGCCTTGTACCTGGTCACTAATTAAATTGGTTAGTATTTAGGTACTATTTGTATATGATTATACTAAGCGCATTGGAAGGCATACAAAAAGGTATCAAAAATTTTCCAGACTTGTTCTGTAGCACATCAAAAGATAGCAACACATGGTTGTGCATACAGTGAGAGCTAGCAGTGACCTTCATGTGCCAGTATTCTGCGTGACATCATTGTGTTTTTGTGATCATGTGTATGCTGTAGCCTTGCGATTTCATCATGGAAGAACATGCTCATTGATTTTTTGACATCCACAGAATTGAGAGCATCAAGAATTCATCCCCCAAGCCCAGACCATCAATTGGAAGTTCTACTGCAATGTTTGAAGGCATTTGAGGGAGGACATTGAGCAAAAGTGACTGAATTGGTTGAACACAAAGAACTGGATTCTTCATGACAACAATGTAGCCTGTCACCAAACTCTCCTCACTTTTCTAGCTAAAAGCAAAATTGTATCACTTCTGCACCCATCCTATTCACCAGATTTAGCACCTGCAGATTTCTATCTCTTCTGAAAATGCAGCACAAAGGTCCCCATTTTAACACTCTTGCTGAGATTCAGAGTGAATTGATCCTTGATTCATTTACAGAAACTGAATTATAGGCCAGATTCCAAAAGTGGCAGAAAAACTGGGACTGATGTATTCCGGTACAAGGTAACTATTTTGAAGGAGATAACGTCAAAGCTTAGGTAAATATATTATTTTTTTTAAATATTACTAGTCCAGGAAATTTTTGATACCACCTCATACATATATATAGTATTAATACAATTATAAAATTTGTAACTGAGCTACTGTTTGATGTTATACTCAGCATCTTCCCTCCAAAGTTTCATAGACAGATCATCCAGCAATCGCTCCATCCACTCGTTAGGATATATATATATATAAAAGCATACCTTATATAAAGTAAAGAACAAATAGGATCTTGCAAAAAATTAGCATACACATAACCACTCTCACCAATTCTCCTGGCTCTGAGACCATGTCTTTCTTAAATTAATGTGTTGGTGGGGGGGTCACATTTCCTTTCCTTCATTTGTTTTGCACGGCAGGCATATACATGCTTGCTTTGCCACACAAGGTAAGTCATCTTCTCTTCCACAGTAACAAATAAATCCTTGTGGCAGTTTCTCCTGTAGTTGCCTCAAACTGAAAATCAACCAGAGAAGAAATAAGTCCAAGATGATCTTGCCAAGATTTTCCCAGCGATACACAGAAGTTTGTCACATTCACATTGATTGACTTTATGTTTTATAGATGGACAATAGAACCTATCCTGAATCCCAAATTAAAGAAAAGAGATTCCAAAGCTTACAAACCTGGAGATTGCTGCCACATTTGTATATCAACAACATTTGAGTTGGCCTTGCTAATACCATGCTTACAAATTACACTACTCCATACTGATATATTGCAACCTACGCATGCATTGAAATTGCCCAGGATAGATTTGTTATGGATGGAAATGCTTCTCAACTGGTTGTGTAATTCAGGATAGAAATTCTCCTCAATTTTATCAATAGACTTCATGGTTGAAGTATAGCAAATAAAGATGGTTGTATACTTATTTCTGCTAATGCAAATACATATGGACATAAGTCTCTCAATAATGTCAACAGGTAGATATTCCAGGTGTTTTTGAATAGCAAACTCTATTCCTGCTTCTCTCCTAGCTCTCCCAAACCTACCAATCCAAAAAAAGGTGTATCCACCATTTTTGATGATGCTAGCCCCATTGTCAAAAATAATAATTCACTTTAAAGATCCAAATTACAAAGAACCAATAATATTTACAAATTTACATGTCCCTGAAGGAACTGTTTCTGAACAGTCCAAATTTGTAAATAATTATGTTGGGTATATACAACATGTTTAACAAGAAGACTCACTCTCTGTCCATAGCCCAATTAGGTCTCATATAATACACATGGAGACCTACCAAACTCTATCCATAACAGACTCATTGATAATACAAATATAAGAGCATCATCCACATGTACAAAAATTCTAAAAATAATGGAAGCATTATTAATAAAAAAGAAAAGGACAACACCCAACGATATCAACTGTGAACATGGCCACAATATGCTGACCTTGTTTGGAAAATAAAATATTCCTATAACTCTAGATACATACATAAAAAATAATTATATTCTGTTAAAAATAAGATAAAATTCATATATCGTGGTTGCCAACCTGTGTTTGAGTACAGTCATTACTACATATCTTTTTGGAGAATATCTACTTATGTACTGAATGAATGTGGCTCTTTAACCCAGCAAGAGACCTACATACTCTGGCACAAACCGAGCATTTATGTGGTCCAGCATTGGGTGGTACATTATCATGCAATTTAAAATGTTGCATGATACTGCATCTGGACCTGTATATCTTACCATAAATAACACATTTCAATTTCTGGATGTCTACAGCTTTATAGTCACTTGCCACCTTGTGCCAGTGCACTCTCAAGTGACTCCTTAGACCAGATATTGCCAAACACGCTCTACCATAATCTGTACACATCATATTGAGCAGCATGCAGCTGTCTTCAGGAAGTTCAATGGAGATGCCTTTACACACATCTCTTTTAAGCTTTGCATGCCTCCTTTTCTCATCTTCAAAGGGATGCCTTTCACTCCGATCAGAATCATTCCAATTATTGCAGTTAGATGCATGTTCTTCCTAGTGCTCACAAGGAATGTTGCATTACTTCAGTGCATCCTTGATGCAGTCCTTAAAGTGCATCTTAGGTTTGATGCAATTTCTCTTCCCTCACCATAAAACAATTGCTTTGAAATGCGGCTGTCATCCATTCTGAAAAGGTTACCTGCCCACTGAAGTTGATCTTTTAATATCAAGGATTCTACACTGTCACAGCTTCTTCTCTCTAGCACCTCTACATCACTAACAAACATTTACCAGGTAATGCCAAGTATAGAACATAAGCAGTACTGGTGGTATCTCTCAAGCCTTTTCATTTGTCAGCAGTAGACGACCCACATCTCACAAGCATAAAGGAGTGCTGTATGTACACATGCATGATAGACCTTTAGCTTTGTACTCACTGAAATTTTGTGTTGAGACCACAGATATTGAATTCTCCAAATGCATTGCTAGCTTTTTGTATGCGGTTTGAAATTTCCACATCAAGATCATAACATGCTCAAAAGATACACAAATGCACAAACAGCCTTCAACTTTTTACCATAGTCAAAGATGCTTGGTTCACAATATGGCTTCCTTGGAACTGGTTGGTACATGACTATTGGCTTTTTCAAACTAATAGTCACTCCCAATGCAGTGGATGCATTAGAAAAAGCATCCATGAGATGCTGCATATCTCCTTCCAAGTGAGCCACAAGATCAGTCATCAGCATATAGCAAATCCATGATCAGCGATATACACACACACACACACACACATATATATATATATATATATATATATATAAAATTAACTATACATATTACCTACAATTTACATTTATATATATATATATATATATATAAAAATTAACTATACATATTACCAACAATTTACATTTATATATATATATATATATATATATATATATATATATATATATATAACTATACATTAGATGATTTATATTCATACCTATATATAGGTATGAATATCAACCTCATCAGAATGGATGAATAGGTATCCGTGATGGGTAAATTTTTGTCATTTTTATTTTTAATTCGTGCATGTGCATTGTTTGTTTTTTATTTTGTTGACTGCACAATATAGTAAGGTCAGTTGTGCACGCATCTGTGAGATAAAGAGTACCATGATACTATTTACTATGCCAGAAATTATATATTATAATATAACTATCTATTGTAATTTTCATGGATGAAACTTGAGCGATATTTGATGGACGTGATGGATGGGCCAAAGGATGGATCTTATCTATTTCAGTCATGCCTGTGTCTAAAAGAAAGCAACGAGGAGGTGGTAGTGTAATGATAAGCATTATTTGACCATTTGAAGCAGTTAAACTGAATAGTGCTGTTTCAATTTTATAAACAAGAATTTATTTGCATGGTTTAAGTTCTTTCAAGGTACAAGTTCAAGTCTTGCAGTTTCAAAGTGAAGTGTGTATTTATGCACAACAATATTCATTCTCAAGTATCTAAGCTTACTCATTAATTCTGTGAGCATAAAAGTGTTATAAAAGAGAAGATAATGCAATGGCCACCATCAAGTCCTGATCTGAATCTAATCGAAAATCTATGGTCAGATGTGAAGATAAGACTATATGAAGGTGGCAAATAATAACAGCAAAGTAGACCTATAGGAAGCAATTAAAACTGCCATGTCGGAAATTGAACCAGCTGAAGTAAAAAAAAAAATTAACAAAATCAATGGATAATAGATTATTAGCTGTTATTGAGAAGAAGGGTCACTATATTAAAATGTAAAGGATTTAAAAACTTATATGTTTGTTATTTGTTATATTACAGGTGTTGACCAATTTTTGATGATTTTATTAGCTTTTTATTTAAGTAAAATGAGATTATTTGGTTTTGCCTAATAACTTCAGATGAAAGATTTTTAGAATACATCAAATAACTTCAATAAAACATATTGATACTATCTAAAATTTTAATTCAGGCTTTGTTTTGACATCTAAAGTGATTGCTTAAAATTTAACAATTTTTTCTCACCAAATTGGAATTAGTGAAGTTTATATGATTTGCTTAATTACTTCAGACAGGGTGTATAGTGATGTATATATATATATATATATATATATATATATATATATATATATATATATATGTGTGTGTGTGTGCATATGTTGTGTCTTATATTTATGCTTTTAGGTTTATATATATATATATATATATATATATATATATATATATATATATATATATATATATATATATAATCCCTATTATTATCAATTATCTTTATTATAAATTATAATCATCTTTAATTATCCATGCATTCTTTTGTCTTTTTTTGCTCCTCCTTGTGCACTTTAGTCGCTGCTTTTATGACAGCAATTTTTCTCTCTCCCTCTCCATTTCTTCCTTTCTCTTTCCTACTTACCTGCGAGAACCTCGCTCCCATTACCATTATTCCAACCGTCCACAAATTCCTCATCCTCCTCCTTGATTCCACTTCCCATTCTTGTCTTCCCCAGACTGGGCCAGACAGAAATCTGTACCTTTGGCCTAGTGGCCTCTTGCCAGAAACTGTACAATATTGTATTTTTACAGTTCTGCTCTGTGGCTTTTTTCATTTTTTTTTTTTTTTTTGCTGTCTTTTTTAGCAAATTTTTCCTCTCAATAATTGCATCTTTCTATTCATTAATGCCAGTATATTTCTACTCAGTTTTGAACATATCCTGGCCTTTGGCAGAGACAACACAGTCACACACATGTCTAGATGGGTGCGCATGCCTGTTTCTATGTATGTATGTTATATTTTATATGTCTACGTGTGAATGCTCACACCAGTACATATGCATGCTTTTGGATATAATACACACTTATATACATAGAAATATATCTTTATATATAAATGTCTGTGTCAAGCTAGAGATATGCTTATGTAAATATATATTTGTTCATATTCATAGTCTGTGTGTGTGGGTGTGTTTTATCTATTTTTTTCATTTTGATTCAGTATATATACATGTGCATTTATCAAAACAGTTGTGCAGGTTCTATATAAATATCTTTCTATATCTATATATATTCATGCAGATAGATATGGATCTGGTATCTTTCAATGATCATCAATGGATGTCCCTTAAATGGCTATTATTTGCAAAACAATAAAATATACCAAGCCACTGTAAAATCAGCAGATAATGAATAAAAAATACATGTAGGAGTAACTGAAGTAACTTGGAAACAGAAATTTCTCACAAAACGTCCTTTACAAATAGTAAATATGCAAATAGCACAATGCTTTCTAAATCTATATTGAAAATTAAAAGCAAAAACTAAATTAAACCAAAATTTTCATGGAAAATAACATTAGCCTACAACAATAATTAAAAAACTAAATTCTGACTGATGGAGAAAATACCTATATTGACTTTCCCAGACTAACACAACTTATTAACTAAACAATCAGAACTGATGTCAAAATACAAACCCAAAAAACAAATTCTTACTACATTACTTAAAAATCAAAATAAAAAAAAATGAATACTTTGTAAAATGCCACCTTGAAAAATGTAAATTTATGCATTATATATATATATATATATATATATATATATATATATATATATATATATGTGGATTCTCCCATTGTTAATCGACATGGGCTGTTGACCCACACCTACCAGGTATCCTTCTGCAATGTATGAGGGTCAGGCTACTCAGTTCCTAGGAACTGACAGTCAAACAACCTGCACATATGATTTGATTATAGTGGTGAAGGTTTTGTGCAAAACCATCCACACTTTTTAAAGGGCCAAATACAGATACTTGGTGCACTACTTGCTACAGGGTCCCCAAATGACCCTCTGCAGGTTTTGAATTCAGAGTTGTCCTTCTAGACCAGTTGCCATCTAAGGCTATAGAACCCGGTCTGTCCTGATATTTACTCATAACTTGGGGGAGAAGAGGACTCATACCTTCCCCAAGGGTATTAGTACATAAGTGAATGCAATGGATTCAACTGGAATTTAAACTTGGGGAAATGTATGAATCTTCTCCCCCCACCTATGGGTAAAACGCAGAACAGACTGGGTTCTATAGCTTGGGTGGCAACTGGTCTAGAAGAAGGACAACTCTGAATTCAAAATCTGATCCTCTCGGTTGGGGGTTGTGCAGTAGGCTAACAGCCTACTAACTTAAAAACTGGCTTGTTAGGGCCACAAGATGTTGTTGTGGTTTCTCTATGTCCCACAAGGAATTTAAAGGCATAATATAAATATATATATATAATTTGTCTAAAATTAAGCTTAGTTTAGTTTTGGAGAAGGCATAAAGCATAAGATTTTCAAATTGACCAGTAAATTGACTGACTTTCCTTTTCAGTGTCATTCATTATGGGATTAAGTCATTATCCTTCTTTGACTATTTACGTTTCTCCAGTTATCTTTCATTGGGAAGCATATATATGAAGAGGTTTGATCTTGCAAAACAACTAAAGTATCTAACAACCCTTATATCAAAGAGATATAGTTCTGTTGCTGGTGACCTGAGTAGGCACATTATAAATTTATGCAGATCTTTGCATGTAAAATTTCTAAATTTAATTCTCTTCCTATGCAGAGACCTGACAAATATCCCATTTATTTAAAACTGCCTTGGATATGTAAAAATGGTCTTGACTATTTCCTGTATCTCTGAGGGCTACTTGGCCACTAAAATATGGATGATTTTTTTTTTTGCCAAAAGTATTCTTCCTTCCTATCAGAAGGACAAGATTTGTCCTTTTTCTAATAGGTCTGTTGTGTCAGGGCAATACTGACGATGTGAATCAAACCGGTCTATGCTTGATTATAAGAATTCTCCAGCATATCCTTGCTTATATAACACATCAGGAATTGCATAGTATAACAGGGTTGACACAGATGGCTTTAGATTCTGCTATTGGCCAGCATTTGGTTGACAATCCCATGTGTTCAAGTGAATACCCAAAAAATTAGTTTGGTATTTTCACACAGTGTACATATGCTCAGAAGTCTTGATGCAGTTACAATCAAATTTAGAAGAACCCCACCTTGTTCAGTTAAAAGGAGAGCTTCAGTTGTTTCCATCTTCTTTTGGGAGAACATTGATCATTATTTTTCTGTCCATTTCTGATACCCCTTCAGGTTTGTGATCAGTTTTATTTGTTTTATTTATACAAATTAAATTGATTTTTAGATTTGTTAGAAGGTGAGTTTTATCTTTTGAGTGTTTAACAATTTACTTTTCTATTAGTACCCTAAAAGTGTTTTCCTTCTTTCTTGTTAGGATTAATAAAGAAGAAATATGTTTTTACCAACTCTGATGAAGGGTTGACCGAAAGGTTACTTAGATATTTTCCTTTTTAGTATATCATATCATATATATATATATATATATGTATATATATATATATATATATATATATATATATATATATATATATATATATATGATAAAATAAAGAACAAATAGGAAACATATATCAATCTAACAGGTTTCATTTTTATTAAAGCTTTATTAGAGGTTGACAGAAAAAAGACAGAAACACTAATATTTTCAATTATGATTGGGTCAGTCCTCATTGGTCAGACATGTGTCAAATGTATTAAAACTGTAGATGATTCAATGTGTATGTCTGTTGTGAAGATTCTTGCATGTCTAAGTAGGCAACTGATGGTAATGTGTATTCGTAATTGTGTATATGTGCCTGTCTAGGGGGAGTTGACCTCATTAAGCATGTATTCTTTGTATTAGATATAAGTTAGTCTTTAAGAATGGATTAAAAAAGAGATGGTGATGTAATGTTTTAGGCATGTGTTTATAGCTGATAATAATAAGTTTTCAGTGTATTTTCTTCTTAAAGAATAATATTCTTTTTTAATTAGAGTGGCATTAGCAAAATCAAAGTTATATCAAGCATTGTTTGATGCAAAACAAGAGAGATTGTTTGTCCAAATGCAAGTCTCTCTTGTGTTTGTAGATGTAGGCTTTTAAATCACATGATGTCTCCCCCACATAGATATTTTTTCAGTGTAAACAATTTATTTGATAAATCCCAGCTTTTGAAATGGTGTTTGGTTTATTTTCCTTCCTAATTATATCTCCAATTGTCTTTGAGGTGGTGGTAATGAAACGGTCTAAGTGTTAGAGATGACTAATTTCTTTGTGAGAAAGAGTGTTGGATGGTGGGTTTATGAATTTGGTGTAATTTTGTCAGAAGTGTCATTGGTGGTGTCTGTTTTTATTGGTTTTGGCTTTGTGGATTTTGTACACTCATTTTTAGTGCTGAGGATAAAATGATGTAGATAGTGGATAAGTTTGAAAGTTTTCTGAATATGTTTCTCTTCATTTTGGTATATCAGCCTAAGGACTCTGAGATGGAATCCTATGATTAGTCCATATTTCATTTTTTGGTTGTGATGGGAATATATATATATATATATATATATATATATATATATATGTGTGTGTGTGTGTGTGTGTGTGTTTGTGTGTGTTTGTGTGTGTGTGTATTTAGGCAGAAAATTCTTTTTTAGGCATGTCTGACTGAATAAATTACAAAGATTCTGTCTACTTATTTTTATTATAATCCTTTCATATTCACAAATATTTTTCCATATATTAGAATCAAATGTGGCAAGAAATGCACTATAACAGTGAAAATCACTTTTATTTCCCAACAAATAAATAAAGAAAAATGATTCTCACTGTGCCTGATAAGTTGGTAAGAACAGTGAAAATTAAGTTGCACTTTGAATGTAGGTGTATATATATATATAACGTGTGTGAGTGTGTGCATGATAAGATTAAATTTAAATGAAAAATTAATCAGGCTCATAATTAGAGATTTAGTAATTAATACATGTAATAAGATGGTATGAATTTTCATTTTATTTAATTACTCCTTTGACTTTTGTAATGATTTTTTTAAATATTTATAATCGTAAGTTTGATGTGGAAACAATAAAAAGTCTGTCTTAATAATTCTTCCTGATTTTTTTTCTTTTCTGAGCAAGTGTCCAATGTCCAAATGACCTCCTCATCAGCCTAATTAAACTGGAAAGTCTGTAAGAGAAATAAACATACATCAATACTTTCATATTACTAAAAGAAAAAAGCAAAGATGAGAAATCTGAGGATTTATACTTTTTGACTTTCATTTTTTTAAATTTTTCTATTCTTTCTTCAGTGGTTTAACACTCTACTGTTTCTATTATTGCTTGATGAACATGTCTGCTAATGACAGGGTGTGGAAAAAATGAATTTACTTCAGTCATTCTTGTATATACTAGTAGTATCCATGAAAATGTCATGGCCGCTTTTTGTTAGAATTTTATTTTCTTTAATTCTCATTATTTTTTCTTTGCTGAAATCAAACAGCATCTCTGATATGTCTTTTCCGTCTTTCCTCACAATCAAAACAAAACAGACATTATTTATAAGGTTTTAGCTGGGTGTTTCCTTTGATCCTTCTTTCCTCCCTTCATTGTTTTTTTCTCTCCTCTTTTCATTCCTTCCATTCTTTCCAATTTTCATTCCTTCCATTCTTTCCAATTTTCATTCCTTGCTTTCTTTCCAATTTTCATTCCTTCCATTTTTTCCAATTTTCATTCCTTCCATTCTTTCCTCTTTTCATCCCTTCCATTCTTTCCAATTTTCATTCCTTCCATTCTTTCCTCTTTTCATCCCTTCCATTCTTTCCAATTTTCATTCCTTCCTTTCTTTCCAATTTTCATTCCTTCCATTCTTCCCTCTTTTCATCCCTTTCTTTCTTTCCTCTTTTCATTCCTTGCTTTCTTTCCAATTTTCATTCCTTCCTTTCTGTCTTCGTTTCATTTTCTCCAAGTAGTGTCTTTGATGTCTTTTCCATCTTTCTATGCAATCAAAGCAGAATAGTACATTATCCATGAGGCATTGGCAGGGCGTTTCCTTCTTTCCTACTTTCTTTCTGTCCTTCCTTTCTTTTTCTTTTCTTTCTTTTCATTCTTTCCTTTTTTTCTTTTTCTTTCTTTCCTTCCTTACTTTCTTTTTCTGATGTCTTTTCTCACTTTCCATGTGATCAAAACAAAATAGTCCATTATTTATGATGTATTAGCAGGGCATTTCCTTCTTTCTTTCTTTTTTTCCTTTTTTCTTTTTTCCTTTTCTCCTTTTTTTTCCTTTTTCCTTTTTTTCCCTTTTTTTTTTCTTTTTTTCCTCATAAATATGCTATTGGTTCCACACTACTTCACACAAAATGTTAGGAAGGAAAACGCCATCTATACTAGAAAGATTGTTAACAGTTAAACGTGAGAAATTATTTTCCTAAAACTCACTCAATGAATTCCGAATGTTCCCTGGCAAAAAAAGAAAACAGTTCATATTGCTATTATCAGTTATGTTTGTGATGTGTTTTAACAGACAATGGAAAATATAACACTGAAATCTAGAAGGTGCATTGGAATAGCAAAGATGCTTTGCAAAATCTAAGCAAAGCATTAACAAACAGGAAAATCTTCCAAGAAACAAAGAAAAGAATGCTGAATTACTACATCATATCAATCCTCCTATATGACTGAATGCAAGACATTTTCCTCACAGAAAAAGGAGAGACTTGAAGTAACATATATGGTTCTGCAGAAGGATGTCGAGAATATCATGGATAGAATATGTAAGCAATGAAAAAGGGAAAAAGGAAGCTAAAAGAACTCTTATACATAGGATCAGAAAAGAGAAAGATGAAATTTTTAAGACATAATGAGGATGGAGGGCTTTGAGAATTTGAAACCCACAGGACATATTGAAGACAAGAAGAAAACAGTAAGTAACATACCCAAGGTAAATTGATTGCAGGACAGGGAGTGGGAAAGATAGTAAAAAAGACAAATGTTACAAAGTTTTGAGTTGGTTAAATGTAACCTACTATGCTAATAGTTTCTTTTCTCACACTTTTCAATTGTGGAACTCCCTTCTGGCTCCATGCAGTCCAGCCAACTTTAATCTGCAAAAATATAAATGCAATGTCAATAGCTATCTACTGTCCTCCTGATTACTCATCATTTTTTCTTGATCCTTAAAAAAAAAGATAAAAAAATGAAGCTGTAGAGTGTCATGATCACTCATGTCTTAATGCAACGCTGCACATAAAAGATTGGCATATCATTGTTTAGTATTCAAATCACAACAAGCTCAAAATTCTAAAATCTTACCATCAAATTGTAAAAAACATCCATATTTTCACAGGAGATTTGTTCCCTGAACTATATCTTCTCAAATACAATCACATCATTTCTTGATATTTAATAACTGTATTCATAATTATTAACAGTATTATCTTCCATAATTTTAACCAGTGAATGCTGGACACCCTTTTATCAGATCCATTGTACCGACAAATGCTAAGAATACCATGGAAAGGACATAGAGCAGAGAGAACATCTTAAGGAAACCAGAAACTAGAAAGAAACTTACAATCAGAAATGGACAGTTGAAATTTCTGGAGTTTATAATGTGGTAAGAGAGCTTAGAGAATCTAACACTTAGAGGACATATTGAAGGCAGAGAAGCTAGAAGCAGCAGCAAATAAACTACTTGATGAATTTGTGCGAATAGAGAGAACAAAGATAAGGAGATATGCTGACAGAAAGACAGAAAGTTGGAGAGAACCATGACAAGCCACATTCAGAACATGACACAGTTTTACCAAGTAGTTATGACATCAGTGAATACCACCACAAAAAGATCAACAAAAATCTGACTAGTAACAAAAATATTTTTATCAAAATGATTTTGAGAAAAGTACAATTCCCAACTGTGTACGTAATCTCATACAAGTACACATTTTTATCAGTCATTAATTTATAGTAATTATATAATCAATGATATCTTAATGGAATCATTATATTTGTATATACCAGCAAGTCTATCTTAAATGTGTGAAACTTCAGACTATTACATCTACAACTACTAGGTGTAAACAAGCAACAAAATAAGATGAAGGAAATACAAGTCAAAAATTAATAATGACAATGGTTCATGTAAGAAAT
Organism: Acanthosepion pharaonis; assembly: GCA_903632075.3. NCBI lineage: Eukaryota > Metazoa > Mollusca > Cephalopoda > Sepiida > Sepiidae > Acanthosepion > Acanthosepion pharaonis. The sequence continues at coordinate 1,632,266 of CAHIKZ030005025.1, read as the reverse complement.
TTAGACAACTTAGGACTATTACATCTACTACTACTAGGTGTAAAGAAGCAACAAAATAAGATGAAAGAAATATGAGTCAAAAATTAATAATAATGACAATGCTTCATCTAAGAAATTTAGACAACTTAAGACTATTACATCTACTACTACTAGGTGTAAACAAGCAACAAAATAAGATGAAAGAATTACGAGTCAAAAATTAATAATAATGACAATGCTTCATGTAAGACATTCAGACAACTTAAGACATTGTTATACAAGCAATAAAATGAAATGAATACACGTGAGATCTATTTACTTCTTTTGTATGCCATATCCCTTCAGAGATCTCCAAAACCTTTTATAGCTCCCTTGAAATATATTTCTCCTTGTTATCATCCATTTCTTCAAGCTCATTATGCATATTCCTTGTAGTTACTTTCTGCCCTTCTTGGATGACCTATGCGTGTCAAATTTTCCAAGAAATTTCTACTATCCCTAGTACAAGTGTCCCTTTTGTTCCCATTTTCTTGAAAAACTTTGTTTTTTTTTTATATTCTTAAAGCCATTTTTTGTGCATGTGTTTTCATCTTGTCAATGTTTTAACTTTCTTTCATATTGCTCTCTGATATCTAAGATGAAAGAAAGGCTTATGAAAAATAGTGATAATAACAGTACTTCATCTAAAGAGCTACATGAATTAAGACTTGTATTTACTTATGATGGAATATAAAAAGGCAACCAAGTAAGATGAATGAAATGCTTGTCAAATTTTTTTTCAAAATGGAAATAAAAGTATTATTATTCAGTCAGTTTTCTTAAAGTTTGCTTATCTATGCTAATATTTAAAGGAATCACTTATCTTTAAACCCAAATTTTCTGATACAGCCAGTTTTTCTATAAATATCTACAGAAAATATAAGAGCTAAAATATGTCAGAATAAATTCATCTTTTTTTCCTTTTATTTCTGTTATAGAGTTGATGACTCAGAACAGAAATTTGTAGCATTTTTAAGTGAATTTCCAAGACAGTATTCAGATATTTTTACATAGATTTATTCAATTACAGACGTGTCTTTTACTTCCACATTATTTCATCATCTTGCAGGAAACTTCATGATACTATCCTCCAAGAATTTGGCATCTTTCTGGGTGATAAACTGGTGTAAATAGTTTTTACAGACTTCTATAGAATTGGAATTTTTTCTATTAAGAGAATTTTTTAGGGATAAAAATAATTAGTAATAATCTGAAGTCACAAAGTTAGGCAAGTGTAGCCAAGCTGTAACTATTTTGCCAAATATACAAAAAGACATGTGGCCTGGTATTTTTCCTAAAAGTGGTGCTTTTGTTTGACCAAATCCAGATGCTTTTATTGATGACTTCCTTCAGTTAGTTCAGTTTGGAAAAATAATTGTCTGAATTCAACATCTGATTTTGTGGAAAGAACTTTCTAATTCCGCCAGACCCACAGCATGAGTTTCTTTGAGTGCTGACCAGGTTTTGGAGTGCTTAAATGTTGCTCGTTTTATTTTCTCCAGAATAATCTTTCACTCTACATTGTTGTAAATAATCCATTTTTCATCAGCTGGAGACAGGAATTTCATTTGGCATTAAATAACTCATTGAAGTTGATATGTCATAAAACAAACCAAACCAGAAAATGCACACAATATGTTCTTTCTTTAGAGATTGATGGTCTTCCTTGATAGCTTAGTAATTTCAAGGCAACTGAAAAACATCTGATGCCTTACATGGCTTTGAGAAATCTGCATGCCCAAAACATACACCGTTATGCAAATTAATTTAAACAACTGCTTTAGTTTCCTTTCTTTCACCATATAATCAGTTTAAGACCCACTGGAGTGACAGGGTGTAATTGATTTCTATTTTTACCCAAGGTCATTTTCAGTACAGTAATATGAATCTATTTTTGGGGTGTATGATGAAACTTGTTTGACCTTGAAAAATATTGGGTCATCTGTGATTGCATCAGATTTTTATCATGCCCAGACACTATTGTCTTGACTGTTGATTAGTTGTCTTATGGCCATTGTCTGAGATGGTCATTACTCCAAGGAAGCATATGAAAATTGTAATGCTACAGGAACACACTGGCAAGAATTACAGAGAGATTGAAGATTGTACAACAAAAGACAAGCTTGTGATGGCCATTATAGACATGTGGTACTCCGAACCAAAATCAATGAGGACTGCTCCAAATTAACGGATTCCATGTCAAATCACATCAGAGAGCTTCTAAAATATAAAGGCAGACATATGAAGTACTAACATGTGCACTGGGTCATGCTTCATTGGAAAAAATATGAAAAATATAAATAATAATGGAATTATTTGTTTTGTTTCAATTAATTTGCACAAGGTGTATATATATATATATATATATATATATATATATATATATATATATATATATATATAAAATAAATGAACATGTCTCTCTGGAATCTTTCAAAATTTGTATCTACTAAGATTTATATTTCTTAAATAGAGTAATTGAGTCTTTCTTTGTCATCAGAGCTTCTCATGGCCTGTTCAGTAAGGCACACTTTTCTTAAAAGTGTTTTTCTTGATTGAAAAAGAAAATAGAAGTTTGATATATATGAGATAATTAAAATGTCTGTAATGAAGTTACCATTTGAAAACTTAGCTACAACAGTAGAATATCCAGATTTTCAAGATTGATACCTACCTGCTTAAATCCATCATGAAAAGAAAAAAAACACACAAAAACTGATAGCAGATTCTGCTGAGAAGAGTCCTCTTAGATTTTTATAAAAAAAAAAATCATTTGTATTTTTCAAACTGTATTGTCTTTGCTGTTCTGCATTTTTTTTTTTTGGCTTGTATCCAAAAAATATCTTTTCATTTCAAAAAGATTTTTTCTTTTTCTTTTCACTAAATATCTACCTAATACAAGACTCAAGAGCCAATCAAATTAGGGGTTTACTGAGCAAGGTTGATCCTACACTTCAAGAGGTTAAGATTGTAGTGATTAAGCAAGCATCCTTTCGAATGTCTATTCCACCAAATAGTAGTTCTCAGGGAGAATCTGTCTGTGTGGAACTTCCTCCTTACCAGTGAAATATGAAGGGAAGGTTCAATTTGGTGTATATAGCACAAGTGTTTCTTGCTGTAAAGGTCTGAACTTGTGGAACTAAGGAATACAGTTTTTTTTTGTAGCTTAGAAACAGTGATAGAGTAGTGATTGGCCTGCAAAGTTTTATCTGTGGGAAAACGGTTGTAAGGCAGCAATACTCGATTTTTGGCTTGATTTGGCTTTTATAAAGATCTTTTATCATCTGATCTATAAATCTTGAAACATTTCCATGAAAGAACAAAGACGCATTCATAGTTATCTTTGAGGTTGTTTTAAAATAAACTATAAGTTTCATATTTCTATCATTACATTTTAGAATTATAGAATAGGCTTAGTCTGTTTCAAAAAAAAAAATTGTATGAAATGAGGATCCTGGCAAAGGCACATTTATTGACAATAAACTTCAAGATCATAAAAAAATTACTAGTTATAGAATTTTAGACATAGATGTAATGGAGAACATGTGGTTTCAAAAATCATTTTTTAACAAATCAGAACTGAAAACTGCCCAGTCCTCACTTTCTAGGCTTGATATAGTTCAAAAGTGTCTTGGAGAAAAAATATTTTCCACTCTCTGAGCTCTCTCTCAGATGCAGGATGCAGCAAGTCTCTCACTGCTCTATTGCTACTGCCATGGAAAGTGCTTTGGCAAACTACATTCCTTGGTTCTGCCAGGTCTAACCTTTACAGATGGGGCCCACTATGTCACTTACATAGTAGCAAACCCCACCCACATTCCCTCCATATTCCATCGGTGAGAAGTAAGTTCCACTCAAAGAGCTTGTTCCTGCAAACTGCTGCTTTGTGGAACAGACTCTCAGGAGGATGTTTCTCTGATAACTACAATCTTAACCTGTTCAAGTCTAGAGTTAACTGTTATCTTCCCCTCCTATTCATATAGACTACCTCTTAGCATAACCATCTACCTCGAGTTGCTCCCAGACCTTGTACAGGGTGAACCTTACTGTTAAAAAAAAGAAAATTAAAATTACAAGGGAACCAATTATTAATTTATTGTATTAAGTGCTTTGGTTTGGTGTGGTTTAATTTTGTTTTACGGCATATCAACCTTAATGGGTTATTTAATGCCGACAACATTTTTAGGATAGATTCATATGAACAGAATATGTATTCTTTGGTTTAGATTGGTTTGGTTTATTTTGTTTTACAGCATATTTTGTTTTGTCAAAAATCTGTTTCTGGTAGCATTTTTCCTTCAAAATTGTATTTCTGGTAATAATTTTTCCAAAAAAGTATTGTTGGTAATAGTTAACTAACAGGTGCCACTACCCTGGGTCAGGGTGGACCCGGGAACACCAGCAATCAAGGGGTGGTTTCACACTCCTCAAAACCTCCTGATCAGAGGCCTTGCAGCTGGATGTAGTTTATCATCTTACCCAGGATGCAGATGTAGTTTACCGTCTTACCCAGGACATATTAAGTGCTTTATTCATGTAAATAAAGAAATTGTTTTTGTGTTTATTTATGCAAGAGAAATGTTTGCATAAAAGATTTAGTGTCAGTTGATTTTCAGCTCGTGTTTTTCTGTCTTCCCTCTCAAATATTGTTCTGTCTTCCCTCTTGAATGAACTAAATTCGAGGCAAAGCTATTTTCTTTTCTTTTTTACCAACTCCCAAAGGATGTTTCTCTGATTACTACAATGTTAACTTCTTCAATCAAGAGTTAACTGTTATCTTTTCCTCCTATTCATATAGACTACCCCTTAATGTAACCATCTACCTCAAGATGCCTCCACAACTTGTACAGGGTGAACCTTTTTGTAAAAAAAAATATATTTACACCCTTGCTTTTCAACCTGCGAAAAGGTTATAAAAATGTCAATTTTTACTCACTGGTGTCATATAGTTTGAGTTGCCATAGACTGTAATATTTGTGGCCAAGATGATGCCAATGGATTTCACCTTATTTCAAAGGTACTGAAATTTATGTGAATGAACAATTCTCATTCTATATTCAATACACCCATATGCACACACAGTTGCTGAAACATCTCTATCTATAAAAGGCAGGATGTGTGTGTGTCTAACGAATGCACCAAAATTTACATGCACATGCTCCAAGTTAGCGGGAAGGCCAAGACCGACTTTGCATTTCCCAACTCCCATCGATAATGGAAATAATCGATATTTTCATGCTTCTACGGCAGTTTTCATGTAGTTTGCGGCCATTTTCTACTGGACAGAGTGAGAGCCTATAGCTGGCTGCCACGAATAGGCATGAAGATTCTATTGGCCAGCGTGAGAGCCAACAGCTCGCTGACACAAATGTTAACTAGCATGTTAGCATGCAAAAAAAATCGATAGCTGCACTCGTCACAAGTGGGAAAAATTTAAATCTGCATGGCACTTTACTCCGATTGGCTCATTCGCTTGCTTAAACTCAACGTTGATTCTGATTCCACAGAACTGGGTTGGGTGTGAAAAAGTATTTGTTGTTAACATTCTTTTTTTATTCGGTTCTTCCAGTTACGAGTCCTTTTTTAAAGCTGATCATTTTGTGTTCATTTTGTTTAGTTCTTTTTTTGTAACAGATTTAATGTTTAGTATAGAGCTTAGAAAAAATTTGCAGTGTGAGATTTGCAAGAAGTAAGGCATGTAGCAACATCAGCACGGCAAAGGGCACTCCTTTAAAGGCAAAGAAGGGCAAAAATATTTTAAGTCAAGTGATAGTGATTGCTGTATGAGTCGTACGATTTTTGAATCAAACACGGCCAACACCGGGCCTTGCTGCTAGTGATTTGTAAAAATATAAATAAATTAGGTTCAGTCTTATTTCACATAGATATTCTCTCTCATTCATTCTAATTTTATTACTTTGTTTTGTTTTTCCTTCTGCTTGTGAATTCTAACATGTCTTTTTTTCTTGCAGTTTTGCTTTATGTCAAATCCTTCTCAATGATTCCTGGGTCATTCACTTCTTTTAATGTTGGTGGTAGGATGGCTCTCATATATCACTTACACAAGGTCATGTGTTCATAGACTGCCACCACAGAATTATCATGCTGTCAAAGAAAATGTCTTTTTCTAATCCCTTAAGGATATCAGCAATATTGAAGTAACGTTATTGACTTCATGGCAAAAGATTTGGATATAAACTGATTTTTTCATATCACAGAATTAATACATTATACACACACACACATATATATATAATAATGAATACAGAATCCTTAAAAATACATTCTGTCAGGTGATAATTTGTTTTGTGGACTTCATATGTCCATCTCTTCTGAGGTTTCAATTTTAAAACCCAGAAATTGGAAAGCACCGATAATCTTTTTCTGTATTCTAGAAGATGGAGAACCATTACTCTTTGGGATAAAAATAAGTCCATCATCTCTGTAAAGACCTACATGATTAGGGTCAATAATTCTACTGAGCCTGTCTAATATATATATATACCTACTAAATCGGCAATTTGAGTGGAATCATATGCTTCCATAGGAACACTAAAATGATCATTAAGATATTTAACCGAAATGGAATTACTATATATTAATAAAGATTGTCTTGTTTATCATCAGTAATGTTAATATAGGTTTTAGCAAAATTTAAACTTTTTAATAATAAATCTTTCAAAATGGAGGGGTAGAAATCAATAATGTCAAATTAGATAAAAGTAGCCTTATTTTTAATACTCTGGAACCATTTAATAGTATCCGAAGAATCTTTCCAAAGATTATTATAATAGGTTTCTTGTAGAGTTTGTATTATTCTTTTAAGTATATATTTTTTTTAATTAAGACTGATTCTGTTCTGGAAGGATTAATTAATCATGATTGTAGGATATTGTCTGAAGAGATGGACATCTGAAGTCCATGAAATAAATTATCACCTGACTGAATGAATTTTTATGGATTCTGTATTCATTATTATATTGCTCTGTTCTTACATTGAGCTCTCTTTGAATTGGTGTCCTCCTTGGAATTATCCCTACAAATCATCAAGTGAGATTATATATATATATATATATATATATATTTAAATATGTTTGCAACGGTGGTACAAAAGCGTATTAAGGCATTAAAAACAAGAAATTTTATATTGTAGGCCATGATAGATTTAAAACAAAACACACACCAGTCGACCGGTTTCGTCCCCTCTCATCAGAACTGTTAACGGGGAACTAAAAATTCATCCACTTCCGATTCATGGCTGAACATACAAAAAGTGTCATCCACATACCGAAAGTAAACCTTGGGTCAGGCAGAACTTAACAAAAGGCTTTCCTCATAAAAACCCACAAAAATATTTGCCAACACAGGACCCAAAGTTTTGTGTGTTCAGCCATGAATCGGAAGTGGATCAATTTTTTTCCCTACTCAGTGGTGTTCATCCTGCCCTTAAATTTACAGTAGATAAGGAGGTCAATGGTTCATTGCCCTTCTTAGATGTTCTTGTTCAAAGAACTCCTTCCTCGTTTATTACCTCTGTTTACAGGAAGTCTACTTTTAAGGGATTTATACTCGATGGGACTCTTTTTGTCCTAAACAACAAAAGATAAATTTGATTAGGACCCTGACACATAGAGCGTTAATGATTTGTTTGGGTGACACCTTGAAACATGAAATCAGTTGTTTAACTGAGATCTTTGTGAACAATGGTTATCTGTTGAACATTGTTCAATCGGTTATTCGAGATGAGACTGCCAGGTTCAACAAAATCAAACCTGCTTCGGTGGGTAAATGTCTGGTCTATCTTCGTTTACCGTGAGTGTTATTTTGCAGCGAACGTTCGTGTTGTCTTTCAAACTAAGTCCGTACTTTCATCTATGTGTAAAGATGTTCTAACCCCCCACCACCACCATATTAATTCTGTTATTTACCATTTCAAATGTAGTTGTGGATGCGATTACATAGGTAGAACGACACAGCGGTTGGACATTAGAATTAAACAACACGTACCTGCTATAATACTGAACAAAAAATTTTCTTTGGGTGATACCATTTGTAACATGTATGGGTCTTCGATTGCGGATCATTTTATAAAGAATCCCACTTGTGCGACGGATTTCAGTATGAACTGGTTTTCCGTTTTGGCCAGTTAGCACTCATTATTTCATCTTAAGGTGTTAGAGATGCTTTACATCAGGTCCAGGCAACCTACTCTTTGTAAACAAAGAGATTGTTTGCTTGGACTTGCTGTGCTGCGCTTCTAGCATCTTGGTTGGTATAATTTTTATATTTTTTTTGTTTTTTTGTTTTCTCCCTGTCCACTCATTAATGTCATCCATGACAGACTTTTTCTTTTTTTCTTCATAATTTTAGTTCCCCATTAACAGTTCTGATGAGAGGGGATGAAACCGGTCGACTGGTGTGTGTTTTGTTTTAAATCTATCATGGCCTACAATATAAAATTTCTTGTTTTTAATGCCTTAATATATATATATATATATATATATATATATATATATATATAATGTTTCATTATGACAACAAAGTACTCTGATTAAGATTTGCATTTAATTTTACAACATTACACCTATACGACCACAACACTATTAAAACACATTTAAACACACACACACAAACTTATCATACTCCATCCAAAACACACTAGTAGAAAATACAAATATAATAACTTCATCCACATGTTAAAAAAATATTAAAAATAATAGAAGCCTTAATAATAAAAAGGAAAAAGCCAACACTCAGTATTATTAACTACAAACATGGCCACAATGTGCTAACTGTACTCGCGAAAATAAAACATCCCTATAAATCTAGAAACATATACACAACTCATACACCCAATTAAAAAGCAAAAATATAATCATCATTGATAATGGCTAAAAGTATAGCTGAAAGCACTTGGAATTACAGGACTTTTTGACAGTTTCTTCAAACCATAATGAAACATATATAAATGAAGGATTGCTGCTAAATACTATATATATATATATATATATATATATATATATATATATATATATATATATATATATATATATATATATGTGTCCTCAAATGATCACTCCTGTCCTGTTCTTCCTTTCTGTTCTCAGTGTCTTCTATGATTTGATTGATGAAGATTCTTGCTGGTTTACCTCTTGATTTTTTCCCATATACAGCTATCAACAAGATCATGGAGTTCACAATGATTCTATCATGTTGACTGCATTGATGTATTATTATTAATCACAGTATCAGATGATGCAAAACTTCTCCAGCAATGGCCACTAAACCGCACTTGACTTTCACAGAGTATGTCTTGATAGATTCCCATATGGTTTTTCATTGGACATGTTCTTTCCAGCTGCTTTCAATAGTTTAGTATCCGTACCATCCAGGTTTTCACCATTCATGTCCAACTGCTTAACTCTTATGAGAAGACTTTGTTTTATTGAAAAGGATGAAACAGAGGTAGACAGACTGACAGATATAAACAGATTAAGATAAGTAAAGAGAGAAAATAGAGGGCAAGAGGGAATGAATAGATATATGGATAGAGAGTTATATAGATTCTTTCAGTACAGACTTGTTCGTGTTGATATTAACTGATATATAATATGACTATTATACAGATATGAACAGATATATAATATGACTATAAAATAGATATAATATGAATAAAAGATATGAATAGATATATAATATCAATATAAAATAAATACATATTAACTAATATATAATATGACTATATAATGCATATAATATGAATATAAAATAGAGAGGAACAGATATAAAATATGAATATAAAATAAATACATATTAACTGATATATATATATATATATATATATATATATATATATATATATATATATATATATATATATTATGACACTATGATGGATATAATATGAATATAAGAGATATTAACTGATATATAATATTATGAATATAAGATAGATATTAAAAATATATATGACTATATGATAGATATAATATGAAGATAAGATTGTTATGAACAGATATATATATATAATATGAATATAAGACAGATCTTAACAGATATATAATGACTATATGATAGATATAATATGAATATAAATAGAAATGAACAGATATATAATATGAATATAAGGTAGATATTAACTGATATATATGACTATATGATAGATATGGACAGATATATAATATAGATATAAGATAAATATAAACAGATATATATGACTATATGATAGATATGAACAGATATATAATATGGATATAAGATAGATATAAACAGATATATAACATAAATATATGATGGAATAAACTAGCTTACTAAATCCTGAACAAACCAAAACATAGAAAAAAACGAAGGTAAATCAGAAAAGTTTAAGAGAAATATGAACCGACTGAAATAGATAAATATAGATATGAATAGTTTGAGATTATTAACAAGGTAGTTAAATTGAAAAGGATGAAACTGAGAAAGATAGACTGACAGATATAAACAGATTAAGACAAAGAGAGAAAATAGACAGTCCATGTGCAAGTGGCAATGAATGGACATATGGATAGATAGATATATACATTCTTTTAGTACAGACTTGTTTGTGATGATACATAAATATGCAAGTATATACCTGTGCAGAAGCAGATGTACTTAAAAGACATTTTTTATAGATAAATGTATTTAAGCATGTACATATACATCTGTCTATATTTCTAAGATGAGATATTGTAACTGTTCACATTACTTACATGAATCGGGCTGTTGTTCTCATCTTTATTGGTATATGTTGGAATGATTTTTCTTTTCATCATTTCACCCCAAGCAAGGCAATAAAGCCACTGAAATACAGTGGGGTTACTGAATGTTAGAGAACATGAGGAAACAAAAACACTATTAAGGAGGGAAAAGATAATGACATTGTATTTCAATTTTTGAAGATCAAAGTTGACTGGAAAGCAAGAAGCCAGAAGAGAGTTCCACAAGCAAGAAATGCGATAGAAGAAACTGTTACCAATGTTAACTGTAAAAAGATGAGACCTAACTGCCAATCTAGTTAAATTCTACTTAAATTCATATAGAGAAAAGCTTACAATAATTACCCAGAACTATCCAAAAATTACTGTTGGCATTAAATAACCCTTTGAGGTTGATATGCCATTAAACTAAATATACCAAATGAAACTAGAATAATTACCATGAAAATATTTTATAGAAAAGGCACCGTGAAGCAACATTACTAGTGTCAGCTGTTTTTACTGTTGACCAAAGCAGTTACATTTTTAGTGTTATCATTTTTGATTTTGGTATTCATTCTTGTTTGAATGGACGACAAAATGAATGGGTTGAAGAGATGTCAAAAAACGAATCTTATTAAGATCTACACAGGTTTGGAAATTGTGGAGAGTCACTTGAACTCCTATCCTTGAAAGGGCAGCACACATAGAAGAATAAGAAGAAACAGCTCACTAAGTTTTAAGGTAAATGGAAGCAAAAAAATATTTATACTCAAAATCATTAACAAACAGCTAGAATTTCTTGGACACATAATGAGGCAAGAAGGCTTGGAAAATGTGACTCTCACATGGACATGAAGTAGCAGTGGGCCATCCACCTTGTTTGAATGGATGGTGGAATGGGGATAGGAGAGATAACAAAAACACAAATGTTACTAAGTGCTACAAATGATAGGAAGTTGTGGAGAGCAATAAACACCTGTGTCCTGAAAGAACAGTGTACATAAAAGAAAATTAATTTTTGCTTGTACTGTCCATACCATTGCAATTCAAACATCTGTGTCTTTTTGTGCAGATACTTTAAGATTGTCATCCTGGGTAAGACGATAAACTACATCCAGCAGCAAGGCCTCTGATCAGGTGGTTTTGAGGAGCATGAAACCAGCTCTTAATTGCTGGTGTTTCCAGGTCCACCCTGACCCGGGGTTGTAGCACCTGTTAGGGTCCCAGCTATGGGCAAATAGTTAACTATTACAAGAAATACTATTTTGAAAAAAATTATTACAAGCAATACAATTTTGAAGGAAAAATGCTACCAGAAACAGATTTTTGACAAAAAAAATATAACCAGCAATGAAAAATGTTGTCGGCATTAAATAACCCATTGAGGTTGATATGCCGTAAAACAAAATTAACCAAACCAATCTAAACCAAAGAATACCTATTTTATTCATACAAATTTATCCTAAAAATGTTGTCGGCATTAAATAACCCATTGAGGTTGATATGACGTAAAACAAAATAAAGCAAACCAATCTAAACCAAAGAATATATATTCTATTCATACAAATCTATCCTAAAAATGTTGTCGGCATTAAATAACCAATTGAGGTTGATATGCCATAAAACAATAAAACAAATAAAGAAAGGCTTTTATTAAAATTAGTAATAGAAATAACAGAATTTATCTTGTTATTGCTCAAAAAAGTAAGATAGTCATGGAGAGTGGTATTTCAACTTGTCAGCCATTGTGATATCCCAGACAAAGACATTTTTGTCAAAAAAAAATCTAACAGCAGATATGGAGTGTAGGGAGAAATGGATTAATAGTAACTGGACAAGGTCTGTCTATGAACTGAGATGAGAGATCAACCGGAGCGAAATTATTTATTCGACTATTGTCCTCATCTTTGTTGAAGAAGGCCGGAGCCTACAACAGCCGAAACGTTGTGATAAATATGGCGACATAGATGAGGACAATAGTCTGAATAATGTAAATAATGTACTTTTGACAAGGGTATTAATTGCAAGCAAAAATAAATGGCTAATGCCAAAAAATAAACTGTAATATTAATATAAATTAATAATATACAGATGAGTACAAATAGTCCCCACATAATGCTAATAATTAGTGGCAATGGTGTTCTCATCAACTTAATGGGGATGTGTTTTGATTCATCCATTTTCTACAGCTTATCAACCCTTTGTGTTATGTAAAGCCAGAAAATATATTTAGAGAGTAAGAATTATTCATTTCTGAGATAATAATGGTTTTAGTGATTTAAGTTTTACCAATTAACCTATAGATGAAGGAGAATAGGTGATTCATACCTTTCCAAGGAATTTGCGTAAGGGATTATAACGAACCCAACTTGAATTGAACTCAGATCCGATTGACAATTCTGATCCATTACACCACTCACCCCTTACAGCACCTGGTATTCCAAGTGGTCACTCATCTAGGTAATGACCAGGTTTGACATTACTTAACTTCAGAATGATTACCATTCTCTAACAATTGTCACCAAATATAAAAAAAAAAAACTGTATTCTTCTTATACATGCCGTGTCCCTTCAGGACATGGATGATTATGGCTCTCCACATCTTCCTATCCATTGTAGATCTTCTTTGTCTTTGTTATCTCTGGCAATCCTTGTTCTGCCTTCTATTTGCATAAGCTTGTTAGGTAGGTTATTTACTGCTTTCCTCTGTTCCCACCCTCCTGCTTTCAATATGTCCTGTGAGTATCAAATTCTCCAAGCCCTCCTTCCTCATTATGGACTCAAGAAATTTCAGCTGTCACTTTCTGATTCTGTGTATCAATGTCCTTTTTTTTCCATAAGACTTCTTTGTTGACTATGTGCACTGTCCGTGGTATTCTCAGCATCCTTCTGTAGAATCTCATTTCTCTTCTCTCCAGTTTTCTCTGTTAGTAGATTGTCCAGCACTCACTGCCATATAGGAGGATTGATATTACATAAGTTCCAAATTCTGAAAAATGTCCGATCTTCAAGATTTCATATCGGTGATTATATGCCTGTATTTTAAAATATTGAGTGAAATCAAAACAAAACAAATTGAAAAGGAAGGTTGATAGTGGAGTCCTTCCTGTAAGAAAATCATTTACTCCCAATACACACACACACACATTCACAAAAAAGAATCAGCAATATTATTGTTCTTGACCTGGCATCTCAGCTTCAATCACTTTCCCACTGATAAAGTTCCTTCCCTGTGCCTGTTCTATAAATACTTTCATAGTAATTTTTCAGATAAGCTTTTCACTATGGTAACTAAACTTTATGAATTTAAGTGCAGTACTAGATTAGCAACAAGGTTTCATCAGTTTACTATTAAAATGGCTCAATGTAACTGTAAGTTTTATGCTAACAGTTTCTTCTCTCACACTTCTTGCCTGTGGAACTCTCTTTGGTATCCAAGTTTCTCAGCCAACTTTGATATTCAAAAATTGAAAGTTAATGTCAGTTGTTATCTACTGTCTTCCTGATTACTCTTTTATTGTCCTCACTCCTTAATAATGTTTCTGTTTTCTAATTCTTTCACACTCACTAACGCCTTGTGTCTTAGTCACTTTACTGCCTTGGATGGGGGTGAAATGATTTAAAAACTGTTATGATGTTGATTTGGGGTTAGTAGAGACAAACGCCAAATAACACGTAACAATAAAAAGGGTTTTAATAGGCTGGTAAAAAGGTACGGAAATCGCCTGAGTAGTCAATAACTAGCTCAGCTAAGAACTTCTCTGTCTATCTGTCTTTTTCATGTCAACTGACATGCCAAGTCTTTGTTCACAGACGCAGACAAGTTCATTTTCAAGAAGGGTGGTAGGTTTCCGACACAACAAAAACAAAAATCCTTTACTTAAATATAACTGGAAAAAAATTGATATTTCAAAATGAAAACAAAAAGAAATTAATTTTTAACTACTTTTCCTATTATTTTTTTGCAGCCAGGCACGTAACCATCATCTTTTAAGTTAGGGGATGTAATGTAATAGGAGTAAGAAATTATACGCTAAAATTAACATTATTTATCCAGCGTGGTTATATGTGGGTGTGCGTGTGAATGTGTGTGTGTGTGTATTGGGAGTAAATGATTTTCTTACAGGAAGGACTCCACTCCATTCATATCGACTATTGCTAAACATAAACCCCGTACCTTGAGTTGCCCCTTGTATAGGGTGAACCTTACTGTTAAAAAAGAAGAAAATTAAAATTACAAGGGAACCAGTTATTAATTTATTGTATTAAGTGCTTTATTCGTGTAATTAGAGAAATCATTTTTCCGTTTATTTATACAAGGGAAATGTTTGCATAAAACATTTACTGTCAATTAAAAGAATCCCATGATTTTCAGCTCATGTTGTCCTGTCTTCCCTCTCGAATGTTGTCCTGTCTTCTCTCTCAAATGAACCAAATTCTAGACAAAGCTATTTTCTGTTTCTTTTCCTTTTTTTTTTTAATTTTATTTTTTTTGATTTTCATCATCCAGACATGAAAAAAACAAATGAAAATATATAATGGCAGAAAAACAGAAATAAAACTTGTTAATCATATCTTTTGTTTGTGTAGTGGTTTATTACTTTTTTGGGGTTTTTTTTGTTTGTTTTTTATTCAAAAAAATGTTTTTCCTCTCAAGAGAAATCATGAAAATATTGGCCATTTCTTGGCATAAAATTAAATAAAGCGAATCATGGAATTTGCAAAAGTAAAATTATGCCATATTTTAAAGATTGATTTTAAATTTTATTATGTGTATTTAAAGCTTATGTCAATTAAGATGGTTTATTTTTGTTTTTTTCAAAGCTCTTTTTCTCTTTGTCATTCACTTAAATTGCAAGGTTATAAACAATATATTAACAATATTGGGGAAATTGTATAACAAAAAGGAAAAAGAGCCATGTTCATAACATCCTGAAATGACATAGCACATCAGAATGCTCAATCATTTTTGTCCTTTTAACACTGTCGGTGTTTATCTATACTACCTGAGCAAGGGATTGAACTCAAAATCTACAATTTAATCCTCTAGGCTAGAGTGTACAGTTACTATTTTACCAGTAGGTAATGGAAGAAGGGAGGGTTTCTTATCTTTCCCAAGGGCATTAGTGCAAAGTGAAGATAAGAACTTTGGCTGAAATTTAAACTTACATTTGCACATAATACCAACTCATAACTGTTCTACAGGTATTAATAACTAAATAATGTTATTACACCCATTGTAAACCTTCACATGTATTCCTGAAGAGGCAGATATATGATTCAAATAGATATATAGTTATAAACAGTCTGAGATAGAGGGAGACTTAGATAAATAATTCTTTTTTTTCTTATTCTTTAACACTCAGTAACCTCTTGCATTTTAGTGGTTTTACTGCCATTCAGGTAAAATGAAAACAAAATGGAGTATAATTCCACTGTATGTAACATTTAATTTAAAAGAGGGCTAAATACATAGAAGAGCTAAATATTATTTATTTTAGGATATTAAACATGTTAAAAATGTCTGCATAATAGCAATTACGTTTCAATGTTGTAACATATTTGCCATTATGTAGTGATTTTTAACATGTTTTAATATCCTAAAATAAATCTTTCGATTGAACACTGTTGAGAGATAGGCTAATTCTACAAACAGCAGCCGTCTGCACTAACACAATGCTCTTCAGGTATTGAATGGAGCACTCTGGCTGAGTGGCATTTGTTTACATTCGTAAAAACAATACACTAGAATTTGCCATTTCTCTCTGCTGAGTGCTGATGGCTTAGGGGTAGAAACTTCGACTGACACCAAATCAGTCAGGTTTTGGTCCTGGCTTGAAGCATTCAGATGTCTAGTTGCGCTGATGAGCTGTTATACAGTGAAACGGGAGTGTATGCAGCTCACACACACACACACACACACACACACACATATATATATTCCTGAAGAGGCAGATATATGATTCAAATAGATATATAGATATAAACAGTCTGAGATAGAGGGAGACTTAGATAAATCTTTTTTTTTTATTCTTTCACACTCAGTAAACTCTGGCATCTTTTGTGGTTTTACTGCAGTGCATAAAGTGATATGATTAAAAGAAAATAAGATATTACTTATATATAGTTAGCTCTTGATATATATATATATATATATACATTTACTTATTATAAAACGCAGATTGTGTGTGTGTGTGTGTGTGTGTGTGTGTGTAACGTTTATATATTGGATCAGATTTCCCACATTTTTCAACCGATTTCAACAACACTTCACAGGGACTACATAAAATTACCTTTGTGGTGGTTCTAACAGCGCCAAAAATGGGAAAAAATATAATTGTTTTTGCACAAAATCAATTTGAAAACACGATTAAGAGACATCGAAAAATGGAAGGGGACAACTCACATCGGATTTCCTATATTTTTCAGCTGATAAAACAAAACTTCACTTTTTTTTTTTTTGGCAGGTAGTGTTTCTTATTCTCTTGCACACTTTTTTCTTTATTTTTAACATTCAGAATGCTTTA
>CAHIKZ030005025.1:1600000-1610000 GCA_903632075.3 Acanthosepion pharaonis | reverse complement strand
AATGGTAAATTTCCAATTTATTCATGAAAAGATTTATGGAATGTTGCAGAAAGTCTGTCCTCTCATTTTCTTCTCTGTAGGTATTGATTTTGTTTATCATTGATAATATAAGTACATACTAGTGATCTATTTGGCTGTGTGGCACTCCGAGACCTATAACACCGTGAGTGCCTTGTGGGAAGTAGCAGACATTCATAAATCACTTATTTGCTTTTAGCGTGTATACTACAAAATGTATATACTAAACAGTATCATACATAATCATAAATTATCTTATAAGCACACACACACACACTCACAATCATACACCTGTCTATCTGTGTGTATGTGTGTGTGTATATTCGTAAATATTATCTTAAAAAGATATAACAACTTTACTAAGCAAACACAGTTGTTCTCCCTTCCTGAGTCTTTTTTATATATATATGTATATAAGTGAGAAAGAGAGGAGAGTGTCCCACACTATAATAATATACATTTTATATATATATATATATTTAAAACATTAATCTATACATATATATATATATATATATATATATATATATATATATATTTAAAACATTAATCAGTTTGTCTGATGATCGCTAAAGCGTGAAACCCAGGGTCACAAACTCACATCTATCCAACCAAATATGTTAGCTCTATCTCTGATATTGGTAGCTTTTCTAATAAGTACATGCATATAATATATAAATAATTATACGTTATATATATTTATTTATATTTATATACACTTTTCACATATATATATATATATATATATATATATATATATATATATATATAATATTAACCAATAACACATAACAATCTCACCTTTGGCAACCATGGTTACTCCTTTCACACTCCTTTATATATATATATATATATATATATATATATATATATATATAGAGAGAGAGAGAGAGAGAGAGAGATACATGCATACATAATATATATATATATATATATATATATATATATATATATATATATATATGCACACACACACACACGCACATGCACACACACACACACACAAATTAAAACAACTCATAAATCTGAATGTGTATTTGTGTTTTTTTAATTAGTAGGTCAATACTGATAGCGAACACGGAAATGAAATTACAAAAGCACCAACAAAAAAAGGTAACAAAGGACCGTGAGAAGAAGGGACTAAAAGTATAAACTACAAGAAGACAATGCATGGTCATTATTAAAGGATGAGCCCGAAATGCAATTTACAGGTAGGGGAACACTAAAATAAAGCAGGTGTAGAAATTTAAATATCCGGGAAATGCAATGTTGAGATCCAAAAGACGTATTAGAATGGACAAAGATGCATTCGAAAAGCTAGGCAAGTATTAAAGACAGGAGGATTACATTGGTAAAAGAAAGAGAATGAACTGATGATATCTGGTCTTCCTTTACTGCAGTGAAGACGGTATCCCCAAAGATAAAGAAGACTTGAGTATGGTTCAAAAATAATGCTAAGGATAGACCAAACATGAGCAAATGATGAGGTTTCGAGATGCAAACAAGGCGGAAGCTTATACTTAACATCAGGAAGAGGCAGCTGAAATTTCTGGGAACGAAGAAAGGACGGCTTGGAGAATCTGATACTTAGGTGGATAGAGGGTAAGAGAGATAAGGAGAGAGAGTTCACAAGCAAGAAATGCGATAGAAGAAACTGTTACTAATGCACTGTAAAAAGATGAGACCTAACTGCCAATCTAGTTGCTAAATTCTACTTAAATTCATAGAAAAGCCACAACACCAATTCAGAACCATCTAAAATTACTGTTGGCATTAAATAACCCTCGAGGTTGATATATGCCATTAAACCAAATATACCAAATGAAACTAGAATAATTACCATGAAAAATTTTTTATAGAAAAAAGGCACCGTGAAACAACATTACTAGTGTCAGCTGTTTTACTGTTGACCAAAGCAGTTACATTTTTTAGGGGTATCATTTTTGATTTTGGTATTCATTCTTGTTTGAATGGACGACAAAATGAATGGGTTGAAGATGTCAAAAACAATCTTATTAAAAGATCTACAGGTTTGGAAATTGTGAGGTCACTTGAACTCCTATCCTTGTGAAAGGGCAGCACACATAGAAGAATAAGAAGAAGAAGCTCACTAAGTTTTTAAGGTAAATGAAGCAAAAAAAAAAATTTATACCAAAATCAACAACAAAACTAAATTTCTTGGACACATAATGAGTGCAAGAAGGTTTAAATGACTTCAGCATGGACATGAAGTAGCAATGGGCCATCCATCTTGTTTGAATGGATGGTGGAATGGGGATAGGAGAGATAACAAAACACAAATGTTACTAAGTGCCACAAATGATAGGAAGTTGTGGAGAGAGCAATAACACCGTGTCCTGAAGAACAGTGTACATAAAAGAAAAATTAATTTTGCTTGTACTTTGTCCATACCATTACCCAATTCAAACATCTGTGTCTTTTTTTGTGCAGATACTTTAAGATTGTCATCCTGGGTAAGACGATAAACTACATCCAGCAACAAGGGTACTGATCAGGTGGTTTTGAGAGCATGAAACCAACTCTTAATTGCTGGTGTTCCAGGTCCCTCCCTGACCCGGGTTGTAGCACCTGTTGGGTCCCAGCTATGGGCAAATAGTTAACTATTACAAATACTATTTTTGAAAAAAATTATTACAAACAATACAATTTTGAAGAAAAATGCTACCAGAAACAGATTTTTGACAAAAAAAATATAACCAACGTGAAAAATGTTGTCGCATTAAATAAACCATTAGGGGTTGATATGCCGTGACAAAAATTAACCAAACCCAATTCAAACCAAAGAATACCTATTTTATTCATACAAATTATCCTAAAATATTTTGTCGGCATTAAATAACCCAACAGGTTGATATGCTGTAAAACAAAATAAAACAAACCAATCTAAAACCAAAGAATATATATTCTATTCATACAAATCTATCCTAAAAAATGTTATTTCGGCATTAAATAAATCAATTGAGGTTGATATGCCATAAAACAATAAAACAAATAAAGAAAGCAAACTTTAAAATTAGTAATAGAAATAACAGAATTTGCACTTCTGTTATTGCTCAAGCAAGTAAGATAGTCATGGGAGAGTGGTTTTCTCAACTCTGTCAGCCATTGTGATATCCCAGACAAAGACATTTTTGTCAAAAAATCTAACAGTGATATGGAGTGTAGGGAGAAATGGATTAATACCTTTTGACAAGGTCTGTCTATATTTCTGAGATGGAGTATGTACATTATTTGTTATTCGGACTACGTCCTCATCTTTTTGTTGGAAGAAGGCCGGAGCCTACAACAGCTGGCTTGGGATAAATATGGCGACATAGATGAGGACAATAGTTCAAATAATGTAAATAATGTACTTTTTGACAAGGGTATTAACTGTAACAAAATAATGGTTAATGCCAAAAACAAACTGTAATATTAATATAAATTAATAATATACAGACTGCGGCATAAATACCTCCCACATAATGCTATGGCATTAGTGGCAATGGTGTCTTCATCAACTTAATGTGGGATGTGTTTCTGATTCATCCATTTTCTACAGCTTATCAACCCTTTGCAAGTTATGTAAAGCCAGAAAATATATTTAGAGAGTAAGAATTATTCATTTCTGGAGATAATAATGGTTTTAGTGATTTAAGTTTTACTAATTAACCCATAGCTGGAAGGGAGAATAGGTGGATTCATACCTTTCCAAGGGAATTTGCGTGTAAGGGATTATAACGAACCCAACTTGAATTGGAACTCTGCCCTCCGATTGACAATTCTGATCCATTACACCACTCACCCCTTACAGCACCTGGTATTCCAAGTGGTCACTCATCTAGGTAATGACCAGGTTTGACATTATTTAACTTCAGAATGATTACCATTCTCTAACAATTGTCACCAAATATAAAAAAAAAACTGTATTCTTCTTATACATGCCGTGTCCCTTCTAGACATGGATGATTGCTATTCTCCACACTTCCTATCCATATGGATCTTCTTTGTCTTGTTATCTCTGGCAACTTGTTCCGCCTTCTATTTGCATAAGCTTGTTAGTAGGTTATTTCTTTTCCTCTGTTCCCACCCTCCTGCTTTCAATATGTCCTGTGAGTATCAAATTCTCCAAGCCCTCCTTCCTCATTATGGACTCAAGAAATTTCAGCTGTCACTTTCTGATTTCTGTATCAATGTCCTTTTTTTTCCATAAGACTTCTTTTTGTTGACTATGTGCACTGTCCGTGGGTATTCTCAGCATCCTTCAGAATCTCATTCTCTTCTCTCCAGTTTTTCTCTGTTAGTGACTGTCCAGCACTCACTGCCATATGAGATTGATAATACATAAGTTCCAAATTCTGAAAATGTCCGATCTTCAAGATTTCATATCGGTGATTATATGCCCTGTATTTTTAAAATATTGAGTGAAATCAAACAAACAAATTGAAAAGGAAGGTTGATGGGGAGTCCTTCCTGTAAGAAAAACATTACTCCCAATACACACACCAATAACATTCACAAAAAGAATCAGCAATATTATTGTTCTTAACCTGGCACTTCAGCTTCAACTACTTTTTCACTGATAAAGTTCCTTCCCTGTGCCTGTTTATAAATACTTTCAGTAATTTTTCCAGATAAGTTTTCACTATAGTAACTAAATCTTTATGAATTTAAGGTGCAGTACTAGATTAGCAACAAGGTTTCATCAGTTTTACTATTAAAATGGCTCAATGTAACTGTAAAGTTTTATGCTAACAGTTTCTTCTCTCACACTTCTTGCCTGTGGAACTCTCTTTGGTATCCAAGTTTTCTCAGCCAACCTTTGATATTCAAAAACTGGAAAGTTAATGTCAGTTGTTATCTACTGTCTTCCTGATTACTCTTTTATTGTCCTCAATCCTAATAATGTTTTGTTTTCTAATTCTTTCACACTCACTAACGCCTTGTGTCTTAGTCCTTTACTGCCTTGGATGGGGTGAAATGATTTAAAAATCATTATGATGTTGATTTGGGGTTAGTAGAGACAAACGCCAAATAACACGTAACAATAAAAAAGGTTTTTAATAGGCTGGTAAAAGGTACGGAAAATCGCCTGAGTAGTCAATAACTAGCTCAGCTAAGAACTTCTCTGTCTATCTGTCTTTTTCATGTCAACTGACATATGATCCTTTTTTTGTTCTGAGACGCAGACAAGTTCATTTTCAAAAGAAGGAATTGGTAGGTTTCCATTTAACAAAACAAAAATCCTTTACTTAAATATAAACTGGAAAAATTGATATTTCAAAATGAAAACAAAAGAAATTAATTTTAACTACTTTTCCTCCCTCCCTTCCATTTTTTTTTGCAGCCAGGCACACGTAACCATCATCTTTTGTTAGGGGATGTAATGTAATGGGAGTAAGAAATTATACGCTAAAATTAACATTATTTATCCAGCGTGGTTATATGTGGGTGTGCGTGTGAATGTGTGTGTGTGTGTGTATTGGGGGAGTAAATGATTTTCTTACAGGAAGGACCCACTATCTATATCGACTATTGCCAAACATAAACCCCGTACCTTTGAGTTGCCCTTGTATAGGTGAACCTACTGTTAAAAAGAAGAAAATTAAAATTACAAAGGGGACCAGTTATTAATTTATTGTATTAAGTGCTTTATTCATTGTAATTAGAGAAATCATTTTTCCTGTTTATTTATACACAAGGGAAATGTTTACATAAAACATTTACTGTCAATTAAAAGAATCCCATGATTTTCAGCTCATTGTTGTCCCTAATGTTGGGTCTTCCCTCAAATGAACTCTCGTGACAAAGATATTTTCTGTCCTTTTTTTAATTTTATTTTTTGATCTTCTCTCCAGACATCAAATATATAATGACAAAATCTTGTTAACTGTATCTTTGTTTGTGTAGTGGTTTCTGTTTCTTTTTGTTTTTTTTTTAAAAATTTATTTTTTTATTGGCCATTTTCATAAAATTAAATAAAAGCGACATGAATTTGCAAAAGTAAAATGTTACATTTTAAAGATTGATTTTAAATTTTATTATGTGTATTTAAAACCATGTCAATTAAGATGGTTTTATTTTGTTTTTCAAAAGCTCTTTTTCTCTTTGTCATTCATAGAAATTGGAGTTATAAACAATATATTAACAATATTAGAATTGTATAACAAAAAGGAAAAAGAGCCATATTCATAATTTTATCCTGAAAATGACATAGCACATCAGAATGCTCAATCATTTGTCCTTTTAACACTACTGTCGGTGTTTATCTATACTACCCTGAGCAAGGGATTGAACTCAAAAATCTACAATTTAATCCTCTAGGGCTAGAGTGTACAGTTACTATTTTACCAGTAGGTAATGGAAGAAGGGAGGGTTTTATCTTTCCCAAAGGGCATTAGTGCAAAGTGAAGATAAGAACTTTGGCTGAAATTTCAAACTACATTTGCAATATAATACACCAACTCATAACTGTTCTACAGGTATTAATAACTAAATAATGTTGTTACACCCATTGTAAACCTTCACATGTATTCCTGAAAGAGGCAGATATATGATTCAAATAGATATATAGTTATAAAACAGTCTGAGATAGAGGGAGACTTGGATAAATAATTTTTTTTTTCATTCTTTAACACTCAGTAACCTCTTGCATTTTAATTGGTTTTATCTGCCATTCAGGTAAAATGAAAACAAAATGGAGTATAATTCCACTAATAAACATTTAATTTAAAGAGACTAAATACATAGAAGAAGTAAATATTTATTTTAGGATATTAAACATGTTAAAATATGTCTGCATAATAGCAATTACGTTTTCAATGTTTGTGAACATATTTGCCATTATGTAGTGATTTTTAATGTATTTTAATATCAAAATAAATCTTCTTCGATTGAACACTGTTGAGAATGAGGCTAATTCTACAAACAGTGCCGTCTGCACTATAACACAATGCTCTTCAGTATTGAATGGAGCACTATTGAGTGGCATTTGTTTACATTCGTAAAAGCAGCCACTAGAATTTGCCATTTCTCTCTGCTGAGTGCTGATATTTGGGTAGAAAACTACGACTGACACCAAATCAGTCAGGTTTTGGTCCTGGCTTGAAGTATTCAGATGTCTAGTTACGCTGATGAGTTGTTATACAGTGAAACAGGAGTGTGTACAGCTCACACACACACACACACACACACACACACATATATATATTCTGAAGAGGTGATAAGATTCAAATGAGATATAGATATCAACAGTCTGAGATAGAGGGAGACTGATAAATCTTTTTTTTTTATTCTTTCACACTCAGTAAACTCTGGCATCTTTGTGGTTTTATACTGCAGTGCATAAAGTGATATGATAAAAAGAAAAATAAGATATTACTATATATAGTTAGGCTTTCTTGATATATATATATATATATATATCTTACTTATAAAACACCATTGTTGTGTGTGTGTGTGTGTGTGTGTGTGTGTGTGTAACGTTTATATATTGGATCGAATTTCCTACATTTTCAACCAATTTCAATAACACTTCACAGGACTACATAAAATTACCTTGTGGTGGTTCTAACAACAAAAAATGGGAAAAATATAATTGTTTTTGGCACAAAATCGAATTTGAAAACACGATTAAGAGACATCGTGAAAATGGAAGGGGGACAACTCACATCGATTCCTATATTTTTCATTGATAAAACAAAAACTTCACTTTTTTTTTTTGGTAGTGTTTCTTATTCTCTTGCAATAATTTTTTCTTTATTTTAACATTCAGAATGCTTTAAAAATTTCATTTCAAAGACAATTATTTATAATAAATTCTATTCAATTAGTAGACTCCATAACGATTGAAAATAATGTTTTGTTTGACTTTGGTTTGACCAATTCGTAAAAAAACAAAAAAAAAAAACTAATTAAAGACAAAGTGTGTCCGTCAACCAAAGAATAATCTTGTCAATTTTATTTCTTCAGTCTTTATGATGGTGGATACTTGATTCATCTCTTACTTATATCCCCGGCAACTTGGGCCTACCGTTAGTATATATATATATCCAGGTAAGAAATGAGAACAAATGGTATAATTTCACTGTACATAACATTTAATTTAAAAAGTGGGCTGAATGCATGAGAAGAGCTTTATTTTAGGATATTGAAACATGTTAAAAATCACTACATAATCGCAATTATGTTTCAATGTTGAAACATAATTGCCACTATGTAGCAATTTTTAACATGCTTTAATGTCCTAAAATAAATAAAAAATATGTTAGTGGATACACATGTATGAATAAGCAGTATAATTGTCAAAATTATACTGGATAAACTTATATCGGAACAGAATGAGCCAGAAAAAACTGGAATAGGAACAGAATGAGATAGAAAAAAGTGAAACAGATAACAATAGAATAAGATAGATAAAAAAAAGATTAAAATAGATAAGAACAACCTGAAATAGTTAAAATAGGCAGATAATAAGAAATAGTTTAGTTGTTAGTTTGAAATATCCACATATAAATATGAATGCATCTGTATTGTAAGTATCAAGTCCATTTATGATAACTGTATTCCTTATTTAATTCACAATTCAAATCTCAATCATTATTCACCCACATTTTCTCAATTTGTATGAGATCTTAGTCATTTCAGAAATATAATTCAACCTAAAAATAGCTATTTAAACAATAAAAATCAAAGCACAAATATTAATTTGTTGAGGATCATGAAAGGAATTTAATATTTTTTTCTCATGATTAACAAGGGAGAAACATCTCCACTAAAATAAATAACCACAAAAAATCAAGCAAAATCTTTCCTTTGAACAGAGAGATTGACTATTATAGAGTGAAAGTTTCAGATCCAATCTCAGCTGAAAAATTAAACCTTAGGTTTAGACTTTTTTTAATTTATCCTTAGACAATATTTAACTGATAAGATCAATTGAAATTATTGGATTAAGTTGCATTAACAGAGAAGGAAAATATTGATTGCTTATTTAAAAAGTGTTTTTTTTTATTTTATGTAATAGGCTTTCTGTTAAATACATACACATATACATTTAGCTTAGTATTTATTAATTAAATATCATAAAATGAATTATTTAGTTTTTCTCAAGATGAACAAAGGGAATACATTTCACACTAAAATAAATTTTGTAAGTTCAACTTTACGGGTAAAGTGCAAAGACAAAACATATTGCAACTGTATTCTGTAGTGATGGTAATTTTTGTTTTTTTGTTTTTGTTTTTTTTTTGAATTTACACCAAAGATGATCTTGTAAAAGATTGAAAATACTTTTGAGTTAAGAAAAAAAAATGTTGTGCCTACCTTGATGAATTTCATCTTAACATTAAGAAACTGATAAGAGAACAGAAAAGGGTCAGTATATGAAAATAAGTAGACACAATATGTCTATATTATTGAATGAAACACACAAACACTATATATATATATATATATATATATATATATATATATATATATATATATATATATATATATATATATATATATATATATATATATATATATATATATATATATATATACATATATATATATATATATATATATATATATATATATATATATATATATATATATATACATATATATATATATATATACATATATATATATATATACATATATATATATATATATATATATATATATATATATATATATATATATATATATATATATATATATATATATATATATATATATATATTATAAATTAATTGATTTAAAATATGGTTTTTTCTTGCTATGTTCCAAACATGTTTCAAAAATATATATATATATATATATTATTATAATAATATATATTATTATAATATTTTTATTATAATAGATTGCAATAAAAACATTTTGTATCGCACACAAAAACTTTAATGTTTCAGAAATATAATATTTTCCTGTATATCTCAGTTGATGAAAATATTAGAGTTACTTTTAAATAATTTGATAACTGCCATTATTT
>CAHIKZ030005025.1:1555000-1592500 GCA_903632075.3 Acanthosepion pharaonis | reverse complement strand
GTTATTTTCAGTTTTGCATAATTTAGACGGCAGTTTATTCATTGCATCTTATATATATATATATATATATATATATATATATATATATATATATATATATATATATACAACAAGCAGAAATATTTCTTCTCCCGATGATGGCCATTTTGGCCGAAACTAGTCAAGGAATCTAAATGAAATAATAATAAAAAAAACCGAAAGAATATTAATCTACAACCCAGTGTGTCAGAAGATTTTAATTTTTTAATATTTTTTTATTGTTCAAAATATATATATATATATATATATATGACAAAGAGGAAAAAGTTTACTTGTGATGAGCTTCATCCATCAGGACTTCATCAGGCTAAATCTGTTATGTTTGTACAACTACACATGCACATGGAATGCTGGAGATTTAGATTTTAGAATTTTTTTTTTCTAGCTGAATTTATTTAGTCTTTTTCTCTTTTTTTATTGTCACTTTTGTAGGTTTCTCACACTGTGATAATAGAAGATCTGCCAAGAATGGTGAAATGTTATAAGAGTCATGGCACAAATTTACTGTAGATGACTTTGTGATGAAGGCACTCTCTTGACATTTACGTCATAGTGAATTATTTTCTCTTTTGATCAGAGTAGCATTTTTATGTCAAACTTCTAGTCAGTCTTGTTACAGTGGGCAAACAACACATTTGACATATTGTTTTGTAAGATGCCCTGTATAATCTTTTATTTAGATTCTTTGAGGTTTCTCTTATGTATCTTTTGTTTATTTTAATTATTACAAGCAGAAATAAAAAAAATAATAAAAAAAAACATAGAAAAAGAAATAAAAAAATAATTATCTAGGAATTTTTGTTAGTATTTGACCAAACCTTTATAAAAATTTGCCACTCAAATACACAAACAATATATATTTGATTGGGCTTGCCCGTTGTTTTCAACGTATGAGGATCAAGCTGCTCATTTCTTAGAACCAACAGCCAGACCACTCACACATATATGATTATAGTAATTAATGTGCAGAATCGACTATTTTTTGGAAGAGCTGATAACAAAACTGGTGTACAGTATGCCAAAATGTCTTCAAACAACCCACCACAGGTTTTGACTTCAGAGTTATCCTTCTCCTAGACTGGTTGCCACCCAAGGTTATAGAACCCATTCGTTCCTGCAATTTACCCATAGGTGGAGGGAGAAGAGTTGGATTTATACCTTTCCTAGAGGTATTAGCATGTAAGTGAACATAATAATTTGGACCCGCCTCTCCAATTCTTCAATCCATAACTCAAACCATGTCTCTCTATATATTTACTAGACCACCAGATCATGATAGAAAATGATGAGGTAACAATTTTATTATTAACTAGCAGTAGAGCCCGGCGTTGCCCGGGGATGTAACAGTAAGAGATAGATCAAGTTTCGACCATCATAAAGACTGAAAAATAAAATTGACAAAGATTATTCTTTAAGGTTGACGGACACGCATGTCTTAATTAGTTTTTTTTTTTTTTTAGGAATTGGTCAAACTCAAACAAAAACATTGTTTTCAATCATTATGAATCTACCAATTGAATAGAATTTTATTATAAACAATTGAATGTAAAAATAAAGAAAAAAGTGTGCAAGACAATAAGAAACACTACCTGCCAAAAAAAAGTGAAGTTTTCTTGAAATCAGTTGAAAAATATAGGAAATCCTATCCCATATATAAATGAACGCACACACACACACACACACACACACACACACACACAACATGGGTTTTATAATAAGTATAACTCGATATGAGTTGTCTCCCGTTCATTCTCGCGATGCCTCTTAATCATGTTTTCAAATTGATTTCATGCAAAAAGAATTGTGTTTTTCCAATTTTTGGCACTGTCAGAACCACCACAAGGTAATTTTACATAGTCCTGTGAAGTTTTGTTGAAATCGGTTGAAAAATGTAGGAAATCCGATCCAATATATAAACGTACAGACACACACACACGCACACAACCTGGGTTTTATAATAAGTATGATGATTACACATGTATTAATTTATATTTGCAATACAACTTATTGTAATAATTATCATTACTCACATTGTATAATATCATTTTGATCCTATGCAATAAGAAATTAATAAAAAAAAATTAACTTTTTCGGGAAGAGAATTTCAAACTGATAGCACGCTAAAGGCATTTCCATTGAAGTAATAGTAACCCCGAAGTGACAAATTATATCAGTTTTAGTATTTACTATGTTATACTTCTAAATGGTGAAGGTCAGTCAAAAGACAAATAAATAGCAATCATTTGCTTAGGGAAATTCCTATTTATTGAAATTTATTTACCATGAAGTTATGTGACAATTTTCCAGCCATACAGATTACGTTTTACAATGACACACTCACATAGCATCTTCACCTATCAAGTAGTTGCCAAACATCCAAGATATTTAGTTTAAAAAAAGTTCTAATGTAGTATAGAGAATTATATAAATATATGTTGTTTTATGCACATTTAAATTTCTTTAATAATGTTCTTAAAATGTATCATGAAATTTTATTATTTTTCACAAACATAACAGTTGTAATATAATATGCAAATGTTTTGATTGAGATAGGAATGTATATTGGAAACAAATACTGAATGTCCTATTAAAAATGGCGTAAAAACAGAAAAATGGTTCTAGCTAAAGAACCTTATGTCTAATTTTAATGAAATTTGGCACTGTACTCATCAGAGATTCAAGATAGAATATGTTTCTAAATTGGTTGTGGTATTAGGTATAGTTTCAGCTGTATCTCAGAAAAATCATACATACAAGATTAGAGTTTTAGTATTATACATATAATCATTTATTGCAATAAGGTATTATTCTTTTTTCTTAATGGTAATATTATGTATTTTGTAATATATATATATATATATATATATATATATATAAATCTCAAACAATATACATTCACCAATATGTTTATTTGTGTGTGTGTGTGTGTATATATATATATATATATATATATAATCTTAATGTAATGGAATAACCTGTCACCCCTATGAGTGACTACACTATAGGTAGTAACTACCTATAAGTATCTGTAAGTCAATGGACTACAGAGTCTAGCTGGAATCGGTTGAGTACAACTCAGACTGACATGAGAACTACCAACCTTCCAATAGTAGCACTCACTACTGGATTGACTTGCGACGATCTTGTGCATTACTGTTACCTTTTATTTTTATTGTACTGGTTTTTTACAATAAACCTTTACTTAATTTGTCCACCATGTTAGTTAAGTATATATTCCTTTTAGCATGGAATATAACAAATCTCAAACAATAAATATACATTCACTAGTGTTTATATATATATATATATATATATATATATATATATGTCACATCTCTTTTTCATTCTCATATATATATATATATATATATATATATATATATATATATATATATATAAAGAGGGAGAGAGACAGATGATGGTGTAATTCTCCTCTGTAAAAATCTAGCCCAAGAAATATAGACCAATTGAGAAAGGAACTAATAATTTTTTTAAACATCACAATCTAAGTATTACCACCACCACCAATGCTAAAATGATCAACTTTCTAGATGTAACCTCAGACCTGAATAATGGCTACCATAAACCATATACAAAAGATCTATATAGCCATATATCTATGGCTATATAGTCAGATATTGAAACCATCACCACAAAATTCTAAATAATAATAATAATAAGTAATAAGGAAATATTTGATAATGCTAAAACTAAATATATAAAGCCTTTGGGAATAAGCAATCATGAAGTAAATTTAGAGTATTTAGAAAAAAAACAAAAAGAAGGTAAAAATAAGCAGAAACAACAACATATGGTTTAATCTACCTTTGAACTGTAATGTCCAAAATAATATCGGAAAAATTTTCCTGACATTAATATGCACTTTAATCAGTCATCAATGCTAAAAAAGATTAAAAAAAAAATGTTAAAATCATCTATGGCTGTGTTAATAACATCGATAAATATTACATTATATTAAATAAATATATTTCCAACAAAGATTATGTAAATTTTTCTAAAAATAAATGCAACTGCCAAAAATCCTGTCTATTAAAAATTCAATGGATGACTGATAATATTGTATACTGAACAAGCATATGTTCCGGTAACAATGTTAAATTTTATTTTGGTTTCATCAAAAATCCATGGAAATATTGTTTCTACCATCATCGAATGATTTTAGGTAATATAAAATAAAGAAACAGCACTGCTCCCTCTACTTATTTCTGGCAATTAAAAGATACCAATAGTTCCCCTTGAATTAACTGGGATATTATAGCAAGAACCAAATCTCATAAGGGAAAAGAAAATAAATGTAACTTAAATAAATGTGACTTATGTCTTGTTGAAAAACTGGTTATCTTAAGACGCTTATAGCGAAGAAAATGGCGACAGTGCGGAAGAGAAAATTACTTACCAAAAATAGGGCACGTATTCCACATGACATACTGAAGACGAAATATTTAGATTAAAAACAAGGCTGCTGCGGGAGTCTCTATAAAAGTATTTTGATATGCAAAAATTTGGTGTCCTCTCCCAGTTGTTGATGAATGAAAAAACTGCTCGGCCAATAAAAGCAGTTGGTGTTCTCAAATCGGGAAGGAAAAATTGATATATTTTGGCTATCGTATTATTTTTCTGACTGGTTACGTGCATTAGGATTTGTGAGATAGTACCTGTGAATTGAGTTTCCGGCATTTCTTTCTGCACGCCCTGCCTCAGATATTTGAGTCTGAACTTACAGTGATTGGTTCTCTGCGTTGTGAAATTAATCTGCGACAAACTTTTCCTTTGCTTTCAGAACGCTTACAACACTTAAATAACTTGAGCTAATTAAACAAGAGAAATGAATTGATCGTTACATGTCGTCATAAACATAAATATCTGCTTAAATACATGGATCCAGATAAATTTTTAATGTAAATCACAGTTAAATTTTTAGTGTAAGTTAGAGTTTCTTTTTATGTAATTTACTGTTTATTTTTTATGTAAATTACTGTTTATTTTTAATATAAGAACAAGTATTCTCCCTTTTAATTAAAAAATTAAAAAAGGAATATTCACAACTCAAAAATAAATAAATAAAAAATTTTGTACATACATCTACAAATCCTGGTTATTTTAATTGTCAAATATAATCTTTTAAAAACCATAATCCCAGTACAATATAATATTTAACTGTGTCAGCATTGTCATAACCAGATATATATTTTTAGATTCAATTTACATAACAGTCAGCATCTGAAGATTGCATCATGCATGAAACTCTGAGTCATACTATCGGTGAGGACAATATGTATAGTTATTAATAAATACTTAATAGCTCATTTGTATTACATCAAGAAGTTTTATTAACACTAGTAATTTATGTATATATATATATATATATATATATATATATATATATATATATATATATATATATATATATATATATATATATATATATATATATATATATATATATATATACACATATATTTGATTATTTGGATAAAAGAAAGGTCTGTAATGTAATTGATCCTGATCAGGCATCTTGACTTCACTCACTTTATCAAAGATGTGATGTGGCAATCTTGAAAAATGTAAATGCAATGTCAATTACCATCTTCTGGAACCCTGTTCCTTTTTATCCTGCTTCAGTCCTCTCCACTAAAAGTCTTCTCATTCCTTTTCTTTCCCTGCACCCTCTGTGTCATAGTGACATTATCACCTTGCTTGGGATGAAATGAAATATATATATATATATATATATATATATATATATATATATATATATTGTTGTATGTATATATATATATATATATATATATATATATATATATATATATATATATAGAGCCAGGAAAACCTACCTAGGTTTCACCCTAAATGGATCTCTTTAGGTGAAACCCAGGTAGGTTTTCCTGGCTCTTTAGGATTTATTTTAGTTATTCTTGCTCTACATAATGTATTGAGCACTCTACATTTTAGTCTTATTACTCACTTGGTGTTTTTTTTTCTTTGGACGAAAGACTTAAGGCATTGGTCAATTTATTTTGCCATGTTCGGATGTTTTTAGTTCTTTCTTTCTTTATTTCAATGTTTTCCTCAGCTACTGATTTGTTTTAATATATCTACAAGTTGAGCTATCTGAGATTTTTTACCAAATGTATTACTATTAGTATATATATATATATATATATATATATATATATATATATATATATTAATATAAAAAGGCAGGATGTGTGTGTGTGTGTGTAACAAATGCACGGCCGCAATTTTCAATGGATTTGCACCAAAATTTACATGCACATGCTCCAAGTTAGCTGAAAGGCCAAGACCAACTTTGCATTTCCCAGCTCCCCTTGATAGGGCAAATAATCAATTTTTTCATGCTTCTATGGCAGTTTTCATGTAGTTTTTCTACTGGCCAGTGTGAGAGCCTATAGCTGGCTGCTATGAATAGGTAGGAAGATTCTATTGGCCAGCGTGAGAGCCAACAGCTGACTGACACAAATGTTAACTAGCATATTAGCATGCAAAAAATCGATAGCTGCAATCGTCACAAGTGGGAAAAATTTAAATCTGCATGGCACTTTACTCCAATTGGCTCATTCGCTTGCTTAAACTCAACATTGATTCTGATTCCGCAGAACTGGGTTTGGTGCAAAAAAGTATTTGTTTTTAACATTCTTTTTTCATTCGGTTTTTCCAGTTACGAGTCCTTTTTTTTTAAAGCTGATCGTTTTGTGTTCATTTTGTTTAGTTCTTTTTTCGTAACAGATTTAATGTTTAATATAGAGCTTAGAAAAAATTCACAGTGTGAGATAGGCAAGAAGTAAGGCATGTAGCAACATCAGCACGGTAAAGAGCACTCCTTTAAAGGCAAGGAAGGGCAAAAATATTTTTAAGTCAAGTGATAGCGATTGCTGTATGAGTCGTACGATTTTTAATCAAGCACGGCAACGCCGGGCCATGCTTGTATATATATATATATATATATATATATATATATATATATATATATAAAATCAATTATTTTGATAGGGGATTATTCTTTTGATAATGTTAATATTCTATCATGATAAAATATAGTTTTAAGATAGACCATATGTAAATATTAAATGTACATATTATATATATATAATATATATATGTGTGCGTGTTTGTGTGAGGATATTATCATAATGTGATATTCTTAATAATAAAAGTAATAAAACAATAACAAAATAATAATAAAGTAAATGAACATGGCTCAACTCCAAGCCCAGACGCATCTGAAAAAATTTTAACATTTAAAATTTCAGCATTCTTATAGTTTCAACATGTCCTATCTATACATTATTATAACCAATCTTTTTTTTATATTATTCCTCCCATTTCTGTGCATATATAATTACATAAACATTAATTTAGTATGATGAAATCCTAAAGGAGAACGCACACCACACAAAAATTTTTTTTCAACTTTGTCATTAATTTTCCTAATATATAAAATAGAAACATAGTATGTGTTTCAATATAACTCAATTTTTTTCAAAATTAGATAAATATCTCAGTGTCTCCCATATTTGCCTATTTGTATGTCTATTTTTGATTGCCAGATGGGTTTTGTTTTCATAGCAAACGAGAGCAGAAAGAAGAAACTAAGCATAAACTACAAGAAGACAAAATTCATGGTCACTAGCAAAAGGGGTGAGCCCAAAATGCAAATTACAGGTTGGGGATACTAAAATCAATCAGGTACAGAAATTTAAATATCTGGGAAGTGTCCTAACAGATGACGGAAAATGTGACACTGAGATCCCAAGATATATTGGCATGGCCAAAGATACATTCTGAAAGCTGTCAAAAACACGATTCGCAGAGAAACAGGGAATAGAATAAAGAATATGTGACAAGTATTAAGAGACAGGAAAATTCCATTCAAAACAAAGAAAAGAGTACTGTTATATGATGTCTGCCCTCCTGTATGGTAGCAAATGCTGGACAATCTCCTCAAGGATAAGCAAGAGACTTGAAGCAATGTAATTCTACAAAAAGATGCTGCAGATACCATCGACCAAACATGTGAGCAACAATGGCATTCTGGAGAGAATGGAAACAAAGAGGAAACTTATGCTTAACATAAGGAAGATGCAGGTGAAATTTCTACAGAAGGATGCTGAGAATACCATGGGCCAAACATGTGAGCAACAACAAGGTTTGAAATAAAATGGAAACAAAGAGGAAATTTATACATCAGGAAGATGCAGTTGAAATTTCTGGGTCATGTATTGAGGAAGGAAGGCTTGGAAAATCTGATACTCACTGGACAGATGGAGGGAAACTGGGGGCAGAATAAAGAATATGTGGCAAAATTGATGGGCTTGAGTAAATATATGGCAGCACAGGGCCTGGAAGAAATAACAAAAAGATTAAACTTATTAAGAGCTACAAAGCACAGGAGGATGTGCAGAGCCATGATTGCTTATATCCTGAAGGGACATATCACATGAAAGAAGAAACGGCTCTAAATTAAGGAAAAGGAATTACAAAACAGAAATTTAGTAATATATTCATGTACTGGTAGAATGAGTGAAATAATGATAAGCAAAAAAAAAGAAAAAGACTTTCAAAAAAATTAATTAACACCAATATTTTTTCACATTCATTGATAAAACTGATTTGTTGAATTAAAATAAATTGATATCAAACAATGAAGAGTACAACGAAAAATCATACTCAAAAGTATTACTAATTACATTATTATCCTATTATAATCATATTACTAATGAAATAATAGTCACACATTGAAACAGTTCTTTTCCTAATAAAGGAGACAGAAAATATTGCAGAAAGATTTCTCTAAAATCAAATATTCCACAAGGACCAAAATTCTCAATTTGATATCAAACTATTTTTTTTTATTTTGACACTGAGATTATGTCAGAAAGCATTCATATTTTTTTCTTTTTAAAACTATTTCTCCTTTTTGTAATTGTTGTGTTTCTCACATTTTAGAGTCATTCACCTTTTAGCGTCAAGACATGTTTGCAAAATTTGACAAAAATCACTGATGATAATCACAGGTGGCGTAATATTTGAAAAAAAGCTTTTCCTCTTCTCCTTTTGTCGCTTGGAGTGGCAAGACACATTTGCTTTTGCACTGGTAGAGACGAAGCATGTACATACTTCAGAGACACAGATTGAACATTATATTGTTCATAACTTCAGCTTTATTTCTTTTCTTTTATTCTTCTGCAACATGTCTTTTCATTTCTTTCTTTTCTTCTGCAACATGTCTTCTCAATACATTTGTTAATTGTTGATTGTTTGAATTCCAAGTTTTGTGTCCTTCTTTTTTCTAAAACCCAGACTCACATGAGTCTGTCAAATATTGTTTGTGGGACAAATGTGCCAGGAAGAATAAAGGATAATACTTTCTGTTCCAACAAAGTATAAAATAGATAAATCATAAATTGTATATTAACATGATATGTAAACACATATTTCATTTTAGTCTTTTTCATGTACATTATTGATAAAAATAAAGTTTTTTTCTTGTTGGCAGGTTAATTTTATGATGCCAATCCTTGTTGGTTTAGTTAATATTCTGGAAAATCAGGTCTTATTTTTTAAATTAGAATAAAAATCTAGTGTTAATTATCGGTTAATAAAAGTCTGGGAGTAATTATGTTTCTACTGATAACTTATTAATGCTCACCGTCCTAAAAAAAAGGGACATGAAACATGGAATTCAAACAATAAACAAATGTATTAAGAAGACATGTTGCAGAAGGTTTGGTTTGTTTTGTTTTACGCATATCAACCATGATGGGTTATTTAATGCCAACAAATTTTATTGCTTGTAATATTTTTTTTTCATAAATGTATTTTATTGCTGGTAATATTTTTTCAGAAAATGTATAACTAGTAATTTTTTTTTTTTCAAAAATGTGTAGTTTGGCTTGGTTTATTTTGTTTTATGGCAGACTCAGTGGGTTATTTAATGCCAACAAGATATTTTTTTCAAAAATGTATAGTGGGTAATAATTTTTCTTCAAAAATTTATTGCTAATATTTTTACAAAGTATTTCTGGGATTAAAACCCATTTTTACACTTTCATAGTGTTTTGACCCCAGTT
Source organism: Acanthosepion pharaonis (assembly GCA_903632075.3). NCBI lineage: Eukaryota > Metazoa > Mollusca > Cephalopoda > Sepiida > Sepiidae > Acanthosepion > Acanthosepion pharaonis. The sequence continues at coordinate 1,582,349 of CAHIKZ030005025.1, read as the reverse complement.
TGGGGGTTAACTATTTACCCATAGCTGGGACCCTAACAGGTGCTAACACTCCAGGTCAGGGTTGGACCTGGGAGCACCAGCAACTAAGAGGCAGTTCCACACTCTTCAAAACCTCCTGATGAGAGGCCTTGCTGTTGGAAGTAGTTTATCGTCTTACCCAGTATGCGGATGTAGTTTATTGTCATACCCAGGATGGTGTTGCAGAATGATAAAGAAAGAAATGATGTTATGAACGATACAATCTTCAGTCTGTTTCTTAGAAGTACATGTTTCATCTCTATAAGAGCAAAAGGAAATGTGTCTTAACACTCTGAGTGTCAAAGGGTGAATAGAGAGAGCCTTTGCCACCTGTGATTATGATCATAGACTAATATTTGTCAAATTTTGCAACAATGTCTGGGTACTAAAAGGTTAATTCTCTAAAATGTGAGAAACACAACAGTTACAAAGACAGAAATATTTTTTTTTTTTTTTAAATAAAAAAAAAAAAAATGAATGCTTTCTGACAGAATTTTGGCATCAAAATAAATTTTTTAAAAAATAGTCTATCAAATTGAAAATTTTGGTTCCTTGTGGAATTTTATGATGTTTGCAATTTTCTCTTAGAGAAGTTTTAGACTGTTTTGTTTGTTTGTTTTTTGGTAGTTTAAAAAAATAAAATTTCTGTCACAGGTTGATTGACAAAACTTCAATCTCTTCAAATCATCAAATAATTTTTATTCTAGAACCCGAGAAAGATAATTTCAAAATTATGTTTCATTAATATCAATTAAGTCATGATAATCGTTACTTCCACAGTAGATTTAATTTAACATCCATCCTTACATACATACATATATTTATATAAACACACACACATATATATATATTAATCATATCACTCCAAGCAAGGTGATAAAGCCACTCAGATGCAAGGGGTTAATGATGAAGAAAGGCAATAGAATGGAGGAAACTGAGAAAAATGTTGCTGACAAGAAGAAATATGGTAAACCGAAGGGAATTCAAGGAGACACAAGATGACAATTGAATTAAACTTTTTCTAAACTGGAGTTGACAGGAAAGTAAAAAGCCAGAAAAGTCCTACAAGCGAGAAGTGTGAGAGAAGAAATTATTGGCATAAAAATTAGTGTTGCATTTAATAATCCAAACAGTAAAATATGAGACCTAGCTGCCAATCTGGCAGTATGCTTAAATTCAGGAAGTTGAAGTAATAAAGTGGGAAGCTCATCAGAACATTTACCACAAAAATATTTAGAAAAGTCACAGGGAACCCATCTTATATATATAATCGACTCTCCCGTCGCGTTCAACGTATGAGGGTCAGGCCAATAAGTCCCCAGGAAACCGACATCCCGACACCGGCACATGAGATTTGTTTATAGTGGTGAAGGCCTTGTGCAGGACCAGCCACACTGGAGGCACAGTGGAGCAGTGGATAGCGGCTTGGATTGAGGAATCGCAGAGCCGAGTTCGAATTCCAGTCGAATCCATTACATTCACTTACATGCTAATACCCTTGGGAAAGGTATGTATCCTCTTCATCTCCCTCCAGCTATGGGTAAAATAGCAGGACAGACTGGGTTCTATAGCCTTGGATGGCAACTGGTCTAGGAGAAGGACAACTCTGAATTCAAAACCTGTGGAGGGTCGTTTGGGAACCTTGTGGCATGCATTCGGTGCACCAGGTTTTTGTATTCGTCCCTTATATATATATATATATATATATATATAATCAACAGTGTAATATGTTGATATATAATTTTGTATAATTTAATGTGTCAACAAATTCAGCCATATCTACCTAGGTTTCACCTAACAGATCATCAAGATAAAGTAAAAAAAAAAAATGAGCATAACAACAAAATAAAGTGAAACAAAGGATAGTTAAAAAAATGCCTCAAATGTAAGGCTGATGATAGGTGTTGCCTCTTCTGTATGGAGGAAAAATTAGCTTCTTATAACAAACCTAAAATATTACTCAACCATAGATCGGAAATACTTAATGGTTGTAGGCATAAAAAATCATGGTTACTTGAATAATGGAATTTTTTTAATTTTTTTTTTTTTGGTGGTTGCTTTACCAATAAAATGTTGTTTGGGACAACCCTTCTTTGTTTTCCTATTTTTTATTTTTTTTATGCTAATTTTTTACTCTTTCTGGTGTCTATTTTTTCAATAAAATGTCATTTGGGCCAACCCTCTTAAGCCAGATTTATCCTGATGATCCATTAGGTGAAACCTAGGTAGATTCTTTCTGGTTCGTCAGCTTTTTTAGTTTTTGCTCTACTTAGTGTATTGAGCACTTTCATGTTTTAACTTAGGTTACTCTGTAGGTGATTTTTCTTTTGGCTAGACATTTCAGTGCTGATTGATTATTTTCTAGCAGCATGGATGTTTTTAATCTTCTCTTTATTTCTTGAATATTTTTCCTTGATATCAGTTTGTCTAATATTTTTTATTTACAAATTGTATTATCTGGGATTTCTTCACACTGCCCGAGTATAGGTAATAAAATAAAATATATATAAAGTTGTGCTGAAAAGTTCTTAGCTCAAAAGCATAGAACCAAACATGAAAATATTTTTGAAGATATTCTTTATAGGACTGACTTTTCTGCACACCTTCATATATAATGTGTGTGTCTGATTTGTCAAATAAAATAGGGAACTTATGCGTATATTTTAAAGTTTCTTTCTCTTATTAACTCCCGTATGTTATTATTGAAATGATGAAGAAACTGTCAACAGTTCATGTTTGTTTATTTCAAAGACATGAACTGTGGTTGACAGTTGCTTCTTCATTTCAGTCCAAACAGAAAGAAATTTATCTGTCAGTTATACAATGATATTTTACAATTTGTCTATTTTATCTAATAAAACATGTTTAAAAGAACATTTGATACTCAAATGCACCCACCCACACGCACAATGTGTGTATCTACATATGTGTATGTGAGAAAATGTGAGCTTCTCTGACTGCTCAGACAGTAACGTCAAGACCACCCCCACCTATTCCTTGTTAAGACAACATCGCTACATATATAAACACCACAGTCTTGACACTTAAATAGAATGACAATTGTGTATATATATATGTGCATGCTCAAACACATGGATGTGTAACTGTGCCTAACCTCAGATTGTTTATGTCAGTGTGTTTGTACGAATTAAAATGCATACACCTGTATGTATATATGTGGGTCTATGTATGTGAGAGTATCATCCCAAACAAACACAGAAGAAAATACCCCCTTCCACTATGCACAAATAAGCATAGATCCATTTTTTAAAAATAAACTAGTTTGTCTGCTGATCGCAAAAAGCATACAACTGAATATATATATATATATATATATATATATATATATAAGCAAGTGTAAATGGATATAAATCCGACAGAATGAAAAAAAATTTTGAAAAAACAAACAAAAAAAAAAACTTTTAGGAATACGTTTTGAAAGCGTCGCCCATGTGACGACGGCGTGACCATGTTAGACGGAAGGCTGATCATTTTAAAAATTTTCAGTTATCTGTTTTGGATAAGTTTTTTTTATGTGAATCGTATTTGTCATATTGAACTGAATTGTATTTTAATGAATATTGTCTTGAAAAAGGTTTATTAAACCGAAACGTCAGACGTCGACATTTCATTCATTTTAAACAACATTTAAGGATTTTTGTTTGTTTTTTCAAAATTTTTCTTCATCTATATATATATATATATATATATATATATATATATATTGATAGTTGTATATTTAGGCAGCAATCCTTCGTTTATGCATGTTTCATTAAAAACAACATATAAGGTACTACGGTTAAGCTTTTTATTTAATTTTTCTTGTGTTCGAACAAGAGCTTTCTTTCCTGGACAAAGAGTGTGTAAAAAATGTCCAAATGTTTTATAGTTCTGAGCACTTTCGGCTCTACCTTTAGCCATTAACATGGATAATTCAGTTTTTCAGCTTAATTGAGTGTGTGCATTATGTGTATGTTTTAGTGTGTTATAGAGATGTTTTTAATTTCCAAATATGGTTAGCACATTGTGGCCTTCTTCGTAGTTAATATTGTTAAAAGTTGGCTTTTTCTTTTTTATTATGAAAGATTCCATTATTTTTAATCTTTCTTTACAGATGGATGAAGTTATTATATTTGTGTTTTCTACTAGTATGTTTCTAATGGTTTTGTCATAGATGCCTCAAATTTTTCATATCTGCTCAGTTTCATATTGAAACATAAAAAAACAATTCTCTAAAACAGGGATGCAGTTTCAAATCCTACTGGAGAGTACATATTTTTTTTTAATAAGATTTCTGGAATATTCAGGCTGGTAGAGAAAAATAAATAAATATACTGTTTATTAAATACAAGTGAGGAGTTGCCCCACTTAGATTCCTAAAAAGAAATGCCTCCAGGGGACACTCCATAAGCTTATAAATAGGAAGTGACATTCTCTCTCATTCTCTCTTTTTCCTTTTTCATTCAGAGACTGTAAGATTTCGGTCGAACAAGGAAAATGTTTTCCCCACTGGGGAAGGCACATGCACACATGTGAAAACACACACACATGCCAGCACCTTCCTCTTCACTTTCCATTACTATTCTCTCGGACTCCTTCTACACAACTTCACACACACACACTTCACTAGTTTAAATGTATTCTTCATTTATGTTCATTGATTTGTCATACACAAAAATCTTCAATTGTCTATGTATACCTTTGTTTTGTTTAATACATACTTATAATTTGTTTATATATATATATATATTTGGTTGGATAGATGTGAGTTTGTGACCCTGGGTCTCACACTTTAGCAATCGTCAGACAAACTGATTAATGTTTTAAAAAATTTGGGTTTATATAGATTGTGTGTATTATTGAGCGCTTTCTAATAAGTACCGCGCATATAATATATAAATAATTATACATACTTATATTTATTTATATTTATATACACTTTTCACACACATATATATATATATATATATATATATATATATATATATATATATAGTTTTGTTATTGCTTTTACCACTTATTACCCAGACTCGCATTCAGGTCCACCACTTTTGTTGTGGGATAAATATACCAGGAGACAAGTGTTTTCTGACCTAAAACACAATCAGCATATGCCCGCAAAACAAGTAACCACTAAAAAAAACTTTTAATATGATTTTATATATATATATATATATATATATATATATAATGTAGATGTAGAAATGAACTAAATAAAGAGATATAAACAGCCTTATATGTGAGCAATTATGTACACGTACAGGTGAGCAAATAACTATTTATTTAATCAATGGTGTAGACAAAACAGTGCTCAATATAGTTAAACAGAGCTATAAAGTATATATTAATAATTACACATATACCTACACTTCCAGTACTACTCCAAGCTTCATGGTTTACCCATAGAATGTAGCAATGTTCCCATGAGACCCATGAGACACATTGTGTTAACTTGAAAGACTGTTTTTGAAGCCAAAATTTTTGGGTTTTCGGTGGTTTGCTGATAGGGAGGCATTTAAGGGGAGCAGGCTTTGTGGTAGAGTGCTCAATATCAGAGATTGAGATAGTGTTAATAGAATTAATATGAAAAAATTTTTCACTTAACTCATGCTTACTTCAAAGTTTCGTAGTCACATAGATGTGAGTGACTTTTAAAAATATCATTTGACTTTTTTTATATTCTCTGCTTTTTATTGTCAGGATTACATATCCAGATTTATTACTGTTGACATGAAGAATGCATGAATAAAAACAATTCTTCAATTTATTTTCTACTCATTCTGAAGGATTTCCATCTTAAAACTCAGACACTTAAAAGCAAAGAAAATATCTATCTATCTATATATATATATATATATATATATATATATATATATATATATACAACAAAAAATTGTCCAATCATTAGATTAAGCTCTGAATTGTTGCATCTTAGAAATGATTAAAGATAACTTACTAGAATTCTCCATTTTATAACACTATTGTACTCCTTAAACAATAAGATTGTATAATTACTCTCTGAGTTTAACACAAGTATCGTAATGAAATTGATCATAAATGAAAATAACATGTTCATCATTAATTAATCATAGCTAAGGATTGGAAGCTCATGAAGTATTGAAATAAAGTTTATATATATATATATATATATATATATATATATATATATATATTATTCAGGATCATTTTCCAATTTATTCAAAATGATGATTGTCGCCCCCCTCTAATCTTCTAACTTTTTGTTTTGGAATAACAAGGTGCGTCCTAGGTTTCACATATGATTTAATTTTCAAATCTTTTTTCACTGCTCTTTGAACTGTCATATCTGAAACTCCTCTCTCTTGTGCTAAACATCTTATAGATTTAGATCTTTTGTAATTGATCCCTTTAGCTCTAAGTTGAAATGATGATCCTTCTTCCTGTTGTGACCTCCTGATCCAGTTTCCTTCTTTACTGCTCCCTCTTTTTTAAATTTATTCACCATTCTCTTGATGGATCTTGAATGGACTTTGAAGATGGGAGTGAGATTATGAATGTTGGTATCATCACTGAAGGCCTGAATAATCTTTTCCTCTCACCATTTCTCATTTGGGAAGACAGTGGGGGTGACACAAAACAATTTTAAACTGTTCTCTTTCTAACTGAATAACTCAAAAGATTTTTCATTGATTCATATAAAAAATGGTGTCAAGATGGCTAAACATCTTATTTAAAAACCTGGAAAAAAAAACTCAATTACTTTAGTGTTTTTTTTTAGATATTAAACATTTTGTTTTATGGCTAATTATGCTGTAATACAATTAGGACAATTTTGCTGTTACACCCGGTATATTTATGAGTGTTTCTGAAAGAAATGTGATCGGTTTAGAGTTGAAATCTCTAGGGTACATAATGAGGAAAGAAGGCTTGAAAAATTTGATACTCACAAATTAAAGGCAAGGGAGATAGCGGAAAACCAAACATAACCTACTGAGCAAGCTTGAGCAAATAGATGGAACAATGTTTAGGAGTGATAGTTTTATATAAAATGGAAACAAAAATGACATATTTGGAATCAGAAAGAGTCAAATGAAATTTCTAAGGCACATAATGAGGAAATAGGGCTTGGAAAATTTGATGCTCACAAGACATATTGAAGGCAAAAGGAACAGAGGCAAGTAGCAAATAACCTGCCTAACGAGCTTGCTTAAATGGTTGAAAGAACAGAGATTAGGAGAGAGTAAAACGATAAATACTACTAAGAGTTACAAAAGAGAGGAAGCTGTGGAGAACAATGATTGCCCATGTCCAAAAGGGATACAGCACTTAGGAGAAGAAATTCTTCATATATGTTCGTGATATTTGCTTTCTAAACCTTAGATAATATTAATATGAAATATTAAATGAACTAAACTATTTTTTTTTTAAAAAAAAAAGAATATTCGTAATATGAGACTAGGGAAAATATTAAATGTAGGATTAGCTTACTGTCCAAATATTTACATCCCATATTTGCTGTAAATTAGGTGATTTTCCCCACCATTTCTTATTTGCTTGAAAAAAATAAAAAGCTATTTTTTAAACTGAAATGAAGTGGAAAAAAGGACATTTTATCAGATTTTTTTTTTGTTTTTTATATTTGACAAAATCCTCATTTTTTTTTTTTCAAGAGTATTAAACAGCTGGCTAAATTTCGATTTGTAACAAACACAGCCAACCTCAAACATCCCCTTATTTGTCCTTAAATTACTTAAAAATAAAACTATTTGTCCGGTCTCTATAAATTGAAATATTCATTATTCACTGATTTTGAAAAAAGATATTCCATTTATTTTTAATAGTATTCTCTGCCAAAGACATTTTTTTGTCATTTTTTTCTTTGGTTTTCATTTATTCTTTAATCACCACAAAGAATTGTTGGTGGTATTGTATTATGTGGTATATTTCTATGTATTTAGAGATTCTTGATAAAATACAAAGAATCAGCAATGTTATTGATCCTGACCTTGCATCTCAGCTTCAGTACTTTCCAACCACCATAATGTAGCTTCCCTGTGCCTTTCCTACAGATACTTTTGTGTTCATTGTTCTGATGAACTTTATGAATTTAAGTGTGGTACTAGATTAAAGGCTAGATTTCATCATTTTACACTTGAAATGGCTAGATGGAACCATAAGTTCTACGCTAACAGTTTCTTCGCTTGTACTTCTCGCTTGTGGAACTCTCTTCCGGCTTCTTGCTTCCCAGTCAGCTTCAATCTTCAAAAATTTAAATGCAAAGTCAATCGTTATTTTTTGTCTTAATCCCTGTTCTTTTATTGTTTGCTCTCCTTAATTTTTTTCTCACTTTCAGTAACTGCTGCATCTTAGTGGCTTTATTGCCTTGCTTGGAGGTTTTGGTTGTAAGTATCAGTTTCCTTGTAGTTCCTATTTTCCTTATTTCCTTATTGCTTACACATTCATAATATTCTCGACATTCTGTTGCTTCATGTCACCTTTTCTTGTGTGCGGAAATTATCCGACATTTACTGCCATAAAGGGGCATTGATATTTCATAGCAGTTCAGTATTCTTTTCTTTGCTTCCAATGAAACTTTCCTGTTTCTTGATACTTTGTTTAGCTTTTGGAAGGCATCTTCCATTCTTCTTATGCACCATCCAATAGATAAGTTTTGATTTACAAAGTTACTATATTGTAATATGTCAATTTCTAATTCCACAAATAAAAACTGGAAAACCCTTATGAAGTAAAATGATATGATTAATTAATTAGTGTTTTTGTTTAAGTATTAATTTGAACAGTTAATGAGTTTAATAATTAATTTTCAATATAGGTCATCTTTTGTTCAACTTTGAACTTCTGTCTTCACACCTTCCCAAAAATGACTATTTTAATGAGCAAATATCAGAATAAAAATTTTGGAAAGTGGGTCAGACTGATAACTTTTCTGTACCCCTCTTGGTGTTAAGTGTCCCAGAAAAAAAATATTATGAGAACTTTTCAGCACCTCATTGTTTAAAGATATAGATTTACCACAAATTCTCCCTCTCTTTTCTTTACATTATTTTTACCCAGATAAAGACAAGGACAAAGAAAAAGACCTATATGAGTAGTTAATCAAAACTTAGAGAAATTTGACTATGAAAAAAAATTACTTAACTCTTAGATTCCACTGACTCCTTTTGGATATACATGGAGTAATCTTGTAAAAGTGATCTGCTAAAATAGAATTGTGATAAAAGCTCTGTATGATATTGGATTCACATATGAGGGTCTAATTTGGCAAACATCTTAACATCAAATCCAAAGAAGGGTCTGGAATGTTATCACTTCTAACCTGCCATCTCAATTTCAGTGGTATTCCTACCACTGTGATGTGGTTTCCCTCTGTCTTCTTTGTAAATATATATATATATATATATATATATATATATATAAAAAGAAAGAACACAAAGGTATATAATCCGGTGTTCTTATAGATATTGTTATTTTTACAAAATAGTGCTCAATGTAAATTTACAGAGCATTAATATTATAAATTAATTGATTTAAAATATGTTTTTTTTTGCTACACAGTTCTAACCATGTTTCAAAAATGGAAGCTAAAAGCTCCGAATTTAATTATGTAATTAAATTAAAGACATTAGTTCCATTTCATCCTCAAGCAAATTTTAGAGTAACTTTTAAAATTACTGGGTTTTAAAGGCACAGCAAAAAATCATAATTCACGTTTCCAAGGATACAGAGAAATCTATTCATCCAGACAAGGGTTGTTTGCATGTTCATTATGTCTGTATTTTGATGTATCAGTTATTAGTTACGTTTTAGCAGGGATAGGGATGTATTTTTCAATGAATTCTGACATCCATTAAATGCATGTCGTCTGAATTTTTTAAAAAATTTATTGTTAATGGCAAAAATCCTTACGTCATTTTTTTTATTTGTATTACTAGGTCAGAATTTTTTTTTTTAAATTGTGACCTAGTAATATACATACTTATACTTGATGTGAAAATAATTTTACATACTGTAAGTGATTCTAATACATTTACTTGTTTTAAAAAGAAATATAGTATATTAAAAATTAAAGTGAAATTTTTTTAAAATCATAGTTAAATAAAACGTATTCTAACCTAAACACCCCACAAAAATCTTTAAGTATACAAATAGCAATCTTCTGTCAACATAACAGAATATCATCTTTGACAATGAACATCTTTGTTTAAATGGCCATATAACCACTCTGAAGGTGAACCAAAAGCTTAGATCAAGGAACAGCATAATAAAAAAAATATCCAAATTTTGGACAATTTTTGTCTTTATTTTCACCTGAAATTAAAACAACCATATGAAGTTTAGAATGGCTCATGATCAAACACAGTAGACCTTCGTTGTCTGTTATATTTAACAATATATGTGTTGTAACCTAGGAAAGGTTACTGAATAGAATAATCACACAAAGGTTGGTAATGAACAATAATACTTAGGAAAAGAACAACACATGTAAGATTTGCCAGTTGCGCATAGAAGTAGTAGTCAACTACTAGAAGTGAGTCAAGTGAATTCCATTGCATTCTATCCTACCTCTAATCCACCTCCTCCTTTCCAACTACCCAAAAGTTATTAATCAATTAATTATACCACTCATTTCCAATAAATACAGCATAAAATCTACTTAGAACTACTCCCAATTCTAAAAACAAAAAACCTAATAATGAAACCATAGTCTCACTTGATGCTGACATGTTGATAATTAAATTTTGTGTTGGGGTAAATGATAGATATAATGATAAAAAAATATCTACAACAATTCCTCTCTCCTGCTATTAAAAGCTTGTCTTAATATTTTAGGAAAACTATTTTTGACATGTACGACAGTAGTTCCTTTTTATGACCTTGGAAATAACATATACATACAATGCGATGGTGTTTCTATGGGTTCCATTCTAGGACCAATATTTAGCAACTTCTACAAGACTAACCTAGAAAATAACATACATAACAATAACATACAAACCCTCACTCATTTACCTAAGATATGTAGAAGACATTCTCATTATAGTCAGAAACATAGACGAAATAAATGAATTACAAAAAAAAAATTTTCAAGTGTTCTGCTCTTAATTTCACATGTGAACTGAAAAAGAATAAAACCCCATTTCCTGATGAAGTGATAGATACTACTAATAATAATAATACATTTTCTACCTCCCCAGATAAAAAAACAACTACCATAAATACAAGCACTCTCAACTATAAAAATGAATTAAAAAACACTATTTACATTATTCGGACTATTATTCTCATCTTTGTCGCCATATTTATTACAACATTTCAGCCATTGTATGCTCCGGCCTTCTTCAGGTAGTTGGAATGTCAAACTGAACCCTTTATTTCACTCACTGGGTTAGACTCAAGGATACATGGCACTGTGGATAAAGGCATTCATTAGATCCAGTTACAGGACCCAAAGAGTGTGAGTTCAATACCTGGTTAAAGCAGTGGAGAACTTGTAGAGGGCAATTAACAGGAGATAACTGATAACTGACATCCATTAGACATGGCATCTGGAACTAGAACAGTGAGCAAAATAAACGGCTCAGTTCGACATTCCAACCACCTGAAGAAGGCTGGAGCGTACAACAACTGAAACATAATAAATATGGCAACAAAGATGAGGACAATAGTCTGAATAATGTAAATAGTGTACATAATACCTCATCTCAGAAATATAGGCCGATACTGAATTAAAAAAGATCAAACAAACTCTCATTAATAATACCTTTCCTAATTATATCTTTGATGAACAAATTAGACAAGCTATTGGGAATATAAACATAGATACAAATGAACATAAGACATAATACAATCTTTGGGAGATTGCATCTCTGATATAAATTTTATGACATATGTAGGTTTTACAATGATAATGTTGACAAGATAGCTTACATTTCACTTGAATAAGCATAGTTCAATCTCATGACATTTAAAGGAACACTCATGTCCACATTCACAGTTTAGACAGATATTAGTCAAAAATACATTAGTACTTCATCAAAATAATAATAAGCAAAAACTTAAAATTTTGGAAGCCCTTTATATAAAATAATTGTGAGAAAAAATAAATAAATTCAACTATGAGTATAGCAACAAGGTTCTTAAATGTTTGTAGCATTAAAGTTTTATATAAAAATACTAAATGAAAATATTAAAACTTAAAGATTTTTTTTAAAATAATGACAAAGTTACCTTCCTTGCATAACCAAGAGAGAAAAAAAAATTAAATTTAAAACATTGTAAACAAACAGTGAAAAAATATTTTTAATCTACACAGCTACTGTATACAAAACCACAGATATTTTAACCCCTTGAATTTGGTCTCAGATGAAATTGAAAGTACTTGGGGAAAATTAAAATTATTTGAAAGGAAATTTTATTATTTTTCTTGATCAGTTTTCTACAGCCACCATAAAATTAATTTGTAGACTTGAAAGGATTAAAACTAAAATACATTATATTATATATATATATATATATATATATATATATATATATATATATATTATGAAAACCTAGGTAATCTGTATGGGTAAATCCAAGGAGGATAACATCCAGAGAGCTCAATGTAAATCCAGAGCAAATAATTTAAATAGAAACAGACCACTTTAAGGTTCCATGTAATAAATTATTTCACCACAGCCCTTTTAAAGGACTGTGGATCATCAGACTTTACTTCTAAAGGTTGAAACAAAAAATGAAAAGAAATTTACACATTTTTGACGGGCCATATTAAATATATGTAAATTAATGAAGTGAGGTGGGGAGAGAGAAGACATGAGTGAGTTAGATGTAATTTAAAATTTCTATACTTTCATACTCAAAAAAATATATATATATATATATATATATATATATATATATATATATATATATACATAGTGTATTGGGGCAGCAGATGATTATTCAAATATACATTGTTAAATATAACAGACAACGAATGTCTATTATGTTTGATCACAAAACATTGTAAACTTCATATGGTTGCTTTAATTTTGGGAGAAAGTAAAGACAAAAATTATCCAACATCTGGATAATTTTTATTATGCTGTTGCTTGATCTAAGCTTTTGACTGACATAAGCGATCTTCAGAGTGGTTATATGGACATTTAAACAATCTCCACTGTCAACATAATGGAATATCATCTTTGATGTTGATTATCTTTGTTTAAAACTTCATATAACCACTCTGAACATGGCTCATAGTAGCTCAAAGCTTAAATCAAGGGACAGCTTAATAAAAATATGTTTGTTTTTTGTCTTTATTTTCACCTGAAATTAAATCCACCCTACGAAGTTTAGAACGGCTTATGATTAAACATATTAGATATTCGTTGTCTATTATATTTAATAATATATGTTTAAAAATGTATAAATATATATGTGTGTTTGTGTGTGTGTGTGTATGGGAAGGTGTATACTCATTCATGTTATTCATTACTCTCTCAGTAAATATTTTATATTTACACACTCATTTTATCTGTTTCTCTTTATAAAATTCCTGTCTATCACAATACAGTCCCTATTATCTATCTACCTACCTATAACAATAAAGTGCCTATCTACCTATCTATCGCAATAAAGTGCCTATCTGTCTATTGCGATAAAGTACCTATCTATCTATAGCGATAAAGTGCCTATGTACTGATCTATTGTGATAAAGTGCCTACGTACCTATCTATCGCAATCAAGTGCCTGTCTGTCTATCGTGATAAAGTGCTTACCTATCTATCGCAATAAAGTGCCTATCTATCAATCGCAATAAAGTGCCTATGTACCTATCTATCACGATAAAGTGCGTATACCTATATATCACAATAAAGTGCCTATGTACCTATCTATCACGATAAAGTGCCTATACTTATATATCACAATAAAGTGCCTATGTACCTATCTATCTATCGCAATAAAGTGCCTATCTATCTATCATAATAAAGTGCCTATCTATTGCAATAAAGTGCCTATCTACTTATCTATCGCAATAAAGTGCCTATCTACCTGGCTCAATAAAGTGCTTATCTATCGCAATAAAGTGCCTATCTACCTGGCTCAATAAAGTGCTTATCTATTGCAATAAAGTGCCTATCTACCTATCGCAATAAAGTCCCTATATACCTATCTATCGCAATAAAGTACATATCTACCTATCTATCGCAATAAAGTGCCTATCTACTTATCTATCGCAATAAAGTGCCTATCTACCTGTCTCAATAAAGTGCCTATCTATCGCAATAAAGTACCTATATACCTATCTATCGCAATAAAGTGCCTACCTATCTATCACAATAAAGTCTCTATTTATCTCTGTTCTTTTTTCTTCCAACCTTATCGCTTTCTTTCTATATCAATATGTGAATTTCTTTGTATTTCCCTTTTTATACAATACATACATCTCCCCAGTGCTGTCATATATGTCTTCACATATGCAAATATTCATGCAAATAAAACTGATTCATTTCCTAGTTATTTTTGTCTTGTGTTATTCAATGAATTTGTCTCCCTGTACAGAAACAAATGATGCAAGCAGTTGAATATCTCATAAATTTTCAAAAATTTCATTTCTCTTTTTAATTTAATATATTTATTAATTTTAAATTAATCATGTTTAATTTTTTTTAATGTAAATGTATTTCTTTGTTTAAGTGTTAGTTTAATAACAAAAGGATTTTTTTTAATAGAAAACCTTTCATAAACAATATTTCATTCATGTTTTCCACTTCTCAATCAATCAATTTTTCTGTCGAAATATTTTTGCTTTTCATACATCAATTTAATTTTGGTGCAACTTTCTCTGTGAAAATCCTAATCAGGAATTAGCACACCAGGGATTCAACAGGGTTGAATTTGATTGAAAGTGCAACCATTTTTTTCTTGTCATTCATTCATTTACTTATTAATTTAAATATTTATTCAAATTTTGAAAATCTATACACATTCAATTCTTTCATAATTAAACAATGACTATTTGTAGAATTTTCGTACATCTCATCAAATGTTTTCCAATTTTCAATCAAAATTTGTTTTTTCAAAGATAGAGATCTGTGTGTTTTGTGTGTGTGTGAAAGAGGAAGTTAAATCGCCAAGCTTTTATAGTAGTTTCTCAGTGTGAGTGTCTGCATTGATGTATGTCGGAATATTATTGAAATATTGTTTGGATCTTCTATTTCCATCTCTTACTGTTTAAAAAAGATAAAGCTATTTCTTAACGTTTAAGGAAATTCCAATTTCAGTTTGATATCAAGTTTAGCTTTTACTTTTTATACATTTTTTTTTTTCACTTTTTTGATCTTCTTGGTAGGTAATATGAAGATATATTGTTGGGGATTTCTTAAAATTAAAACAATTTAAGAAAAGGAAATGATTTTATGGTCACTGAAAAAGGAATAACCAGACCATCTTAAAACAGTATGAAAAGTTAACCAGAAAATGGATTGAATAACAACAGAAATATACAAAAAGATTTAGATTAATTGTCTGATTGTGCTCACTACTTCTTTCATGTGCCATGTACCTTCAGGACTTTAGCGATCATAGTTCTCCACAACTTCCTGTCGTTTTTAGCTGTTAGTATGATTTCTCTTTTTGCTCACCCTCCTAATCTTCTGTTCTGCTAACCATTTATGTAAGCTTGTTAAGTATGCTTTCATTTTTCCTCTTGATTTCTATATGTCCTGTGAATGTCAAGTTCTCCAAACTTTCTGTCCTCATTGTGTTCCTAGAAATTTCAAGTGTGTCTTTGTCTAAAGTAGACGTGTCTCTTTTGTTTCCATTTTCCTTAAAACTTTGTTGTTGCTAACATGTTCCGTCTGTAGTATTTTCATTGTTCTTTTGTAGAATTCAAATCTGGTAAAATAGACAAAATCAGACTGTCTCAAAATGTAGTAGACACATTAATAGAACATATTTTATTAATTAATCAGTTTCAGACAAAATCAAAGCTTTTTATTGATAATTCTTAAGCTATGGTATCAATACAGAGTAGACACCAAATTCAAATAAAATTTAATTAGACTATAATTTAGAAAGAAAGATGAAATTAAGACAATATTTGAAGCATATATCAGAGTATTAATCGGCAAAGGTTCAGCTTTTAAATATGTATAGTTATTAAGTTATTAGAAATTTTATCCTCTTCAGTTAACATGCATTCAAACAGAGTCTAACATTTTTCTGTTAAATATTTCACAAGAATTCTTGTCTACTATAGAAAAGTTAGTTCTATGTGTCATGCCAGAAAGTTTTTCTCATCCGAGTCCATCCTTCAAATCTATAAATCAACCATCTGTCCTTGCATGGAATATGGCTGCCATATATGGACTGGTGCTCCCGCTGTAGGTCTCGAGGTCCTCAACAAAATCCAGAGATGGATATGCAATGTGATAGGTCCTGATCTGGCATCTAGTCTACAATCACTTTCTTACAGACATGCTGTGGCTTCCCTCTGTCTCTTCTACAAGTATTTTCAGAGCAACTGACAAGCTACTTTTGCTGGTTCCAAGACTGCATGAATTTAAGCGTGCTATGAGGTTGGCATCTTGGTCCCATCATTTCACTGGCAAAACGGTTAAATGTAACAGTCTCTTCTACTCAAACAGCTTCTTGCACTACCCATCTGTGGCATTCGCTTCCCCTTACTTTCTACCCCAATGACTATAATCTTCAAATATTCAAGTGTAATGTCAATCGACCTCTGACACCCTGAGCTTGTTCCCTGTCCTTCTCTGTATCCTTTCCTTAAACATGCCTCTTTACTCTTGTTCTCAATCTTCTGTAACCCCTTGCATGCTAGTGGCATTTCCACCTTGAGCACAGTATTGAACGATCAGGAATGTGAGACTCAACTTGGAAAGGAGGTTACCAAATAGTGTCCAGTTGGTAGACAAAAATAAAGTGGGTTGTAACTCAATACATTTTCCCAGAGATTCATGCTATACTGATTAGTATTTATTGAGCACAGTATCCACATTGGAATCAACAGCCAATCAGGACTCACAGAATAGGCTTACTTGGGTATCTGAATGGAATCTTACAGGCTGCCTATTCTGCGATTGGCTGCTGATTCCAGTGTGGATACTGTGCTCAATAAATATCCATCAGTATACTGTGGATCTCCAGGAAAATGTATTGAGTTACAACTCACTTTATTTTTGCCTGTCAACTGGATGCTAGTTGGGAACCTC
Source organism: Acanthosepion pharaonis (assembly GCA_903632075.3). NCBI lineage: Eukaryota > Metazoa > Mollusca > Cephalopoda > Sepiida > Sepiidae > Acanthosepion > Acanthosepion pharaonis. Next base: position 1,565,115 of record CAHIKZ030005025.1, on the reverse strand, counting down.
CTTACCAGGGTGAGCCTCACATTCCTGATTGTTCAACTTAGAGTGAATTGCTTTAAAAAAAAAATGTCCACATGCTGGGTATAAAAAAAGACAATGTACCAAGTAGTCAATCCAATCAGAGCAGACAGTCCAAATCAAAGTAGGAAGAGAAGTCATTAAGAAATCATACTTTGTCTCATTTATTTCCTGTTGTACGAAAGTTGAATTTATAAGAAACAGAACTGAAAAGAAAATATTTTTTTGTCAAATACATCAACAATTTTCTGAATTACAAAATTTTGGTTTTCACTTTATCAGCTTTATTCGTTTCATTTATTTTTTCTTTATGAAAGAGGTGAATATTTTACAAGGCAAAATTTCCTTCCCCTCAACTTTCCCCAAACTTTTCAGCACCCACTCGCACTATTAGTATCAATATGAGATCATAATATAGAGTATTAATGAAATAAATAGGTTTGTCCATTTCACAATCCTCCTCGGTATTTTGAACGGGAGGATAAGTTTATCCTTAGCTCTTTGTTTAGTATTGGATTTCCTGTTTCTTTCAAAGTCTCCTCATCTTCTTTAACCCCTAGTAGCCTCTCTTGTTTTAATGCTTGGGGTGAAGAGATTAAAAAGAAAAGAATTAAATGAAGCTATGTTGCAATGGTGGTAAAGTGATTGACGCTGAGATGTCATGTTAGGACTGATAACATAACAGATGCACCAGATCAAAATGTAGCAGAAATATTCAATACATTGATGAATGATCAATTCTAAAGGTGCAAGATAGATTCGGAAGAGAAAAAAATGTCTAGAACAACCCAGTGGACCAATTTCCTTAACATCAGTCTGAGCAATTGATTCAATATAATTGTTCCACTTGATGTCAGTAAAATGAATAAATTCTTGGTATTATTAAGAATTTAAAAATATGGTCTAATGAATCTAAATGTTTAGTTAATTTTTTCATTACTTTAGAAATATCTTTATCATGTGTTGATTTTGTCAAAGATGTTATCAAGCAAATAATATATATATATATATATATATATATATAAGTGAATCATCAGGCCACGTGTGTTGTTTTTTCTTTTGAGTCGCGAAAAACCCAAAACACATGGCCTGATGATTGCATCTAGCATGAAACAGCCTGTCGCCTCTGAGTGTTGACTTCAATGTTAACTTTTATATTTATATTTACATATGCTCTATCTCTGATATTGAGCACTTTATCCCATAAATATAGCACACCTTAAAACTATATTTCTTTATATATATATATATATATATATATATATATATATATATATATATATATATATAAAAATCAACAATATAATTTGTGCTAAGAGAACTAGAAGTCCTACCAGGATTGATTAAAGGTGCGTAAGATACACAAATGAAAACATGTTGATGCGAGACACAGAATGATAAACTGCATTTGACAGCAAGGCATCTGATCAGGAGGTTTTAAGGAGTGTGGAACCATCTCTTAATTGCTGGTGTTCCCAGGTCCACCCTGACCCAGGGGTGGTAGCACCTGTTAGAGTCTCAGCTATGGGCAAATAGTTAACACCCAAACTGGGATCAAAATGTGTAAAAATAGGTTTTAATATCAGCAATACATTTTTGTAAAAAAAAAAAAATATTACCAGCAATACATTTATGAAGAAAAAAATTATTACCAGCAATACTTTTTGTGGAATAAATATTACCAGAAATACATTTTTGGAAAAAAATTTTACCAGCAATAAAAATCTTGTCTGTATTAAATAACCCATTAAGGTTGATATGCTGTAAAACAAACCAGATAGAACCAGACACAGAAAGAAAACTGCACGAATTACATGAGAAGTTACTAAGGCAAGAGGAAAGGACTAAACCTTAATTATAAGAAAATGGAACATTTGGTTGGTAGCAAGAGGAACAGCCCATGGTGTGATCTAGCAATAATGTGTGTGTATGTGAGTGAAACAGAATAAATGACATGTTTTGTTCAGAATGAAAGGCATGACAATAAAATTTGGTATTTAGTCATATCTTAACATATTATTTTCATATATATATTTTTCCATCATAATTTTCATATATATATATATATATATATATATATATATATGTATGTATGTATGTATGTATGTATGTATATATATATATATATATATATATATATATATATTGAAATGGTGATGTAATGAATTGTGGCTCAGATTGACGAATCGGAGAGCTGAGTTTTAATTCCATTTGAATCCATTACATTCCCTTACTTGCTAATACCCTTGGGAAAAGTCTGAATCCTCTTCTTCTCTCCCCAGCTATGGGTAAAATAGCAGGACAGACTGGGTTCTATAGCCTTGGATGGCAACTGGTCTAGGAGAAGGACATCTCTGAATTCAAAACCTGTGGAGGGTCATTTGGGGACCTTGTGGTATACAGTGCACCAGTTCTCTGTATTCGGCCCTTCAAAAAGTGTGGTTGATTCTGCACAAAGCCTTCACCATTATAATCAAATGATTTGTGCAGGTAGTCTGGCTGTCAGTTTCTAGGAACTGAGTTGCTTGACACTCATACATCGAAAACGGTAGGAGAATCCATTATATATATATATATATATATTATAAATTAATTGATTTAAAATATGATTTTTTTCCGCTACACAGTTCTAACCATGTTTTAAAAATGGAAGCTAAAAGCCACAAATTTAATTTTGCAATTAAATTAAAGACATTAAAAAAAAAAAAAAAAATTAAATAAAATAAAAAAAATGTAACCTAATATACATACTTATACTTGATGTAAAAATAATCCTACATACTATAAGGGATTCTAATACATTTAACTGTTCTTAAAAAAATATAGTATAATAAAAATTAAAAATGAGAATATTTCAAATCGTAGTTAAATAAAAAGTATTCTAATCTGAACACCCGCGAAAATCTTTAAATTTACAAATAGAAAAAAATGCCGTAAGAATTTTTTTGCTGTTAACAATAAATTTTAAAAAAATCCAGACAACATGCATTCAACGGATGTCAGTTTTCATTGAAAAATACATCCCTACCCCTTACCAAAATGTAGCTAATAACCGATACAATGATGCAGACATAAGGAAAACCCAGACACCCCTTGTCCAGTTGAAGTAGATTTATCTGTAACCATGGAAACATGATTTTAGCTGTGTCTTTAAAACCCAGTAATTTTAAAAGTTACTCCAAAATTCGCTTGAGGATGAAATGGAACTAATGTCTTTAATTTAATTGCAAAATTAAATTCGTGGCTTTTAGCTTCCATTTTTGAAACATGGTTAGAACTGTGTTAGCGGAAAAAAACATATTTTAAATCAATTAATTTATAATATTAATGCTCTGTAAATTTACATCAAGCACTATTTTGTAAAAATAAAATACCTATAAGAACACCAGATTATATATCTTACTGTTCTTTCTTTTTATTTATATATATATATATATATATATATATATATATATATATATATATATATATATATATATATATATATATATAGTAATGCCCACCATTACCTTATATGGAAACGTTCCTTGTTCAACAACCAAATTGCTTCTGCTACTGTCTATTGAAATTTATTAAATTTTAAAAAAAGAATAAAAAGAATTTTACACAAAAAGAGGTCCCTCAAGTCCACTCAAATATTGATGGGAGTTTTCTCCCTAACATTTTGATAAAGGTAGTGTGGAATACAAAAATCTTGATATCATTATTTTTATTTGATTTATATATACTATCCTTTTTAGTTGATGCTACTGTTGAAAGTCCTCAAGTGATGTACTTTGTGTTATTTGGTAAGGTTCATTGTTTATGATTCTGTAGCACCAGAGATTCAAAGAATGATGGTTCTTTCTAAAACCTACAGGGATCTTTCACTAAAAGCCTTGCATAGTTATTGATCTGAGAAAACTGCTTATGATTGAAACCTTTCTGAACAAGTTTGGTACCATGCATGACATCCATATTAAAGTCTCAATCTAATGAGGCTATTTAAGAACAAGACTAGAGTTCAGAGGTAAATGTTTTTGCTTTGTATTGACTTTTGGTGTTTGAAAAAGATACATCTAGAACAGCCTATTCTATATTCAATTACCTTATCTCCTATCTCAACTTTGTTACAACTAAGCCATATACTGAGGTGTTTTACATGTTTATTGTTTATTAATTACACATTCCTGAATTTTTGTGATGGTTGAAAAGTATGTCATCAATGCTTTTATTCCAATTTCAGATTATATTTTGGAAAGATTTTTCTTGAGTCCTACTTCTTGGAACACTTAGTAAAAATGGTTAATATTTTGATTTTATAGCCATTTGTGGTGTTAGACAAAACTACTCTTAAGGCAGACTGCCCTATATTCAGTTTCCGTATGTCCTGGATATGTTAATTTTTTTTTTTTTTTTTTAACATACAACGTGTGTTAGCACGTGCGATACCCTGTCTTCATCAGCCGCCGACCAGGGGTGATCTCATGGTTTCGGTGGATATGGCGGGACCGCCACCCCAGTCGCCACCAGCAGCATTTGCCACCAGGCAGGGTATTAAAAAAAAAAAAAATACATTGATTGTTCCTCTTTGCAAGTTCTTAATGAAATAAATAAAACGATTGTTCCTCTTTGCAGCTTCTGTCCGTAATGAAAGTTCCTGAACACGTTTGCCGTTATTGACGCGCTCGTAAAAATCGTTATAAACGGCTATGCAAATATTTCACCTGCGCATGTTAGGTCGTGATGATGCGCGCATGTTTCATCGTAACTTTCCTTTCTAAATTTGTCGTCGATTTGGTCGTTTTTCATCTTTCTATCTTCTCGATTACTGGTTCAAATCACTCAAAGCAAACGTCGTATATTATTCTACAAAAGGAACTGATATTTTGCCCTATGTGACCCTTAAGATTGTTATTAAGGATGAAAGAAAGCTCTTTGTCAAGATTTGTCCAAACAGTCTTCTGGTTACCTTTGGGCCACTGTATTCTTGGTTTACTTAGGATTTCTCCAGGGTGCTGTCGCTCAACGATGGAATCCTGAACACTGTGGGTGTATTCCAGATTCATAATCCCATCACTTGATTTACATTCTCCAATAGGAGAATTACGTTTTTTGCACCAGCGTGCCTTATGGATACGTAAGCCACGTAAACCGTTAAATCTTCTGCCGCAATCATACGTTGTAGCCAGGTCCATATACAGGTCGTTTCCATTAAAATCAGTCTGATGGGTGATATATTCTCCCTCCCTGCTACAGTCACCCAGAGGGCATTCTACGTCTCTTGTATTCTTCATGCTTTAATGTAGATTCTTGTCTTTCCAAGATGTCACTCCACCTTTCTAGAGGGTCACTTCGTCTTTCCGAAGAGTCATCTATACACTAAGATATTTGAAGTGTCCGGTATTTACTAACTTGATATTTTATGATAATGGTAGGTATTATCACTTTTTTCATTCCAGTTCCAGATGAAAGTTTGTTTTGAAAAGATTTATTTTGAGTCCTATTTCTTTGAACACTTGATAGAGGAATATTTTCATTTTTATGATGTATTCAGTCTAGATACCATCACTGCATTCATTCCAATTCCTTTCTCTTTTGAAAAGGTTTATAATGTCCTATTTCTTAGAACACTTGATAAAGGATGTTTTCATTTGTATCATAGAGATTGTAGAGAAAATGTTGACTTTTTTCCCCTCATCCCAACTATGAATACCTATGTCATCAGCAAAGGTCCTTTCATCATCAGTACACTGGCCTCAGGAAGTGAGCAGGAATACTGTTTAATATTAGCAGAATTCTTTATGATGTGGAAGAGAATGTGTAAATAATCAATGTCCATCTCTCCCCAACTATGCTTTTATACACACAGAAAATAGTTTAGGAAGAGATTAAATTGAAAGCGACGAGTAAAGAAAGTTGATTTTTTTCTTTTTGATTTCAAGATCATATTTTTGGGTAACAGTTTATATTAAAAATTGTGCTATAGATTCATGCTAAGTTAATTACTTAGATATATCTAATTTTGGGATTAATCTAATCTATTGATCTAATAATGTGTTTTATCTTCGAAAAGAATTATCAATATTGTCAACATATTGTTATTTATTTGTGATAATTGTTAAATTAAATATATATGAATTACCATATTTATTTGTGTGCAAGACCAAGAATTTTTATATCAGAATCAAAAATCAAAATATATGAATTTGTCTAGAAAATGCCCACAATGTTTCTCTTTCAACACATATATCAGCCTGCAACATATTACTTATTTTAAACCCTCAAGTCAGTTCATTTTATTCACAAAATTTCCAATAAAATAATTATCCTACAACCTATCCCCACTGGCAGCATTCAGGACATGAGGCCCTATGCCACAATTTCTATATTTACATCTTTCATTTGAAATTTCTGTTTGAAGAAGTATTTGAAATAGTTGAGATGATTTTTATTGACAATAAGCATAGAACAAACTAATAAATTAATAATAATAGTAATGCTTGATCTAAGAAGTTCAGACAACTTAAGACTATTACATCTATTACTACTCAGTGTAAACAAATAATAAAATGGATGAAGTACGAGTCAAAATTCATAAGGAAAAAGCTTCATGTAAGAAATACAGGAAACTGAAGACTGTTACATTTACTTACTATTAAGTGTAAACTAGTAACTAAATAAGATGAAAGAAAAAAATTAATAATAATGACAATGCTTCATCTAAGAAATTCAGACACATTAAGACTATTACATCTACTACTACTAGGTGTAAACAAGCAACAAAATAAGATGAAAGAAATATGAGTCAAAAATTAATAACAATGACAATGCTTCATCTAAGAAATTTAGACAACTTAGGACCATTACATCTACTACTACTACTAGGTGTAAACAAGCAACAAAATAAGATGAAAGAATACAAGTCAAAAATTAATAATAATGACAATGCTTCATCTAAGAAATTTAGACAACTTAGGACCATTACATCTACTATTATTAGGTGTAAACAAGCAACAAAATAAGATGAAAGAAATACAAATGAAAAATTAATAATAATGACAATGCTTCATCCAAGAGATGCAATATGTCTCTTGCCAATCTCTCTTCCAAATTTGTGTTCAAGTGATGCCAAGATTGGTTGAATTCAAGGAGGAATATGAAAAACTCAGTTGTTTCAAGAATTGTTCCAATTATTGATCTCTTTCTGTTTGTTGATTTTTGTTCCAACAACCAGAAAATAGCAGCCAATCAAAAATCTAATGAACATGGATTTTCAGACAAGTATGGATTTCTTGGAAAGCAACCTTGTTTACAGTATTTGAAATTGACTGTGTTAAATTAGTGTGAGGTTTGGCTTCATTGGTTGTTCTCATCAGTCTACTTACCACCATTTTTATTTCTGTTGGCTACCATTTTCTCATTTGCTGTACTCAGAAAAAAAAAAAACGACAAAAAAACAATCTCCTTCACAGATAGACAGATTATGAAACTAAAGAAATGGTTGCAACAAAAACAGAAAAAAAAAAAAAAAAAAAAACAAGATTAATCATGTATATAGAGCTTGGAATAAAGACTCTTCTCTAAATTACATAATAAATAACTCATTCTTTCTTTAGAATTTCTCTGCCTACTTAACAGTAGAAACTCAATAAGTTTTAACACATTAAGTAATGATATATAATGTTTCTTTTATGCCAAATATCCAATCATCAGGAATTATAGATAACGTAACAGATTATTTCAAGACACCAAAAGGAGGAAAATTAGAAGAAAGTTTGTTTTGAGTGAAAATCTACATTGTATGTGTCCTGACACATGTTGCCTACATGTAAGAAGATGAGACAGTACTCTGTGTGTGTGTGTATGTGTATATATATATATATATATATATATATATATATATATATATATTGCTTATATGTTATTTTTGTAGATACAAATATTTAAGTAAATGCTCTGTTTATAATAAACAGTATTAACAATTACTGGTCCAAGAAATTTCATAGTAAATAGTGTTAATACTGTCTATTATAAACAGAGCATTTACTCAAATAAATAAATATATATATTTCCCTAGAAACTGAATCATTGTTTGCATCAATTTTGAATTATTACATGTTCAGGGTGCATACTCAACACCTAAAATAGACTACCTGTTAACAATAGAGCTGCAACTGTTCTGTTCTTTAAAAATATCTGAGACAAGTAGATTCTTGCCTTCCACAAGGCTATTATTGCAAAGCAAACACCAACTGTCCCAGCTGTAATTTGAACTCAATTTCCTAATTCCATTTTTCAATCCCTTCACCATTAGACCACTTGTATCTTCTATATAGACATCAGACTTTCAGGTATAAATCCATTTTCTCCCACCAGCTATGGGTTAAAATGTAGGACTTGTATGTGGAAAAAAATCTTGTTATTCTCAAAACATTATTAATGAAATATACATTCTGAAAAGAATTATTCTTACAATCTAAAATATGTTTTGGCTCTAAATAACTGACAAGGGGTTGGTAAATCATAAAAAAAAAAATCAACCAGTTATTCAATTCAAATACCAAATACACGTATTTTAAATAACCCACAAAGAGTTGATAAGTCATCAAAAGCAAAACACATCAATTATAAAAGCTTTGATAGTTTGTAAACTTTAGAAGAGATGTAACACTTTTGACTTATTTCACAGATACTACACTCTGGTTCATTGTTTTACCTACATCCCTAAAAAAATATATGATGTGATAATCGGTCAGTTTTGTGTAGGTTTTTTCTTTTCAATTATTGAAAATAATCAAAATCTCCATTTCCTAGATTAAAAGTGATTTTATTTAATAAGGTTTTTTTTTTTAATATTTTTCTTATAAATGCTTGAGTGTGTGGATGGCATAATGGATAAGTGGCTCAGAATGAGAAATCAGAGAGCTCAGTTTGAATTCCAGTTGGGTTTGTTACATTCACTTACGCACAAATACCCTTTAGAAAAAGTATAAATCCATCTCTTCTCCCTCAGCTATGGATTAAATAGTAGGACGTGTATCTGTAAAAATCATTATCTCCAAAAAAATTCACGTAATATTCATTCATGAAAAAGAATTATTCTTATGATTCAAAATATGTTTTGGCTTAAAATAACCCACAAGGACTTGGTAAATCATAAAAAAAATCAAATCACTCACTGACTCATTCAATTCAGATACCAAATACATGTATTGAAAATTAGCAGGTGATAAAATTTCTATAAAACAAAAATGAATTTCAAATGTTGATTTAATATTTATTAATATCTACTTGCAGTACCCATAAAAATGTCATGTTCTTTCTATTTGAATTTTCTGATGTACAGTGTAACCTGGATATAAGAGAGTTGTCGGGACGGGAGACAAAGTCTCTTATATCCGGGTTTCTCTCATATCCGGGTTTGGTCTATTTTGTTTAGGTAAGTATGGCTCTAATTTGGGACCAGAGAAAATCTCTCTTATATCCGGGTTTCTCTTATATCAGGGTCTCTTATATCCGGGTTACACTGTATCATAATATTTAATGAGTGAATAAGCTCCTTGCAAGTTCCAAAACGATAAAACAACCTGTGGAAATTTCCCTGCTGCATCATTAAATATTTGAGCTTAACAACTTTAATCAGATATTTCTTAACAATCATAAATCTGAATGCAGGTCATTATTTGCACATGAATGAGGGATACTGGGAATTTTTAAATTTTATTCTTTATTTAAATTTAAATTTCATTTTTTTTTTTAAGCCAATTTCATTTAGATTCTTTTTCTTTCCATCACTTTTATTTTGTTATTAGATACCCGACACATTGATAATAGAAGTACTACCAGGAGTTGTGAAATGTAAGAGCCAGATCACAAATTCACTGTAGATGACTGTGTGATCAAGATACTCTCTAGACATTTTCCCCCATAGTGAACTGCTTTCTCCTTTGATCAGAGGAGTGTTTTTATGTCAAAATTGTGACTTTGTACAAAGAAAAAGTATCTAAATGAAATTGGCTAGATTAAAAAGAGATTTTTAATTTTAAAATTCCCGGCATCTCCAGTTTGTGCATATGTATAGTCTCACCAACATGACAAATTTAGTCCAATGAAGTCCT
>CAHIKZ030005025.1:1482500-1550000 GCA_903632075.3 Acanthosepion pharaonis | reverse complement strand
TTTTCTTAGAAATTTCTTTCCAATATTAGGGTGCGTCTTCCAAGCTATAAAATACAGTACTAGTCAAAAATTAATGATGGTTGATGATGCTTCATCTAATGATAAAATTCCAGACAATATTACTATTACAATTTTGTGAAGCAAGTCAAGTTTGATAGAAAACACCATGAAGAACTGAATTGACTACATGTCAATCAATAATAGATTTGGGAATGCTATACTCTAAAAACTTTTGGAATAATCAACTTCTAGTCATATGCAAACTCAGAATAAAATTATGGAAATTCTTGAAAACTAAAGCAATGTGACAAATTCTAGAATGATTCCACTTGCAATGAGATATATGATGATGGAGTTAAAAGCAAGGATAATAACTTGGAAATGAGTGGGAATTCCAAGTGAAACACAGAAATGCTGGTGACATTGGTGAATACAATCATCTCCCCCACCAGTTGTTCTTTCTTATGTCCAAATAAACTGTATCTACAAATGTTCTGTCTCCAGTACTGAGCATTGAGCATTCTTCCCTCATAAATATAGAAAGTATTAAACATATATATATATATATATATATATATATATATATATATATATATACACGAAATATAACCTGTCTTTGATCGGGTCTTTCATTAATGAGAATTTTTGCTATTTAGTTAGAGCAGTTTAAGTTTAAAGTCAGCCCACCCGAAAATCAATATTAGTAACAACATTTGGGTGCAACTGAAGCACATCCCCAAATGGGGCACTCTAACAAATTGAATGGGAGGGGCCCTAAAAAGGGAACTGTATAATAATATTATTGTAATTATATACACTATCTATTTTTATTAAAGTCTTTATGAAAGATATATGTCCAAGAACAGATAGTAAATAGTAAAATGTTTCTGAGAGTTATAATGGACAGGAAGTAGTGGAGATCCATTGTCGCTAACAATCTGGACTTAAAATCGGCACTGAAGAATTATCTATCAAACAAAAAAATTCATTGAAATTGGATGAAAACTGTGGAAATGCATAAACAACGTCCAATCACACACACACACACACATTTTGAGAATTATAGATATAGATATACATACACATACATATACACATGGTGATGGGTGATGAAGAGTTCTTCGCCAAACCCATTTCTCAAAATCTACCCAGAAGACCAAACATGAGAATTTGCAGTGAACAGATTCTTGATTCAGCCTATAATTTTTCAGTAGCTTCTTGTGTTGTTTATATTCATAACAGATTTTGTAAGTAAAAACATATATACATAAAAAGCAAGAGTAATACTTTTTATCTCAATGCCTTGTTCCTCGAGGAAGGTAAGTCTGGAAATGTTATTTTGTAACCTGTATTTATACACAAAAGTAACATGGAAAAAAAAAATAGTGTTGATGAAACGTCTTGGCATAAAATGTTTTAATCTTTACTTCTTTTTTCTTCATATTGCCTTTACAAAGAGAGTTTATTCATATCTGAAATATATCTGTAAAAGGACAATAAGATATATATAGATGATTCATATTGTTGCTCGATCTTGTTAAGAAACTGAATAACATCAAACCCACAATAGATTTTACCTATGAATCTGAGACTACCAACACTTTACCCTTCCTATATATCATGTTACATAGAACAAGTAATTCATGTTTAGGTGTAAATAAATATCTTTATTACATGTTGATAAAGTATTCTTCTTATTCGTATCAGTCCCAAAGTAAAGTGGGTTGAGCACAATACTAGCTAAGAATTGGACATTGGAATAATCCTTTGCCTCTACCAATTTTTCACCTTTCTAAAAAGAGTCTTTTATTACAAAATCTATGTTCAACATTTATAAATCCTTATATATACCAACATACTATCATATTTAGAAAAGAATGGTCTCTCTCTTTAAAAAGGTTCTCTCAAAAAACAATATGATTGTCGTTCAGTCTTTCAGATCTATTTTGACACAGATTGAGCAAGTTGTGCCCACTCTATGGGAATCACTTATTTTCTTAGATTTAATGATAAGGAGACCCCTGCCCCAACAGTGAACCCTCCTGAAATAAAATAGTAAAATACGATAAATTGAGCAAATTGTCGACACAAACCTTAAATTGGTAAATGAGGTTGGTAAGTAAAAAAAAAAAAGAAGAAAAACTGTCTTTGATATTCATTTTAGATTTTCAAAGAAAAAGCTAGACTTTAAATTAGATGTCAATTAAGAAATTATCTTTTCCATTCTCACTAATCTTAAATAAGTGAGTCATTTTATGATAGCTCAATGGTTTGAATTCTGGACTGAAACACTGATGGTAAATAGTTCAATCTACATTTGCACTGGTTAAATACCACAAGTTTAGTATTAATGCTCTCATTGCAGAAATACAAATCTCTCTCTCTCATATTATAGTCTGTCTGTGGATGACAATATATGTATATGCTCCTGAAAAATTTATTTCAGTTGAGCTCTCTGGGGAGGAAGTGTGGGTTTGTAAACAGTGACTATTATGACTAATAATGTAAGACTCTTTGGTGAATCGAATCGAGTTCTCCCAGTCACTGTGTGTTTATCTAAAAATAAATATGCTTAAATTCACCTTCATCCCTGCCGTGCACCAAAGACTTAGTGGTAGAATCCCCGACTGATGCCAGTTCAGTCAGGTTTTGATCCTATCTAGAGGCAACCGGACATCTAGCCACACTGATGAGCTGTGATACAGAGAAACAGTCTGTATAGGGATGACAGTATATATATATATATATATATATATATATATATATATGATAGGATAAAGAACAAGTAGAAAACAGATCTCAATCTAACATGTTTAGGTGGAAATATGTTGTTTCTGCCTCTGTTATATAGTTTCCATGTTAAGACCAAATCAGTAGAAGATCAAATATAGATCAAGTATGGATAGGAATCTGGCAAAAGCTTTTCTTTATCCTAATATTTCATCGGATTCCTATCCATACATGATCAATATGTAATCTTCTACTCACATATATCATAAAGAGGTAATCATACAAAGAATTAATTAGTAATGTTAATGTATTTAATGGTGAAATCTCTTTGCTAACAAGTTTTAATAAGGCATTAACTTACTAACAATTCAATGAACAACATGATCCTTATGTTTGAATTGTTTTCAGATAGATTTGATGTAGCTGAGCCAAATTTCATATTTTCATCCTCAGGACGTAACTTTTCCATTTACAGATAAACTCCAAGATGAAATAAATGAAGTGTAGACCGAAAGATATTTTTATAAATATATTACACCCTTTATATATATTGCACAATCTAATATATATATATATATATATATATATATATATACAGGGTGGGGCAGAGCAACTTGCTTATTTGGAATATCAATTAAAACACAAGTAATGCAGGTATACATGTAATTCTTTGAACTGCAACATTTAAATTTTATTTTTTACCAGTTTTAAAGATGATATCAGTAAGATGGCGTCCATTCTTCTCTATACACTGTGTCAATGTTTTGGGGTGACCTTGCTGTTCGTGGGATGCCAGGTTTCTTTTTCTTTACATCACCCATTTCCCTGAAGTTGTTTACCCATGAAATAATCGACTGCCGGCCAGGAACATGACCACGGGGGGGCAATATTGAAATGTCTACGGAATGCACGTTGCGTTGCGACGATTGAGCGACCGCTTGAAAAAAATGCCTCAACAACGTAAGCGCGTTCCAACTTCGTCCACTCCATAGTGCTCACTGGGGTTCCTGAAAAATAAACAAAAAATAAATAACGCACGTTAAGAACCAAACTTTAAGCCCCACCCTCTCAAATAAGCCCAACCCTACCATCCTTGGAGCAACCATCGCTTTAGGGTGCCAAATTTAAATAAGCAAGTTGCTCTGCCCCACCCTGTGTATATATATATATATATATATATATATATATATATATATCAGACAAAAGGAAAACTTATCTTAGCTGACATTTGATTTTCTGATGGACTTTATCAAAATAAATGTAAGGATTTTATTTTACATGTATTTAAAAGTAAAAATTTTAGTTTTTCAGAAATTTTAAATTTAAGAACACTCATACATATACATCAAGCTAACTGAAATGTCAAGATCAACTATGGAAGATGCTAAGTGATGTAATGTCTAATAAACAAAACTGAATAAATTTTGTTGATTTCTTACATAATGTTATTATAATTCATATTATTTTAGTTTGCAATTAATTTATGTATTACATATTTTAAATAATAGGTTATGAATTAAGAGGTGGTACGGTGCTTCTCAAAACCTCTAGTCTGTTGATCAGAGGCCTTATTACCAGATGTAGTGCATCGTCATACCCAGGACTATACAATAATTCAATAAGTCAGCAAGAAATTTTTTTTTAAAGACGTCAAATTTTTGTCTAAAATTAGGCAGTTCTATCAAATGGAAGGTCATTTTTGAACATTGTCAAACTGTATCTGGTAGTGTTTACTTGACATTATTTCTAAAGTGGAACACTGAGTCACTTTTGAATATTTTCCCAAACACAAGCAGACAATTCTCCTGTCTGCTTCATCATTATATTTTTTCTTTGTGTTTGTCTCTTCCACACAACTGAAGATCTGAAGATCAAATTGATTTTGCTTCCAAACTTTGTAATGAGTAGACAATCTGAAGAATGTTTTAGTTCTTTGAAGTCATGGAAAACATTTTTGCCTTTATTCATATTCAAAAATAAAGCAACACAGTCAAAACAAATACTCATGAATTCAGGGAGAAGGATGCAGGCCAGTAGACCAATTCTATTCTGTCAGGAAACTTAAAGACTTATTGAGAATTATTATTGAACTGTGTCAAAGCCAAAAGATTACAAGCCTATCATTAATCAATAATTGGATAGTCTCGATAATTCAAAAAGGATCTAATGAGCTTCATGAGTTTGGCAAAATCTAGTATATGATTGAGTCAAATTTCCCTGTCTTATGTCACATAAATTTATTCAAGACTTCCATCTTTCAATATGTTTTAAAATTCATGGATGCAATGCATATTGTTTATATTATGAGTTTATTGATTCACTTGTAATAAAAAGATATTTTAGGTTAATGTTGTAATGTACGGCAAGAGTGTGCTGAGATTGGGGGAAACACCTAACTGATTGCTCTCCCAGAAATTATGGGGGTATAGGCAGGGAGGGGAAGGAGACGTGAGATAATAAAAAAAGAACATTGCTTCAGAAACCACAGAAACTTTAGGAACAAAATGCCCACAGAACCAACCACAGGAAACCATGTCTTGCTGACTGCTGATTTTCTCGTTAGCATGAGACATTTCACAAATACCTGGAACTTGACCAATTACAGAGAGGCCTGGATCTAGACATGTCAAGCTGTTGCATTGCTAACAGGGAAAACCTGGATGTAACTTGTGTTGACAAACATGTCTGTACACAATCCAGAGCTTCTTTTGCTTCTGTCCAAATCAGTGTTTGGCACAGTTAATGACAGTTTTGTAAAGTGTTTTAGTAGAGAGTTGGTTTGTCACACAGGCTATTAGCAAATTTAGTTTCCACTTAATGAACAATTACTAGTGTCTTTTGCAATTTAACTAATCAATTGGTCCTCCTATATGGCAGTGAATGATGGACCATTTTCTGACAGATGAAGAAGAGATTTGAGTAAACAGAAATGTGGTTCGACAGAATGATACTGATAATATCATGAACTGAACATGCGAGTAATGAGGAAGTTTTATATAAAACTAGCAGTCATACCCAGATGGTCAATCAGAAAAAGCATTCAATTAGAATAGAACAAAAACAGCATCATGTTTAAATGTAACAGAGTCTATCTTCTTCAATTATTATAAAGTATTTCATTAAAAAACATTTTGAATTAATGCAGTTAATGACATAGCAGAAGTAGTCTGTATTTATTAAATTGAAGTTAGGCGAGGACATGAAGGGGTAAAACAGACAACATAAAGACTCACTTCAAACCACAATTATTTTGGAGTTTTTGAAATTCAATTTTGTCTGTGTGCTACCAGGGATGTAAAAGAGGATACATTTATAAAGCAATTGTTAAGTTTGATGAAAATTGGTTGAAAGATCAATGAAAAATAAGAATGAAACCAGTAAAAATCGCCATTTTTCACTATTTACACAAGTTTTCACTATATGGGTGGACTCAGTTATCAATTTAAATGATTGTTAAATAGTCAACTTATTGTTGGCTACAATTGAGTGAAGTTTGTATTAGATTGCTTGAAATTGAGGGAGTTTTTAGTGTAAAATTTGTGTTGAAATTGATTTTTTTTTGTTTTTCACAGTTTTTTGCTAAACGCAGTGGCATAGAAATAAAATAAGGTATCATTAAGCGTGTCATGAAGTAAATAATCTACATACTGAGGAAAAAAGTTAAATTTATCAATTTTTGATTGGCATTAATGATGATTGATTTTTTTTTTAAATTATCAATTTTTTATGCTAATAATCTATCTCTTACATTGTACAATGTATGTGCCAAGTTTGGTCAAAATCTGTTGGATGGATCTTGAGTGAAAAAGTATCACACAGACAGACAGACAGACATCTTCTGTTTTATACATATAGATGGAAGCAAAAAGGACACTTTTCAAGGTCACATAATGAGGAAAGAGCTTCTGAAAATGTGACATTTACAGGACATATTTACAGCAAGAAAGATAAAGAAAATCAGCACAAAAATGACCTAACATGTTTGTGCCAATGGTTGGCAGAACAGGGATTAGGAGAGATAGCAAAAAGACAAACATTTACTAACAACTACAAATGACAGGAAATTGTGGGGCGCCATGATTGCTAACAAAGAGACATAGAACATAGAAGAAGATTTGTTTACACCATTCAGCTGAGCACTGACATAAGGTAAAAACAAAACAAATATTGTTTGTATTTTACGAAAATCTTTTCAAATCAGTTTCCTTGTCTTTTTGATTTTATCATAATTTTTTCATCTGGCTGACAGATGTTGTTACTATGATACTTTTTTAATGAGTTGCTATGATTTTGGGGATTTAATCCTGGCATTTCCAATGATTTTCCATACTACTTTCCTCATCACATTAATATTATACCCAAGCCTATTGCCAAGGGAGAGGCTTCCTCATCTTGTTACTATTTAACATTGATTCATTCAGACCAGTTTCAACAGCAAAAAATCGCAATATGAGCACTGGTAAAAAATGGTTGCTGAAGACATTAGGTTTATAATACCCAGAAATTCATACACAGATCTCCTCAAGGCACAGTGGATAAAGGCGTAAGATCCAGTGACAGGACCCAAAGAGTGTGAGTTCAATACCTGGTTAAGGCAGTAGAGAACTTTCAGAGGGAAATTAACAGGAGATAACTGATAAGTGACATCCATTAAACATAGCACATGGAACTAGAACAGTCTACCCCAGTGAGTGAAATAAAGGGTTCAGTTCGAAATTCCAACCACCTGAAGAAGGCTGGAGCGTACAATGGCTGAAACATTGTAATAAATATGGCGACAAAAATGAGGACAATAGTCTGAATAATGTAAATAATGTACATAATACCTCATCTCAGAAATATAGACGGATCCTTCATCTTTGTTGTTTTTACGACAATGTTTTGTCTTCTGAACACTCCAACCTTCCTCATCTTTTTGGTATTTATGGTGACTTTCTATACATAGCTTAGATGTGCCATAAGGCCAGAACCAGCATTTATATTTATGATTGTCAGTACAATATTTTGTCAAGCTCAAATATTTAATAATGTGATAGAGAAATTTCTATGGATATTTTATTGTCAAAAAACTTACCATTACAATCATTAACTGAAGAATTAAGATTCATCAGAATATTGAAATAGGAAAACTAAAATTCTCATGAGTTAAAACTAGTGATAATTATTTTGCTAGTCTTGTTTGTTTTGTTTTACGGCTTATCAACCTCAATGTGTTATTTCAATGCAGACAAGATTTTTATTGCTGGTAATAATTTTTTTCTTCAAAAAATCATTGCTGGTAATAATTTTTTACAAAAATGTATTGCTGGTATTAAAACTTATTTTTACACTTTCATAGCATTTTGACCCCCAGTTTGGGGCTAACTATATGCCCATAGCTGAGATCCTAACAGGTGCTACTACCCTGAGTCAGGGTGGACCTGGGAACACCAGCAATTAAGAGGTGGTTCCTTGCTCCTCAAAGCCTCCTGATCAGAGGCCTTGCTGTCGGATGTAGTTTATCGTCTTACCCAGGATGCTTTCTATGGATAACCAGAGAATTGAACAGTGAACCTCACTATTATAAATCCAATGTTTTAACCAATAAGCTTCATCTAAACGGTGCTTATGAAGAGAAAACACAAAATATAATTGGGATAACTAATGAGTATTTGAGTGCACTTGTGTGAGAAATTGATTGACACTGGTAACAAGGGATTGCCAGATTTGTTAGTCTTTGACAGCCAAAAAAAAAAGTATCTGAAAAACCAATTGTTTATAGGCAAAGCTGGTGGGATTGTCTTTAGTGATGGCCTCAAATCCTGAGCAAAGAATTTGGGCCAAAGATTATGGCCAAGTAGATTCTTATCCTTTTGTGGGTTTGGTCCTGTCATTATTTCTCGTTTCTCTACTCAGACACAGTATTCAGCTCACTAATTGGATGGACTTATTTGTTTTCAGGAAATCTTCTTTTATGGTCCATGCTCCTTCAGGATGTGGCTGATCATGGCTCTCCACAACTTCCTATCCTTTGTAGTTATTATCAATATTTGTCCCCTTACTATCCCTCCTATCCTCTATTCTGCCATTCATTCACACAAACCTGTAGCTTACAGTTTCTCCAAACTTCCTATCCGTTTGCAGCTCGTAATAAGTTTCCTATTTTTACAGTCCTTTCCTACTACCTGGGTATGATGATAAACTACATCTGGCAGAAAAGCCTCTGATCAGGAGATTTTCAGGAGCATAGAACCACTTCTTAATTGCTGGTGTTTCCAAGTTCACCCTGACCCAGGATGGTAGCACCTGTTAGGGTCACAGCTATGGGCAAATAATGTATGAAAGTATAAAAATACATTTTTATATTAAAAATACGAGCAATACATTTTTCATGGTAACAAAAAATTAACAGGAGTACATAAAAAAAAATACCAGCAATACATTTTTGAAAAAAAAAAATTCCAACAGTATATTTTTGTTGAAAAAAAAAAAAAATTTACAACAATACATTCTTGTTAAAAAAAAAAATACCAGCAATACATTTTTGTAAAAGAAATTATGCTCCCAAGAAAATTAAATTTCGGCATTAAATGACCCATAAGGAGTTGATATGCCACTAAACAAACAAACTGACACTTGTTTGGTAGGTTACTCACTGTTTCTCTCTGACTCACTTGCCATCAAATTCTCCAAGCCCTCTATCCTCATTATGTATCCTAGAAATTTAAAAGTTCAAAGTATAAGTGTACTTTTTTACTATTTCCTTAAAACTTCCTCATTACTCACATGCTTTATCCATGGTATTCTCAGCATCCTTCTGTAGAACCATATCTTCAAGTTTCCTCTTCATCTGTGAGGAAATTGTCCAGTATTCACTGCCATGTAGGAGAATGGATATTATATAGCCGTTCAGCCCTTTTTTTTTATCTCTAATTAAATGATCCTCTTCTTTAATACTTCACTTAGCTTTTGGAAGACATCTTTTATGGGAGACTGTTTGTCAACCCAGGTTTTGGGCCCAATGTGCCCTGCTATTCAACCCATAGCTAGAGGGAGAAGGGATGGATTCATGCCTTTCCCAGAGGTATTTGCACATAAATGATTTCAAGAAATTAACTAGAATTCAAACTCAGCTCTTTGATTTCTCTTCCCAAGCTATTATTCATTACATCACCCACACATCCCTAAGCTTATAACAATACAGTCCCTTTGAAATTACTAGTAGCTAAAATGAAGACCTGTTGAAAGCGCCATCCTGGGTATGACAATAAACTACATCTGCATCCTGGGTATGACGATAAGCTAGGTCCAACAGCAAGGCTTCTGATCAGGAGGCTTTGAGGAGCATGGAACCAATTATTAATTGCTGGTGTTCCCAGGTCCACCCTGACCCGGGGTGGTAGCACCTGTTAGGGTCCCAGCTATGGGCAAATAGTTAACCCTGAAACTGAGGTAAAAAGCATTATAAAAGTGTAAAAATAGGTTTTAATACCAGAAATACTTTGCAAAAAATTATTACCAGAAATAAATTTTTGAAGAAAAAAAAAACTATTACCAGCTATAAGTTTTTAAAAAAATAATATTACCAGCTATACGTTTTTGAAAAAATAATATTACCTGCTATACGTTTTTGAAAAAATAATATTACCAGTTATACATTTTTGAAAAAATAATATTACCAGCGACACATTTTTGAGGAAAGAAATATTAACAGAAATAGATTTTTGACAAAACAAAAATATTACCAGGAAAAAAGAAGTTGTCGGCATTAAATGACCCATTGAGGTTGATGTGCCGTGTAACAAACTGTTGAAAGTGAGCTTGTCTACTGAATTTTTCATTGCTACCCGCTTGTTTATATTTATTTTAAGAGGCTCAGGGCTTTGTAATTGCAACATGAAAACAGAATGATTCCATTGGTCTATTATTTTCCCTTTTAGTCATGTGACATGGTTTGATACCACATGCACAGAGAAAAAAGATTCACTGAAACTGATTTTGTAGTTTTCAAAATCGAGGGTACAAGTGTTGTTTTTGTATGGGTATATATCTGTGTATCACCCACAATTGTACACTAATTACATAATTACTTATTAAAAATGGTTCAGATTATTCTGAGTGGAATGGGTGTCCAAATATATCCTTCCTCTTTTTAACTTATATCTTTAAAATTAATATTTCCAAGTGGTCACCTATCCAAATACTGACCAATCTTGCCAATGCTTAACATCTTCACTTACCCGATAGTTAAACTAAAAACATAAGGCAGAATTATCTTACCAAATTATATTAGTAGCTCTGTTATGCAAAATTACTTTTCCAGCAGGGTAACCTGATATTTCCAAGAGTAAATTACCATCAAAGGCCATCATCATTTATCATTTCAGCTAAACTGAGTTTCTATTAATTTTTCCCTAATGATTATAGTCTAACAGATCAAAGAAAAGAAACTGTAACAGGATAAAATATGACTGGAATTAATTTTTTCCTAATGCCAATGGGAAAAAATCTCAGGTACTTGGGCAAATATGACAGATAACTGCTATTGTCAGTGTTAGTTATGACAGATGGAATCTAAAAGATCAAAAGATAAAAATAGATTACAGGAATGTTTAATCATATTTGAAAATTAGTTTCTGTTCTTTGTAGTTCATCAAAATTGTCAATGAAAAGTTCTGTAGACATAACAGTGATAATTTATATGCTAGACATACACACACACACACACATATATATTATAATTCGCTTGAGGATGAAATGGAACTAATGTCTTTAATTTAATTACAAAATTAAATTCAGAGCTTTTAGCTTCCATTTTTGAAACATGGTTGGAACTGTGTAGCGAAAAAAAACATATTTTTAACCAATTAATTTATAATATTAATGCTCTGTAAATTTACATTGAGCACTATCTTGTAAAAATAAAAATATCTATAAGAACACAGGATTATATATCTTACTGTTCTTTCATTTTATTTATATATACATATATATATATATATATATATAGAGAGAGAGAGAGAGAGAGAGCAATTAGCAATTATTCCTTCTTCTTAAAGAGTATAGACATTTTGTGTCTACTGAGTTTGTTCATTTTTCTCTTGGAAAGATTGGGCATAGACATTATAAAAGTCTTTGAAATTTTGTACATAACAACAATTTTGTTAATTTGCAATATTTAGCAACAAATGGACAAACTCAATACACAAAATACTGATAAACTTTAATAAGATGTATGTGTGTGTGTGTTATTAAATTCTAACAGTTTTATTGACTATGCATTTCACCTTAGATCAGTTTCTTCAGATATATTGGAGTGCACACATTAACTGATTTCTTTCATGCTGACCCAAGGAGGCCTTACAAATTTAGTGGCTTTATTGCCTTGTTTGGGGTGAAATGACTAAAAAAGAAAAGAATTTAATTGAAAATCAGAATCTCTAATCTGATACTGAATCTTATAAAACATAAATTCCTTTCCAATTCTCTAAACATTCAGCATTCATTATTCAATGAGTATCACCAAGTAGGAAGATTGAATCACATTCCTTTGGTTTCCTGTTCATTTCTTTGACCAGAGAACTATTACTGGTGTTATTACTGACATAAGTAGTACTTTAGTACACTATTATTTTGACCATTAAGAATCAGTTGTCTTTCATCATTTGTTGTCTTTTGAACAAAACTCTGTTATTTGGAATCCTGCAAAAGAACATTTACAAAATACAATGCTCAACAGTTTCACAAAATCATTCTTCACATCGCTTATCACTGGCCTGACAAGTTCCAATTAATACACTATGATTTAATCTCTCTTGATATAGAACCATTTTTCCAACCACCTGCTTAGTCAATCTTGGCAATGTTGAAAACTCATTGGCTGTGAAATGCTGTTCACGAGAATGTGATTTCATTGATGACCATTATTTCAGAAAGGAAACTATCTAAGATTTTGAACAGAATCTTGTAAGAATTCTTTCATCTATTTTTTGGATTGCCATCAAGTTAAAAATTAATCAAACGATATTGTATACATGTGAGATAAACAGTTTTTACTTTTTTTAATCAGACTTCATACGAGATCTGATCCAAATGTATTGGGTAGTTGCTATGGTAATGGAGCTAAAGTATGCACAGTGAAGCTGCTTGGCACAGATTGACCTTGAACACTGTCACTCATAAACACTAAGTTATAATGTTCTTTCTTACTTCCTTTATTTATAGCAGTGCTTAGAAGGAAAGTGTGTAGAGTGTGGTCATCTCATCACACCAGAGATTCCATGAGTGACAGTAGCTTGTGCAGCAGTTTTTGGCCAAAGTCAGCATTCCCCAGGTTCGACAACCACCATGTTCTTCAGATCACACACTTTGTGAGTTTTTCCTGGCAAACAACAAATCTCATTTGAAAGGAAAAAGATTTCAAGATGTTGAGGAAATCCAAGAGATTGTAACAAGGCAGCTGCTTATAATCCCAAAAAGAAAGAGTTCTGGGAATATATCTGTCAATGGAAATGTTTCTGTATAAAGTGTGTTGCTTTAGATGGGAACTACTTCAAAGGAGATTAAATACCAAATTCATGTGTGTTGTAGTTTTCTTTTTATAGCACTAGTACAGATACTTTTGCAACATCCCTCGTATTTTTTATTATTTACATTATTTCTATTTTTAATTTATATATTTTCCCATTTTTCCTGATTTTCACAATTTTCTGTTTTAAAAATCATAATAGCTGTATTCTGTTAGTAAAAGCTGAATAAATTACTGATCACTGACAATTCCTTTCTTGATTTTTGGTGCATTTCTATAGTAACATAGCAGTATCTGTCTATATTTCTGAGATGAGGTATTATGTACACTATATACATTATTTGGACTATTGTCTTCATCTTTGTAGCCATATTTATTACAACGTTTCTGCTGTTGTATGTTCCGGCCTTCTTCAGGTGTTTGGAATGTCAAACTGAACCCTTTATTTCGCTCACTGGGGTAGACTGGTCTAGTTTCACGTGGCATGTTTAATGGATGTCAGTTATCTCCTGTGGAACTAGAACAGTCTACCCTAATGAGTAAAATAAAGGATTCAGTTTGACATTCCAACCACCTGAAGAAGGCTGGAACATACAGCAACCGAAACATTGTAATAAATATGGCAACAAAGATGATGACAATAGTCCGAATAATGTAAATAATGTAAAATAGCAGTGCATTTACGTTATATATATAATAGTCCTATTTTATTAGTAATGCTTGCATAAATTCCCGAACACCGAGAAGCACTTTCTTCCTGATTTTCAATGTATTTCTCTTGAAAAATCATAATCCATGCATTGACATTATACATAAAATAGCTGTGTTTTATCAGAAATGGTTGGATTCTTTCCTGATACCTGACAACCCCTTCTTGATTTTCAGTTAATTTCTATAATACAATCATTAGCAGCACATTGACAATATAAATATATTAGCACTACCCTATTAGTAATATTTACATTGATTCTTGACCACTTACAATTTCTTTATATGCAATTTTCAATGCATTTCTATTGTAGAATCATTTTCAATGTATTTACATTATACATATAAAAATCATATTCAATTAGTAACTCTTGCCTTAATTCCAGGCCCCCTGATAATCCCCTTTTTTTATGATTTTTGATGCATTTCTCTTATGGAATCATTTGCAAAATATTTGTACTGAGATGGAACAAAGACATTGAGTCAATAGCTTTGTCCACCGCAAGGAAAGTTGGCTACCTGTGCCACAACAGGAAATTTTTCTCAACGGAGTCAATCCTTCAAATCTACAAATCAACCATTCGACCTTGCATGGAGTATTGCTGCCATGTATGGTCTGGAGTCCCTTCTGTTTGTCTCAAGGTCCTTGATAAAATCCAGAGATGTATATGCAATATATCTGGTCTGCAGCCACTCTCTCTCAAACGTGCTGTCACCTCTTTCTGTCTTTTTTACAAATACTTTCACGGTAACTGCTCCGATGAACTGCTTTCACTGGTTCCCAGACTTCATGAATTTAAGCGTTCAACTAGGCTGGCATTTCGCTCTCACCCTTTCAATGTTGAAACTGTTAAATGTAGCTGTCTCTTCCACTCCAATAGCTACATGTCTCGCACTTTTCACCTGTGGAACTCCCCCCCCTTTTCTTGTTTCCCTTATAGCTATAATCTCCAACTATTCAAATGTAATGTCAATTGACATCTCTAGATACCCTGATCTATCCCCTATCCTTCTCTTCATCCTTTCCTCTATCACTCCTCTTTGCTATTGCTCTCTCTGTAACGTCTTGCATGCTAGTGGCTTCCCATCTTGCTTGGGGTGAAATGCTTAAAAAAAAAAGTATTCCTATTCTATCAGTAACCCTTGCCAAATTCCTGAACCTTGATAATCCCTCATTTCCTGATTTTCAATGTATTTATATTATACATATGACCACATCCATAATGACAGAACAATTGAAATATCAAAAAAAATAAAAGAAATTAAGTTGGTGCAGTTTGGTTGAAAAAAATGTTTTCTGTGAAATAAATATTCCTTTCAGATGTCTGAGTTTAAATAAAGCTTTGTTTCTATGTGTGTGAAAAGAGAGAGGAGATTTAGATGTTGTGAGGGAGAAGTCCATGAACTTTGAATTGTGGAAGTGGGAAAGACAATTGAATACAGTCCCTTTGAAGATACTGGTAGCTGAAATGAAGACATGTTGAAAGTGCACTTGTCTACTGAATCATGACTTTGTACTTTGCAACATCAAAATAGAATGATTTGATTGGTCTATTTTCCCTCTTTGTCATGTGACATGGTTTGATGCAATGTCCACAAAGAAAGAAGATGCAGTGAAACTGATTTTGTAGTTTTCAAAATCGAGAGCACAAGTGTTGTTTTTTGTGTGGGTATATATCTGTATATCGCCCACAATTGTACACTAATTATATAATTACTTAGTAAGAACAGTTCAGATTATTCTAAGTGGAATGGGTGTCCAAATATATCTTTTCCCTTTTTAACTTATATCTTAAAAATTAGTATTTTAGTCAATGACTGATGCTGAACATAAATTAATAATAAATGACTAAATTTTTAAATTAATATTACATTTGCTATATTTTCTAACATTTCTTTTGACAATTAAACTAATTCATTTCTGACCTTGATTTTACCACAGTATTTTGGTCAGTCAGTTCTCTAGCCTTCTTCATGTTTATAATCTGTAAGGTAAGAGAGGGTATCTTTTATTAGGAAAGAAGATGTAAACTGGTAACTCACATAACAGCAAGTTTGGTTCATTTAGAACAATATATAAGGATCTATAAGAAACAGTACCCCTAATGATCAGGGAACCCAGGTAAGTTATCATTCATGACACACTAAAGAGCCAGTCAGAGTTTTTGACATAGCAGAGGTCAGACATGTACCGACCAATACCAAAAACAGTGTATTAGAAAAACTATACAATAATGAAAAGATTAAGTATTGATCAGCGGCCTCACCTTGCCATAAAGGTTGCTATTTTCTCTATGAAAACCTCATCATTATAAGGTATTATATACATATATCATGTATTGTCCTCACTGAGTGCCCCCTACTTTCTGCCTTGTGCCATATCTATGCTTGTAAAATCACTATATATCATGTATTGTTTCTTAGTGTTCTTAATATTTGTTTGTGCTAAGAAAATAGTAACACCTCCTCTTTATTTTTCTTGGTACCTGGAATTTATATGTTTGGGATCATGAGGTATGGCGCCATTATCTACTAACAAACCAACAAATACAAAATCAATGCCAAATACAAACTACTGTGGGATTATCCCAAATCAAAGAACTGTTAACGACTGCTAGATGGTATTGCCAAAACAGTATTTAAGAAAAAAGCACAAAAGTCTCATTCTCTCACTGATTGTCTTTGAGAAGGATGTGTCTTGTTCACTTTTGGGAAACTTATTTAACACAATACAATCTAGTCTACAGCATAACAATGTCCTAAGCTTACTTGACAACTCAGTTAAATCTAAAAATTCTATTGAACCAACAGATATAGAACTCTTTTAAAACATAAGTTTCCCACAATCTTTCATATGCATTTTACACACATACAAATTATAAGAACATAAATACCTTAATTCATCCATTTTGAATTCTTTCAATTTAATCTGCTTAGTCAATAAAAATTATTGCTAATTGTATGTATATTCATTTTTACACTCTTGTTTGAGGGAATACCATTATTAACAAGTATCAAATATTATTGATCAACAATAGCATTCAGTGCCAAACATGTAACTGAGGTAATTATGCACAGAAGCAGGGCCATATTCCACCAATTTCATTCCTGTAGAATATGATTGAAGAAAGCCGGAAATGTTATCCATTATTACATGTAAATTTTAAAACAATTAAAATTTTTGCTTAATTAGTATTTTTTTTATTTGCTAACAGATAATACAACAAATATTTGACACTTGACTATTGCTGTTAATTTTAGGTGTAATTCTCAAAAGTTTTAAAAAAATCTAGAATTTAAAACAAGATGCTTCATTATTATTAACCTACAACCACTTTTCAATGCCTCATTACTTGCAGGAAACAGAGTGAACAATAACTGAGCAGCATGAAGAATTAGATAAGATATCCCTAGACATGGGAATTGGAACAGGAACAGTCTACCCTTGTAGATTAAATAAAAGGTTCAGTTTGGAATTCCCTGTAGGCTACCCAAGTCGAAACACATCTGATGAAAGCTGTAAATAGTGTAAATTCACAGAAAGTGTTTTGTGAAAAACTGGAACCAAAATAATTACTTTTCTTTATTTTGATATGAAATCCAAGCTTAATATTTGCAACAGTTACCAAAATTAAATAATGACTGAAGCACAGAAATGATGTCATTTATATAAAAAAAAAATGCACTGTCTTTGTTAACTGAAAGTTTTAAAGCATTTATTATGAAAAATAAGATTATATAAGATTTTTTTTTTAAATTTAATTATGTTGGAAAAATTAAGAATAAGTTACTTATCTTAAGAAGATAGAAAAATATTTATTGCAATAAAATTGCAAATATGACACAAGGCCAAACTTGTCCTGTCTTTCTAACTTGCTAATCATAATCAAGCCATGCAAATTACGGATTAATCGATTAACTCTTCTTGACTTTTAAGCAGGATTCTCAGGTCATTCTTGAACAATAACAGAAATCTTACTTGAACCAAAATTTCTCAGAAAGGAGTTCCATTTTGGTGTCACATGAAAAAGAAAGAAATTTTGTCTAAGTATAGACTTTGAGTCTGGTCAATGTAGTTGTCCGCTAATTATGTACAATAATGAATCATATGCAATATAGGTAAATAATTCAACTAGAAAAATAGAAAATAAATACAAATTGGAGACATGTCATAAATCAATGTTTTGCAGCAATTTTTGATATCAAATTGAGATTTTTCTTGTTAAAAAGTTCAATAATTTTAACACATTCAACATTATGGATAAAAAATAGTGAATGTTATATCATGATTTTTTCTGATATTTAGGATGGACAAAACAAATTGATGGATTTGGACGAAAACTAAAAGAACTCAGAATGATGTCAAAATTTGCAAACATTTTTTATTCTGTAATTGTCAGTTGTGCTTAGTTTAATTTGTAATGTACATTAATGTAGGTAGGTTTGGGGGTCATATGCATTGGCCCTGACCAAGAGGTTAAGCAATGGAAGTAGAGAATTAATATCATGTGTGGAATGACTGACTGAAATCCAAAACTTTCTGATACATTCACAATCAGGTCTGGACCAATAATATTGCTGATTCTTCTTTGGTTTTTATCAAGAATCTCTAAACACACTCAACCATATATGGCAGTAAGATTCAAAGCATGGACATATGGTAGACTTATAAATATGTAAGATAGATTCAAGAAATAAAAATTTTCTAGCAGGGCACAGTGAACCAACTTTCTTAGCTCTAGCCCTAACAATGGATTCAATATAATCTTTCTACTTCATGTCAGACCAAGGATGTCAGCTAAATGTCAGATGTCAACAAGACAAGGATGTCAGACAAAGGATGTCAGAAAGGATGTCAGCTAAAGGATGTCAGACCAAGGATGTCAGCTAAAGGATGTCAGACAAGGATGTCAGCTAAAGGAAGGATGTCAGACAAAGGATGTCAGAAAAGGATGTCAGCTCAAGGATGTCAGACCAAGGATGTCAGACCAAGGATGTCAAGGATGTCAACAAAGGATGTCAGCTAAGATGTCAGACCAAGGATGTCAGCTAAAGGATGTCAGACACCAAGGATGTCAGCTAAAAATGTCAAGACCAAGGATGTCAGCTAAAGGATGTCAGACCAAGGATGTCAGCTAAAGGATGTCAAAGGATGATGTCAGACAAAGGATGTCAGACCAATGATGTCAAAAGGATGTCAGACCAAGGATGTCAGCTCAGACCAAGGATGTCAGCTAAGACCAAGGATGTCAGCTAAAATGTCAGACCAAAGGATGTCAGACCAGGATGTCAGACAAAAAGGATGTCAGCTAAAGGATGTCAGACCAAGGATGTCAAAAGGATGTCAGACCAAGGATGTCAAAGACAAGGATGTGTCAGCTAAAGGATGTCAGACAAAGGATGTCAGACCAAGGATGTCAGCTAGATGTCAGAAAGGATGTCAACCAATGATGTCAGCCAAAGGATGTCAGACAAGGATGTCAGACCAAGGATGTCAGCTAAAGGATGTCAGACAAGGATGTCAGCCCAGGATGTCCTAAAGGATGTCAGACTGTCAAAAGGATGTCAGACCAAGGATGTCAGAAGGATGTCAGACAAAGGAAGTCCAGACCAAGGATGTCAGACAAAGGATGTCAGACAAAGGATGTCAGACCAAGGATGTCAGCTAAAGGATGTCAGCTAAAGGATGTCAGACCAAGGATGGATGTCAGCTAAAGGATGTCAGATGTCAGACCAAGGATGTCAGAAAGGATGTCAGCTAAGGATGTCAGACCAAGGATGTCAGCTAAAGGATGTCAGACCAAGGATGTCAGCCAAAAGGATGTCAGATGTCAGACCAAGGATGTCAGCTAAGGATGTCAGCTAAAGGATGTCAGACAAGGATAAAGCTAAAGATGTCAGACCAAGGATGTCAGCTAAAGGATGTCAGACCAAGGATGTCAGCTAAAGGATGTCAGACCAAGGATGTCAGTCAGACAAGGATGTAAAGGATGTCAGCTAAAGGATGTCAGACCAAGGATGTCAGCTAAAGGATGTCAGACAAAGGATGTCAGACCAAGGATGTCAGCTAAAGGATGTCAGACCAAGGATGTCAGCAAAGGATGTCAGACCAAAGGATGTCAGACCAAGGATGTCCTAAAGGATGTCAGACCAATGATGTCAAAGGATGTCAGACCAAGGATGTCAGGATGTCAAAAGGATGTCAGACCAAGGATGTCAAAAGGATGTCAGACCAAAGGATGTCAGCCAAAGGATGTCAGACCAAGGATGTCAGCTAAAGGATGTCAGACCAAGGATGTCAGCTAAAGGATGTCAGACCAAAGGAGGATGTCAGACAAAGGATGTCAGACCAAGGATGTCAAAGGATGTCAGACCAAAGGATGTCAGACCAAGGATGTCAGACCAAGGATGTCAGCTAAAGGATGTCAGACCAAGGATGTCAAGCTAAAGGATGTCAGACTAAAGGATGTCAGCTAAAGGATGTCAGACAATGTCAGCTAAAGGATGTCAGCTAAAAAGGATGTCAGACCAAGGATGTCAGCTAAGGATGTCAGACCAAGGATGTCAGACCAAGGATGTCATGTCAGACAAAGGATGTCAGCCAAGGATGTCAGCTAAAGGATGTCAGATGTCAGACTAAGGATGTCAGACCAAGGATGTCAGCTAAAGGATGTCAAGGATGTCAGCTAAGGATGTCAGACCAAGTCAGACCAGGATGTCAGTAAAGGATGTCAGACAAAGGATGTCAGACCAAGATGTCAGCTAAAGGATGTCAGACCAAAGGATGTCAGACAAAGGATGTCAGACCAAAGGGATGTCAGTCACCAAGGATGTCAGCTAAAGGATGTCAGTCAAGATGTCAGACCAAGGATGTCAGATGTCAGGATGTCAGACCAAAGGATGTCAGCTAAAGGATGTCAGACCAAAGGATGTCAAAGGATGTCCAGCTAAAGGATGTCAGACAAAGGATGTCACAAAGGATGTCAGACCAAGGATGTCAGCCAAGGATGTCAGAACAAGGATGTCAGACCAAGGATGTCAGCCAAAGGATGTCAGACCAAAGGATGTCAGCTAAGGATGTCAGACTAAAGATGTCAGACCAAGGATGTCAGACAGCAATGTCAGCAAAGGATGTCAGACCAAAGGATGTCAAGGATGTCAGACCAATGATGTCAGCAAAAGGACCAAGGATGTCAGACCAAGGATGTCAGACAAAGATGTCAGACCAAAGGATGTCAAACAAAGGATGTCAAAGGATGTCAAAGGATGTCAGACAATGTCAGGATGTCAGAAAGGATGTCAGACAAGGATGTCAGGATGTCAGCTAAAGGATGTCAGACCAAGGATGTCAGACCAATGATGTCAGATGTCAGCTAAAGGATGTCAGACCAAGGATGTCAGCTAAAGGATGTCAGACCAAGGATGTCAGCTAAAGGATGTCAGACCAAGGATGTCAGCCAAGGATGTCAGCTAAAGGATGTCAGACAAAGGATGTCAGACCAAGGATGTCAGGATGTCAGACAAAGGATGTCAGACCAAGGATGTCAATGTCAGACCAAGGATGTCAGACCAAGGATGTCAGCTAAATGATGTGTCAGCCAAGGATGTCAGCTAAAGGATGTCAAGGATGTCAGACCAAGGATGTCAGCTAAAGGATGTCAGACCAAGGATGTCAGGATGTCAAAGGATGTCAGACCAAGGATGTCAAGGATGTCAGCTAAAGGATGTCAGAAGGATGTCAGACAAAGGATGTCAACCAAGGATGGATGTCAGACTAAAAAGGATGTCAGACAAAGGATGTCAGACCAAGGATGTCAATGTCAGCTAAAGGATGTCAGACAAAGGATGTCAGACCAAGGATGTCAAAAGGATGTCAGACCAAGGATGTCAGACCAAGGATGTCAGCTAAAGGATGTCAAAGGATGTCAGCTAAAGGATGTCCAAGGATGTCAGCTAAATGATGTCAGCAAAGGATGTCAGACCAATGATGTCAGCCAAGGATGTCAGCTAAAGGATGTCAGACCAAAGACCTGTCAGACCAAGGATGTCAGCTAAATGTCAGCTAAAGATGTCAGACCAAGGATGTCAGCTGTCAGACCAAGGATGTCAGCTAAAGGATGTCAGACCAAGGATGTCAGCTAAAGGATGTCAGGATGTCAAGGATGTCAGCTAAAGTCAGATGTCAGCTAAAGGATGTCAGACCAAGGATGTCAGCCAAGCTAAAGGATGTCAGACTAAAGGATGTCAGACAGACCAAGGATGTCAGCAGACCAAGGATGTCAAAAGGATGTCAGACAAAGGATGTCAGCCAAGGATGTCAGCTAAGGATGTCAGACCAAGGATGTCAGCTAAAGGATGTCAGACCAAGGATGTCAGCTAAAGATGTCAGACCAAGGATGTCAGCTAAGGATGTCCAAAGGATGTCAGCTAAAGGATGTCAGACAAAAGGATGTCAACCAAGATGTCAGCTTAAGGATGTCAGACCAAGGATGTCAGACCAAGGATGTCAGACCAAAGGATGTCAGCTAAGGATGTCAGACCAAGGATGTCAGCTAAAGGATGTCAGTCAAAAGGATGTCAGACCAAGGATGTCAGACCAAGGATGTCAGCTAAGGATGTCAGACCAAATGTCAGACCAAGGATGTCAGACCAAGGATGTCAGACCGGATGTCAGACAAAAGGATGTCAGGGATGTCAGCTAAAGGATGTCAGACCAAGGATGTCAGCTAAAGGATGTCAGACCAAGGATGTCAGCTAAGGATGTCAGACCAAGGATGTCAAAGGATGTCAGACCAAGGATGTCAGCTAAAGGATGTCAGACAAAGCTGACCAAGGATGTCAGCTAAAGGATGTCAGACAAAGGAAGTCAGACCAAGGATGTCAGCAAGGAAAAGGATGTCAGACCAAGATGTCAGCTAAAGGATGTCAGACAAAAGGATGTCAAGGATGTCCAAGGATGTCAGCTAAAGGATGTCAGACCAACAAGGATGTCAGACCAAGGATGTCAGCAAAGGATGTCAGACCAAGGATGTCAGACAAAGGATGTCAGATGTCAGACCAAGGATGTCAGACCAAGGATGTCAGCTAAAGGATGTCAGACCAAGGATGTCAAAGGATGTCAAAGGATGTCAGCTAAAGGATGTCAGAAGGATGTCAGACCAAGGATGTCAGCTAAAGGATGTCAGACCAAGGATGTCAGCTAAAGGATGTCAGACCAAGATGTCAGACTAAGGATGTCAGCTAAAGGATGTCAGACCAAGATGATAAAGGATGTCAGACAAAGGATGTCAGTCAGATGTCAGACCAAGGATGTCAGACCAAGGATGTCAGCTAAAAGGATGTCAGACCAAGGATGTCAAAAGGATGTCAGACAAAGGATGTCAGACCAAGGGTCAGCTAAAGGATGTCAGACCAAGGATGTCAGCCAAGGATGTCAGCTAAAGGATGTCAGACCAAGGATGTCAGCTAAAGGATGTCAGACCAAGGATGTCCAAAGATGTCAGACAAGATGTCAGACCAAGGATGTCAGACAAAGGATGTCAAAAGGATGTCAGATGTCAGCTAAAGGATGTCAGACCAAGGATGTCAGCCAAAGGATGTCAGACAAAGGATGTCAGACCAAGGATGTCAGACAAAGGATGTCAGATGTCAAAGGATGTCAGACCAAGGATGTCAGACCAAGGATGTCAGCTAAAGGATGTCAGACAAGGATGTCAGACAGCCAAGGATGTCAGCTAAAGGATGTCAGACCAAGGATGTCAGAAAGGATGTCAGACCAAGGATGTCAGACAAATGATGTCAGACAAAGGATGTCAGACCAAGGATGTCAAAAGGATGTCAGCAAAAGGATGTCAGACCAAGGATGTCAAAGGATGTCAGCTAAATGTCAGGATGTCAGACCAAGGATGTCAGGATGTCAGACAAAGGATGTCAGACCAAGGATGTCAAAAGGATGTCAGACCAAGGATGTCAGCTAAAGGATGTCAGACAAAGGATGTCAGACCAAGATGTCAGCTAAAGGATGTCAGACAAAGGATGTCAGACCAAAGGATGTCAGCTAAAAGGATGTCAGCTAAAGGAAGGATGTCAGCTAAGGATGTCAGACAAAGGATGTCAGACCAAGGATGTCAGACCACGGATGTCAAAAAGGATGTCAGACAAAGGATGTCAGTCAGCTAAAGGATGTCACCAAGGATGTCAGACCAAGGATGTCAAAAGGATGTCAGGATGTCAGCTAAATGTCAGACCAAAAGGATGTCAGGAAGGATGTCAGACCAAGTGTGTCAGACTAAAGGATGTCAGACCAAGGATGTCAGACCAAGGATGTCAGACCAAGGATGTCAGCTAAAGGATGTCAGACCAAAGGATGTCAGACCAAGGATGTCAACTAAGGATGTCAGACCAAGGATGTCAGACCAAGGATGTCAGACCAAGGATGTCAGCTAAGGATGTCAGACAAAGGATGTCAACCAAGATGTCAGCTAAAGGATGTCAGACCAAGGATGTCAAAAGGATGTCAGATGTCAGCAAAGGATGTCAGCTAAAGGATGTCATGTCAGACCAAGGATGTCAGGGATGTCAGTCAAGGATGTCAGCTAAAGGATGTCAGACCAAGGATGTCAGACAGATGTCAAAACAATGTCAGACAAGGATGTCAGACCAAGGATGTCAGACCAAAGGATGTCAGACCAAAGGATGTCAGACAAAGGATGTCAGACCAAGGATGTCAGATAAAGGATGTCAGACCAATGTCAGACCAAGTATGTCAGCCAAGGATGTCAGACTAAAGGATGTCAGACCAAGGATGTCATGTCAGCTAAGACCAAGGATGTCAGCCAAGGATGTCAGTCAAGGATGTCAGATGGATGTCAGACCAAGGATGTCAGACCAAGGATGTCAGCCAAGGATGTCAGCTAAAGGATGTCAGGACAAAGGATGTCAGACCAAGGATGTCAGCTAAAGGATGTCAGCAAAGGATGTCAGACAAAGGATGGATGTCAGACCACCAAGGATGTCAAGCTAAAGGATGTCAGCTAAAGGATGTCAGAAGGATGTCAGCTAAAGGATGTCAGACCAAGGATGTCAGGATGTCAAAAGGATGTCAGACCAAGGATGTCAAAGGATGTCACCAAGGATGTCAGCTAAAGGATGTCAGACCAAGGATGTCAGAAGGATGTCAGACAAGGATGTCAGCTAAAGGATGTCAGACAAAGGATGTCAGCTAAAAAGATGTCAGACAAAGGATGTCAGACAAGGATGTCAGCTAAAGGATGTCAGACCAAGGATGTCAGCTAAGGATGTCAGACAAAGGATGTCAGACAAAGGATGTCAGACCAAGGATGTCCAAGGATGTCAGGATGTCAGGATGTCAGACCAAGGATGTCAGGGATGTCAGACAAAGGATGTCAGCTAAAGGATGTCAGACCAAGGATGTCAGACCAAGGATGTCAGACTAATGATGTCAGCAAAGGATGTCAGACCAAGGATGTCAGCTAAAGGATGTCAGACCAAGGATGTCAGACAAAGGATGTCAGACCAAGGATGTCAGCTAAAGGATGTCAGACAAAGGATGTCAGGATGTCAGCTAAAGGATGTCAGACAAAAGGATGTCAGCCAAGGATGTCAGACAAAAAAATGTCAGATGTCAAAGGAAGATGTCAGACAAAGGATGTGTCAGCTAAAGGATGTCAGACCAAAGGATGTCAGACTACAGACAAGGATGTCAGCTAAAGGATGTCAGCAAAAGATGTCAGACCAAGGATGTCAGACCAAAGGATGTCAGACCAAGGATGTCAGCCAAGGATGTCAGACCAAGGATGTCAGCTAAAGGATGTCAGACCAAGGATGTCAGCTAAAGGATGTCAGACCAAGGATGTCAGACCAAAATGTCAGCCAAGGATGTCAGACCAAAGGATGTCAGACAGCTAAAGGATGTCAACAAAGGATGTCATGTCAGACAAAGGATGTCACCAAGGATGTCAGCTAAAGGATGTCAGACCAAGGATGTGTCAGCAAAGGATGTCAGCTAAAGGATGTCAGCCAAAGGATGTCAGACCAAGGATGTCAGCTAAAGGATGTCAGACCAAGGCTAAAGGATGTCAGACAAAGGATGTCAGACAATGTCAGGATGTCAGCTAAAGGATGTCAGACCAAAGGATGTCAG
Source organism: Acanthosepion pharaonis (assembly GCA_903632075.3). Classification (NCBI taxonomy): domain Eukaryota; kingdom Metazoa; phylum Mollusca; class Cephalopoda; order Sepiida; family Sepiidae; genus Acanthosepion; species Acanthosepion pharaonis. The sequence continues at coordinate 1,523,892 of CAHIKZ030005025.1, read as the reverse complement.
CTAAAGGATGTCAGACAAAGGATGTCAAAGACAGACAAAGATGTCAAAAAGGATGTCAGACCAAGGATGTCAGACCAAGGATGTCAGCTAACCAAGGATGTCAAAGGATGTCAGATGTCAGACCAAGGATGTCAGCTAAAGGATGTCAGAAAGGATGTCATGTCAGACCAAGGATGTCAGACAAAGGATGTCAGACCAAGGATGTCAGCTAAAGGATGTCAGACCAAGGATGTCAGACAAAGGATGTCAGACAAAGGATGTCAGACCAAGGATGTCAGCTAAAGGATGTCAGACCAAAGGATGTCAGACTAAATGTCAGACCAAGATGTCAGACAAAGGATGTCAGACCAAGGATGTCAGCTAAAGGATGTCAGACCAAGGATGTCAGTCAGACAAAGGATGTCAGACCAAGGATGTCAGACCAAGGATGTCAGCTAAAGGATGTCAGACCAAGGATGTCAGCTAAAGGATGTCAGCTAAAGGATGTCAGACCAAGGATGTCAGCAAAAGGATGTCAGACAAGGATGTCAGCCAAAGGATGTCAGACAAAGGAAGTCAGCCAAGGATGTCAGACAAAGGATGTCAGACCAAGGATGTCAGACAAAGGATGTCAAGGATGTCAGAATGTCAGCCAAGGATGTCAGACCAAGGATGTCAGTCAGACCAAGGATGTCAGACCAAGGATGTCAGCTAAAGGATGTCAGACCAAGGATGTCAGCCAAAGGATGTCAGACAAAGGATGTCAGACCAAGGATGTCAGCTAAAGGATCAGACCAAGGATGTCAGCTAAAAAAGATGTCAGAAAGGATGTCAGACCAAGATATGTCAAAAGGATGTCAGACCAAGGATGTCAGCTAAAGGATGTCAGACTAATGTCAGCTAAAGGATGTCAGACCAAGGATGTCAGCTAAAGGATGTCAGACAAGGATGTCAGCCAAAGGATGTCAGACCAAAGGATGTCAGAAGGATGTCAAAGGATGTCAGCTAAAGGATGTCAGACAAAGGATGATGTCAGACAGACAAAGGATGTCAGAGGATGTCAGCTAAAGGACCAAGGATGTCAGCAAAGGATGTCAGGGATGTCAGCCAGACAAAGATGTCAGCTAAAGGATGTCAGGGATGTCAGAAAGGATGTCCAAAGGATGTCAGCTAAAGGATGTCAGACAAAAGATGTCAGACCAAAAGGATGTCAGACAAAGGATGTCAGCTAAGGATGTCAGATGTCAGACAAAGGATGTCAGACCAAGGATGTCAGCTAAAGGATGTCAGACCAAGGATGTCAGATAAAGGATGTCAGCCAAAAAATGTCAAAGGATGTCAGACAAAGGATGTCAGACCAAGGATGTCAGACCAAGGATGTCAGACCAAGGATGTCAGACCAGGATGTCAGCTAAAGGATGTCAGACCAAGGATGTCAGCTAAAGGATGTCAGACCAAGGATGTCAGCTAAAGATGTCAGACCAAGGATGTCAGCAAAGGATGTCAGACCAAGGATGTCAGAAAGTGTCAGACAAAGGATGTCCAAGGATGTCAGACTAAAGGATGTCAGAAGATGTCAGACCAAGGATGTCAGATGTCAGACCAAGGATGTCAGCTAAAGGATGTCAAGGATGTCAGCTAAAGGATGATGTCAGCTAAAGGATGTCAGACAAAGGTCAGCTAAAGGATGTCAGTCAGACAAAGGATGTCAGACCAAGGATGTCAGCTAAAGGATGTCAGACCAAGGATGTCAGCTAAAGGATGTCAGACAAAGGATGTCAGACCAAGGATGTCAGACAAAGGATGTCAGACCAAGGATGTCAGACTAACAAAGGATGTCAGACCAAGGATGTCAGCTAAAGGATGTCAGACAAAGATGTCAGACCAAGGATGTCAGACAAAGGATGATGTCAGAAAGGATGTCAGACAAAGGATGTCAGACCAAGGATGTCAGCTAAAGGATGTCAGACCAAGGATGTCAGCTAAAGGATGTCAGACCAAGGATGTCAGCTGTCAGACCAAGGATGTCAAAGGATGTCAGACCAAGGATGTCAGACTAAAGGATGTCAGACCAAAGGATGTCAGGATCTCAGTAAAGGATGTCAGATGTCAGACCAAAGGATGTCAAGGATGTCAGCTAAAGATGTCAGACCAAGGATGTCAGCTAAAGGATGTCAGACCAAGGATGTCTAAAGGATGTCAGATGTCAGCAAGGATGTCAGCTAAAGGATGTCAGACCAAGGATGTCAGCAAAGGATGTCAGACAAGGATGTCAAAGGATAAAGGATGTCAGACCACGGATGTCAGCTAAAGTATGTCAGACCACGGATGTCAGCTAAAGGATGTCAGACCAAGGATGTCAGACCAAGTATGTCAGCCAAGGATGTCAACTAAAGGATGTCAGCTAAAGGGTGTCAGACCAAGGATGTCAGCTAAAGGATGTCAAATGTCAGCTAAGGATGTCAGAAAGGATGTCAGACAAGGATGTCAGCTAAAGGATGTCAGACCAAGGATGTCAGCTAAAGGATGTCAGACCAAGGATGTCAGCCAAGGATGTCAGACAAAGGATGTCAGACCAAGGATGTCAGTGTCAGCTAAAGGATGTCAGACAAAGGATGTCAGACCAAGGATGTCAGCTAAAGGATGTCAAGGATGTCAGACCAAGGATGTCAGACCAAGGATGTCAGACCAAAGGATGTCAGCTAAAGGATGTCAGACCAAGGATGTCAGCTAAAGGATGTCAGACAAAGGATGTCAAGATGTCAGCAAAGGATGTCAGACCAAGGATGTCAGCTAAAGGATGTCAGACCAAGGATGTCAGACCAAAGGATGTCAGACCAAGGATGTCAGACCAAGGATGTCAGACTAAAAGGATGTCAGAGACAAAGGATGTCAGACCAAGATGTCAGCTAAAGGATGTCAGACAAAGGATGTCAGCCAAGGATGTCAGACCAAAGGATGTCAGCAAAGGATGTCAAAAAGGATGTCAGACCAAGGATGTCAGACCAAGGATGTCAGCTAAAGGATGTCAGACAAAGGATGTCAGCAAAGGATGTCAAACCAGGATGTCAGCTAAAGGATGTCAGACCAAGGATGTCAGCCAAGGATGTCAGACCAGACAAAGGATGTCAGCTAAAGGATGTCAGACCAAGATGTCAGCTGTCAAAAGGATGTCAGACCAAGGATGTCAGCAAAAGGATGTCAGACCAAGGATGTCAGCTAAAGGATGTCAGACAAAGGATGTCAAAGGATGTCAGCTAAAGGATGTCAGACAAAAGGATGTCAGACAAAGGATGTCAGACCAAGGATGTCAGCCAAGGATGTCAGCTAAAGGATGTCAGACCAAGGATGTCAGCTAAAGGATGTCAGACCAAGGATGTCAGCTAAAGGATGTCAGACCAAAGGATGTCAAACCAAGATGTCAGCTAAAGGATGTCAAAGGATGTCAGCTAAAAGGATGTCAGACCAAGGATGTCAGACCAAAAAAATGTCAAAAAGGATGTCAGACAAAGGATGTCAGACCAAGGATGTCAGCTAAAGTCAGATGGATGTCAGACCAAGGATGTCAGCTAAAGGATGTCAGACCAAGGATGTCAGAAAGGATGTCAGCTAAAAGGATGTCAGACTAAAGGATGTCAGCTAAAGGATGTCAGACCAAGGATGTCAGACCAAGGATGTCAGAAAGGATGTCAGCCAAGGATGTCAGCTAAAGGATGTCAGACCAAGGATGTCAAAGCTAAAGGATGTCAAAAAAGGATGTCAGCTAGACTAAAGGATGTCAGACCAAGGATGTCAGCTAAAGGATGTCAGACCAAAGGATGTCAGAAAGGATGTCAGACCAAGGATGTCTAATGTCAAAGGATGTCAGAAAGGATGTCAGACAAAGGATGTCAGACCAAGGATGTCAGGGATGTCAGACAAAGGATGACAAGTGTCAGAAAGGATGTCCAAAGGATGTCATGTCAGCTAAAGGATGTCACCAAGGATGTCAGCTAAAGGATGTCAGACCAAGGATGTCAGCTAACAAAGGATGTCAGACCAAGGATGTCAGCCAAAGGATGTCAGACCAAGGATGTCAGCCAAGGATGTCATGTCAGCTAAGGATGTCAGAGACCAAGGATAAAGGATGTCAGACCAAAGGATGTCAGACCAAAGGATGTCAGATGGATGTCAGCTAAAGGATGTCAGACCAAGGATGTCAGCTAAAGGATGTCAGACCAAGGATGTCAGCTAAAGGATGTCAGACCAAAGGATGTCAGACCAAGGATGTCAGACTAAAGGATGTCAAGGATGTCAGCTAAAGGATGTCAGACAGAAAGGATGTCATGGATGTCAGACCAAGGATGTCAGCTAAAGGATGTCAGACCAAGGATGTCAGCTAAAGGATGTCAGACAAAGGATGTCAAGGGATGTCAGACAAAGGAAAGGATGTCAGACCAAGGATGTCAGACAAAAGGATGTCCAATGTCAAAGGATGTCAGGATAAGGATGTCAGACCAAAGGATGTCAGCCAAAAGGATGTCAGACCAAGGATGTCAGAGACCAAGGATGTCAGCTAAAGGATGTCAGACCAAGATGTCAGCTAAAGGATGTCAGACCAAGGATGTCAAAAGGATGTCAGCTAAAGGATGTCAGCTAAAGGATGTCAGACCAAGGGATGTCAGACCAAGGATGTCAGACAAAGGATGTCAGCTAAAGGATGTCAGACAAAGGATGTCAAAAGGATGTCAGACAAAGGATGTCAGACCAAGGATGTCAGCTAAAGGATGTCAGACAAAGGATGTCGATGTCAAACCAAGGATGTCAGACAAAAGGATGTCAGCTAAAGGAGACCAATGTCAGAGGATGTCAGACCAAAGGATGTCAGGATAACCAAGATGTCAGCTAAAGGATGTCAGACAAAAGGATGTCAGACCAAGGATGTCAGACCAAGGATGTCAGCTAAAGGATGTCAGACCAAGGATGTCAGACCAAGGATGTCAGACCAAGGATGTCAGCCAATGTCAGCTAAAGGATGTCAGACAAAGGATGTCGGCCAAAGGATGTCAGCTAAAGGATGTCATGGATGTCAGCTAAAGGATGTCAGACCAAAGGATGTCAACAAAGGATGTCAGACAAAGGATGTCAGCAAAGGATGTCAGACCAAAGGATGTCAGACCAATGATGTCAGACAAAAGGATGTCATGTCAGACCAAGGATGTCAGCTAAAGGATGTGAGTCAAGGATGTCAGAAGAAGGTCAGACAAAGGATGTCATGTCAGACCAAAGGATGTCAGACAAAAGAAAGTCAGAAAGGATGTGTCAGCTAAAGGATGTCAGACCAAAAAGGATGTCAGATCAAGGATGTCAGACAAAGGATGTCAGACCAAGGATGTCAGCTAAAGGATGTCAGACAAAGGATGTCAGACCAAGGATGTCAGATAAAAAGAAGTCAATGTGTCATTCTTGTCAGAGGTTAGCTTATACTGATAGAAGGATAGACTTTCAGGTTGTGAGAAAGTAAAATAATAATAATGTCATCTATATATAAAAGGCAGTGTGTGTGTGTGAAATGCATGGCTGTTTTTGACGGATTTGCACCAAAATTTACATGCACATGCTCCAATTAAAGAAGGCCAAGACCAACTTTGCAAAATCGATGTGGAAATAATTGATTTTTTCATTCTTCTACGGCACTTTTCATGTAAACAACCAAAGTGTTTGCTGGCTGGCTGCCACGAATAGGCAGGAAGATTCTGTTGGCCAATGAGAGCCAACAGCTGACAGACACAAATGTTAACTAGCATGCAAAAATCGATATCTGCATGTCACAAGTGGGAAAATTTTATAGCACTTTACTCCAATTGGCTCATTCACTTGCTTAAAGTCAACGTTGATTCTGATTCCGGAGAACTGCTTGGGTGTGAAAAAGTATTTATTTGTTAACATTATTTTTTCATTCGGTTTTTCCAGTTATGAGTCCTTTTTTAAAGCTGATTGTTTTGTGTTCATTTTGTTTAGTTCTTTTTTCATAACAGATTTAATGTTTAGTATAGAGCCAAGAAAAATTCACAGTGTGAGATAGGTAAGAATTAAGGCATGTCAGCAACATCAGCACAGCAAAGGGCACATTTAAAGGCCCTAATGGAGCATGAATAATAAAAAAAGAGAAAGAAATGCATTTTTCTATGATGCTAGTAATAAAATAAATGGAAATTTTATTACCCACCTTAAGCCTATAAAAAGACAAACATTTCTTCCTTCTTTCTCTTTCTTGCTCCAAGATGTAGCAGTATGTGGTCAAAAGACATCCCTAATGGAGCATGTTCATTTCCCTGGTCAACTGATGATTGAACTCTCTTTCCACTTTCCAACACATGAACATTTTTCATTCCGTTGTGCTTAGTTTAATTTGTAACATATATAAATGCAGGTAGAAAAAAAATCAGATGTTGATAAGATAACGAGGGTCACAAAGCACAACAGGAGGCCCCCACTCAGGATCCCCCCTCCCGGTCGGGTGGTTTTTTGGTAGTACGCACAAACTCTGGAAGAGAAAGAACAATAAAAGAACAGGAATTAAGGAGACAAAAGATAATGATTGACATTGCATTTAAATTTTTGAAGATCAAACTTGACTGGAAAGCAAGAAGCCAGAAGAATTTCACAAGTGAGAAAGGGAAAACAAACTATGAGCATAAAATTTACGATTACATCTTGCCATTTCAAGTGTAAATGATGAGAACCTTGCTGCCAATCTAGTAGTACACTTAAATTTATGAAGTCCAGGCACAAAAGAGAAAGCAATATTTAGTTTGAATAGTACAAAAATGTGGAACACGGCCAAAAAGTGATATCGGGGAAGGCTGGTTTTATCTTAAAACTTATTGAGCCACAATTACTGACTCAGACATACCACAGTATTCTTTACACCAAAACAACACATTCTTACTACAGTCACCATAATACCTCAAAGTCTCTATGTAGTCCTAACTAGTTCCTATATGTACAATTTGTCTGGTGGGGGATAAAAATAACAACATTTAAAAAAATAGCCAAAGCTCATCAGAACATGAAAATATTTATAGAAAAGTCACAAAGAATCTACATTACAGCAATGGGAAAATGACTGAAGCCGAGATGCCTGGTCAGGACCAATGACATTGCAGATTCTTCTTTGATATGCTTCTTGTAGAATGTACTCTAGCAAGAAAACCCAATTCATAATGGGGTCATGAAACCTAATTTGATAAGATCTGATTTACAAACTGCATTTAACATAAACAAATTTGTTAATGCTGTAACTCTCTTTCATGAAGTACATACATGCATACATACATATATATATATATATATATCTGTCTATATTTCTGAGATGAGGACAATTGTCCAAATAATGTAAATAGTGTATGTATATATATATATATATATATATATATATATATATATATATATATAAAATAATGGACTCTCCCTTCGGTTTCAACGTATGGGATCTGACAGCTTAATTGATTCAGTTATGAAATTTTGTGCGATAATCTTAAGTGGCACTTAAGACCCGCTAGTGATTTACAAAGGAAGCCACATATAGAGCAAGAGTGAGGATTGTGAGATGAGATCACTGTTAGATTGTCTGACCTTTTAGATCTTGCTCTCGCTTCTTGAAAATGATTCAGACTAGCAGATTGAAAACTGCTGAGTCCACTAAAACACACTGAACTCCATTCTACCCGCTCCAAGGCTAAGCACTCAAGGCTGTTATGTGGTATATTGACAGCTAACAAGTTAATGCTGTTAACTTTATAATGCTGTTATATATATATATATATATATATATATATATATATAATATTTAAGTGACTTACCATTTCCAGAGTTTTGCATAATACCACTCACCAGTGTTAGAGGGTAGGATGAATTTAATAAGTTTCATATTATGCAAAAAACAAACTCTAATTGCAGACTTTAAATTTGGAATACACACCATGCTGTTAAATATGTGATGACACTTAAATATTTAGTATCAGTTAAAATGTTTTAATTATTAAAAAAATTTTAAATTTAAATAATTTAAATAGAATAAACAATTGGTAAGTTTGACTACTATGATGGTTGAAATGCCTGTATTTTCCGAATTATGTGATCATTGATGAATTTGCTATGATTATTTTACAACAATGAAATTATACAAAAATATTGCGCATTTCAACTGTGTCTGAATATAAATGTCATTAAATGGATTCTTGCATGGTGAGCATTTCAAGTTTGATTTTAAAGATATGTGTTTGTTTTGATAGATATAGACATAATATCTGATATCAATTCAGTAGGTTTCTTAGACTCTTTGATGAGTGGTTTTACCTGAAACTCTGGAGTTGGACAAGAGATAAGTTCCTTGAATATTGACTAATTCATTTATAGACTATTGACGCTCTAGTTAACTATTTGTAACAAAAATTCTACTGGCCTTTTATTATTCTACTAATTTTTGCAGGTGCCATTTCAGTTTTGTTCAGCATCTGTCTGTCTCGGGAAACGATGGAGTAGCGCATTGTGTCGATGTCTTGCAATGTTGCTGGAGTGTCTTCTCCAGAGCACTATGAGTCTGGGTGGGATATATGGAGAACTAGAGCTACCCAGACGTGTAGTTGCCCCTCTCAGCCTTGCTAGCAGAGTCCAAAGGAGAGGATAAACCAATACAGTTTGGTACCAGTGCAGCTGCAGGAGTTGCTCGAATGTAACATATAGTGTCATCCATTTGCCTTAGGGAGGTGCCATTTACTTGTACTATTATTATATATTATTCCTTGTCTCTTTTATTTACCATTTCAATCTTGAAAATGGGCGTTCACCAATGCAGTTAGGAACCATGAATGACAAAACAATTTTTTGTAATTCGATGCATGTATACAAGTAATAACAGCAAGACTTCAGTGTAAAATAAATAAGTATTTAATTAGAAAATGCAATTAAAATAACAACAAAGAATTAGACAGTCAACAGAAAGATTATTCATTACTTACCACTTAATACATGACTGCACAGGGCTGCTAAGAAAAGTAATAATTTGTATTGAAACATGGGACACTCGACTTTAACCTCCGGGTTAACACAATAGTCAACACATAATTGTAACCACAGTCAGTGGCATATCTCTATTTATAGCAAATCATGGTCTGCATTTTCATTGTCTAGAGATACACATTCAAACTTTGGTGTCAGCAGTGATACTTTTCATTCATATATGACAACTTCTACATTTAGAAAAGAAATCTACAAAGAATTATCTATCAAATGGTAAAAGTGTAAATTGACAATGTCCCCTTTGGTGCCCATGTGAGAAACAAGAGGAACTTCAGGAAACTGCAGAAATTCTTCAGGAAAACTTTCTTTTAGATCTTCTGAACATGATTCAATGCGATATGATGAGCTTATCTGAGCCCTGTCAAAAAAAAAACAAAAAAAAAACACATAATCTAAATTTTCACTCTAGTGGCTTGTCACATACTGGTAATTAAAAACCTACCAGAGAAATCATTTGAAAAATGCAATGTTTAAAATCAACTTACCATTAAATAAAAAATATTGTCAGCCAATGAAAAGCTTTAAAAAGAAATTAAAAAAAAAAACACCTCCAAGACACTTTTCAGTTTTCAAGAAGCTGGCCTGAGAAAAGGACGCTTAACTGCATTGCCATACAGACAGTGATCCAGAACTATAGAATGCCATTTCATTTTACCCTTACCACAAGGGTAAGGATAAATCGGCCATAGCAAAGGAAAATGGCATAACAGATGGCTGACAACAGTAAGAAAAAAAGTTTTTCAAGCTGACTTTCCTTCGTACACTATTTCTTTTTATTAAACTATTCAAGTTCTCAAAAAGGAAATACATTCAAACCTCGTTTATCACAATTAATCAGTTCCAGAACCCACCATGATAAGTGAATTCCCATGAAGCAGGATTCTTTATTTATAAATTGAATATTTTCATAGAGCTTAGAAAACATGTTTACGAACTTCTAAATATGTATTTTGACATTATGAGAGCACTCTAGACATGAAATAACACCCCTGTTGTCATCTTTACACTTATATTTCTCAATGTATTAGACAAAATAAGAGAAAATAAAACATATTAGATGTTATAAATATATTATTATTATTATTATTATTAATAATACACAACTTGTTTGAGATGCTCAAGTGTAAGGCAGGCATGTATAATTGACTCAGACAACCGAGCACACACTTTATTATTTTCACTGTCTCGATCAACTGAAGGATCGGCTGTGTGTCTGCCCCTGAGATTTGGGCAAGAACTTTTTTCCTACCCTGTAGAAGACTGTATTCAACTGTGAAGCAGCAAGGAAACATGATATGATTTTTCAATGAAAAGATCTGAAAAAACCACAACAGAGTGAAGCTGTGAAAGTTAAAGCACGAAGTGGCGAGAACCGACTTTAATGTAAGTAAATTGTTGTGATAAACCCTCCCCTACAGTATAATGAACTCTTCCTCCTCTCATAAATTGTTGTGGTAAACCCTCCTACAGTATAATGAACTCTTCCTCCTCTCATAAATTGTTGTGGTAAACCCTCCTACAGTATAATGAACTCTTCCTCCTCTCATAAATACTAACTGCAAAAGTTGGTTGGAAGATTAGACGCAGTGTTAACCTACCATTCGGATGTACACCTCTATCTGCTTATTACTAACTCTCTTGCTTTGTATATATCTGTTATTTCAATATACTTGTTCACCCTACCTTCATCTTCTGTGTCTTTCTTTCTGGCCCCTAAACAGGCCACAACAAAATAAACTTGTCATATTCTAACGTAACTTTGATTTTGTTTTGTCATCCAACTACAAATATCCGAAAGTCTCAACTCAATGAAGCTGATTTCTCAGACATTGAGGACGTAATCTAAGCAATCAAAACCTAATAGCCCCTCAGCTCAGTTTAAAATTTGGAAACCATCCTGCTGAAATCTCTTTACAAACTCTTCAGGTGTCAATGACTGCAGCTGATGAAGGAATCCAAATTGTTTATTTACACACTTCCTGGCATTTTGACAGGGTAGAAAGAAAGTTATCAATAACGACAAGAAATTTTTGATTTTTAAACTTTTCAGAATGTCTTTGTGATTCAGCAAGATAGTCAGATGTGCCAAAACCAGTGAAATCGTCAGATTCACAATTATGTTTGTTCCTCTTCCCACCGGTTTGTTACTGATAATCTTATTTCAGAACTTTTTTTTTTAGCTCAGTGATAGGTTCATCTATCGACCAGTTCACATTCCTCGCTGGTCTTTTCGCAAGGAATAAAAGTTTATCCCTTGTTAGCTATTTAGGATTGGGTTTTGAAATCTTCTAAAGTCTTATTCTTCTCTTTCACTTCTGGTGGCTCCTCGAATCTTGGTGGCATTATCAAATTGCTTGCAATGGTGCCTCTTATTATTTAACCCACTACCTAGAGTGGCTCTTGGGTCTTGTACAGGGTGAATATCATTGTAAAAAAAAAATCACCATGTTTTGCTGTTATGTTCTAAGGCTTTCTTCAGTATATATATACACACACACACACACACACACATATATATATATATATATATATATATATAATATATATATATAATCACCCACAGACAGACTGTTTTGCTGTATCACAGCTCCTCAGTGTGGCTAGACATCCGATTGCTTCAAGCCAGAATTGAAACTTGACTGATTTGGCATCAGTCAGAGACCCTACTCCTAAGCTATTGGCACACAGAAGAGAAAGGGAATCTTATAACTTATTATATATGTGATGTATATAATTGCTAGACCATCAGCCAGAATGCTTAATTCTGACAAAGAGCAATGTGTTAAGCAGGAGCAGCAGCTGTTAAAAATTCCCTTTTACTATAGTGCCCAATTGGCGAATGAGAGCATAGTCATTTCTATATATATATATATATATAAAGAAATATAGTTTTAAGGCATGCTTTATTTATGGGATAAAGTGCTCAATATCAGAGATAGAGTGTATGTAAATATAAATATAAAAGTGAACATGGAAGTCAACACTCAGAGGTGACAGGCTGTTTCATGCTGGACGCAATTGTCAGGCCGTGAATCTGATGATTACGTCCATTGTAAAACAGCCTGTTGCCTCTGAATGCTGACTTCAAGGTTCACTTTTATATATATATATATATATATATATATATATATATATATATATATATTTATATATCAAGAAAAAAATACTGGAGGAAAATATTACTTGTGATGTATTTTGTCCTTTCGGACTTCACTAGACTAAATTTCTTCTGTTGGTGCTACTATACATGTGCACAAACCAAGTTTCTCTGATGATTGCAAAAGTGTGAAACACAGGGTCACAAAATCCTATCCATACAAGTTATTATATTAGCTCTATCACTGATATTTAGCACTTTCCACTAAGTACTGTGCACATATATATATCAAATGTTGAAATAATTAATAACAATACAAGAAAAGAGGAAATAAACTTCTGTATACACAAACAGCTGAAAAGAAAAGCCATATATATTTAGGGCTTTGTAATTAGGAAATGTGCTTGAGTTAAAAATCTAGTAGGAAAATAAATGTCTCCCAGTCAGGACAAGACTCATGTAAACTTTGCTATATTTTGGAGGAAAAAGGTTTTATTGTCCCATTCTTTAATAGTCAGTGCCACATAATGGGTGCCTTGGTAGATAAGGTGGAGGTAATAACCATTAAATACAACCAATTAAAAAAAATATACAGGTGGCACTTTACTAAAATATGTTAGTGTTATTTTAGTAAAGCGCCACCTGTATATTTTTTTTAATTGGTTGTATTTAATGGTTATTACCTCCACCTTATCTACCAAGGCACCCATTATGTGGCACTGACTATTAAAGAATGGGACAATAAAACCTAAAATTATTTATTACTAAAATAACGCTAACATATTTTAGTACAAATGTACAAAAATACCAAATTTCCAGACAGGGTGGTGGTATTATTAAATTTCTTTGAAACAACTATAATATTGATGCCATCTTGAATTTTGCTACTACCTCCCAGTGTTCAATACAATATTTTAATTTAGCATGCAAATATTGCCTGATCACTCATCCTCACGATAACTGTATTAGTCAATTTGGTAATGTGCACAAACCTTACTGTGCATATTCTCCATACATAAAAAAAAGCAGAACGATATGGATGAATAAATTAAGATATAGATAAGTTGTTATAATGTTATTTATTATTTGTATAAACTAATATGTAAAACATATAAGAGAATGCTTTGCTTTTCATGGAATCCTGGCCATTGCTATATGCTTCTGCCACATTAGTCTGAGCCATTTTTATATTTCCAGTTTCATAAGGAACATCAAAACATTTTATCAACTTAGATGATTTTCTCCAGCATGAAATTTGTATAACTGTAAACTCTTTACATGCTCTCAAAATAAAATACTGTTGCAAATATCTGTATACATTGTCTTTGATGTCTTCTCGCACCAATGAAAATTGTAATGTTTGAATATATCTTTGCCTTTTGAAGTCTGTTAAACTCACACATTCAAAACATACAAAACAACTGTGAAGTGTATTCTCTTTGTGTGTAGTAATGTTTTGTTGTGAAATTATTTGGTCTTGTCATTTTGTTTTTCCTTTAGTAAAATTATAAAACTTTTCTCATTTTTATGTAGTAAAATTATGAATCTTTTTCTTTTATCATGCTGTAAAATTATAAATCTTAACGAATTCATTTCTGTCTCACATTCGCAGGATTGGTCTCATATTTGTTACATTTTTTTCTGAACGAAACCGTTCTTTAAACTTTTGCAAGATGAAATGCATCAACTAATCAAATACAGAAATAAAGATATATGGACGATCAATATTTAAGACTTAAAAATAGGGACCTCCACTAATTCATGTTACCTAAGTTTTTGTAACAGAGTTGATATTAATGACGGAAAATAAAATGTATAAAACATACAACAACAACAAAAACATGTTAGTTAAACAACAAGAATTTGTATTTTCTTTTTTTTGATGTGCATTACAGAATATTGGTATGGTATGTGTAAAAATGTTTTTAGTGTCTCTTTCATTTAAAAGTCAGTGCTAACTTGGTTTGGTTCTGAGAATTTTGTTTGTGTGGATGCATTCGAAATCTTTTGTTTTTTGATCTTCACGAAGTGCTGGCTAGATGTGGTTTCTGTACTGCTACTTGTCAACCAGTCCCTCCACATGGTGGAAAGGTCGTTATTATAATCAAGCGTGTTAGGATGATGATATAATCTTCTTTTCTATCATCATGGCAAGGTTATTTTTAGAATGATGAGGTATTAGCATTCTGGAAAGTTTAAAATAAATTTTTAAAAATGAAAAAGCTTTCTTAAAGCTTTCATTTTCAGTAAGCAAAATACTCCTGGTGTATTTTAACAAATTATAGTGATTGGAATAGTTTTTTTTTTCTAAAATAGCTTTTTTAATTCTTAAAACCTTTTTAGTCATCTTTCATCACCATGTAATTCTCTGTATTAAAAAATCATCCAAAAATAAAATATGCTTTTCTGAAATATTATTTGAAGAATATTAGTTGATTTAAAGTATAATCAATCTGATTTGAAACAAATATTATTTACTTTAAGTTTTAAATGACACAGAAAGAAAGTGTAGCTGTGTTTTTAATTGACAGTCACCATGTGTTACATGATTCATGAGGCAATGACAAATTGATTGTTGTTCTACAGACCCTTTATCTTTAAAACATAATTTAAGAAATGTGACATTAGTGCCTTTTTATATAATTTTTAAGTACTCAGTAATCTTAAAAATGTTGGGAAATTTTCTCTGTATTCCAATTTTAGTAATGTAGATTTTAAATTTGCTATATTCACTGCTGATAATGTGGTGTGTGGTCAACCATACTTTAAAAATATGCATGTTACATAATATTTTATATACATACAAAAAAATTTTGCATTATTTTAAAAATCTTGATGTAAAATGATTTGTGTTAAGCTTTTCAATTTTTGATTAGTAAATACAGTTTTCACTAAATGACAATATCACCTAACACAAAGTAATGTAGTATTTTAAAAGATTTTTTACAAATTTTAAAAACTTATTATAATGAGAGGTAGATTGTTCTAGTTCCACGTGCCATGTATCTTCTGGATGTCTCAGTTATTTCCCTTGAACTCAACTCTCCAAGTTTTTTGGTTCACCACTGCTGTAGCCTGGTATTGAACTCACAACTCTTTGGGTCTAGTCACTAAATCTAACTAACACTTTTATCCACTCAAGGACACATAGCCCAATGGAAAAAGGCATTGGTTAGATCAAGTAGAATTTTGAATGTCGTCCTTCAACTGATGGGTATTCTGGTATCGTTCATATGAAACTCTCTCCTTGATAATACCCCACAGTGCATTGAATTAGAAAAGACTTTCAGACCGCCCTGTACAGTCTCATGCAAAATCTTCAGTCACTTCAAACTATTGTAAATTTCAAATAATTACCAAATTATATTCACTGATAAATAGTTCCTAATATTGAATTGTTCTATGCACAAAAGTGCTGTGCATTCTCTGCACCAAATGCTCCCCATTTTTTGTCTTTTTTTCTTATAAACCTTATTAAATAGTAAATGTATCTACAGGATGGTCCGAAAGTCTTGTCACTCCCTACCAAAACGTAATAAGAACAATGCAAAGTACATGTACTGGATTCAGTTTATTTACTTTCATTGATGCTGTCACACATCATGAAGGTCTGCATGAACACCATCATTTTCGTGGTACAAGATGATGCAGCTCTGTGTCTTGTGTGATATTTTATAAGGCTGTGATTTGTTGATTGTTGCAAAGGCTCTCTGAATGTCATACTTCAACTGATGGGCATTCTGGTATCATTCATGTGAATCTCTCCTTGATAATACCCAACAGAATGTTGAAATAGAAAATTATATCATATAGGGCTGAAAATTATAATATGTAGGGCTGAAAATTATATCATGTAGGGCTGAAAATGTTTATGTCAACACCAATGTAAAAATTGAGAATTCTTACACAAGAAAAATAAGGCCACCCCTCTCTCAATAGGAAAAAAGGAGGAATACAGATTCAGTTCTTTAGTAAGACTTCTTGATTCTGAAACTGGTTCACAATAAGTTCACTGTTTAAAATAAGAGGGATGCCAATACAAACATGTGTACTTACTAAATAGATCATCAGAAAGACGTTTTTTTCCCAATGACGCTGTTATTTCAACTAACTCCAATCTTTGGCAATGCTTATTGTTTTAAAAAGCCATTATAATGAAATTTTAACATTTGATTAAATTGTATTTATACTTTTTTTTGTTTTTGAGGATATATACAGTTATTAATAAGTAATTATTAAACATTATTTATTTATCTTAATTTTGTATCTACAAAATTGTAATAACTAATATAATTTACCAATTTATAGAGAAATAAATATGAAAACCAATTTTTTATTCATAAATTTATAAACGTATACTAAATTATTTAAATATATGTACCAAATCCTTTTTGTTTACCATTTAATAAAGTTTGAATGACTTGGCAATTAGCTGATGTTTTGCCAACCATTCCAATAAATATTATAATAAATAGTGTAAATAAACAATCTAATAGTTACTTGCATTATTTACATTATGTGGACTGTTATCCTTACTTCATTCATTCACAACATTTTAGTCATTGTATGCTCTGGCCTTCTTCAGGTCATTGGAATTTCAAACCAAACGCTTTATTTCATCCAACTGAAGAAGACTGAAGTGTACAATGGATGAAATGTTGTGAATATGGCAATGAAGATGAGGATAACAGTCCGAATAATATAAATAATGCAAGTAATCATAATACCTCATCTCAGAGATCCAATCACCAGAAGAAGGCCAGAGAGTACAATGGCCGAAATGTTGTGAATATGGCAATGAAGATGAGGATAACAGTCCGAATAATATAAATAATGCAAGTAATCATAATACCTCATCTCAGAGATCCAATCGCCTCAAGAATGCCGGAGAGTACAACGGCCGAAACGTTGTGAATATGGCAATGAAGATGAGGATAACAGTCTGAATAATGTAAATAATACAAGTAATCATAATACCTCATCTCAGAGATCCAATGACCAGAAAAAGGTCGGGGAGTACAATGGCCGAAACGTTGTGAATATGGCAATGGAGATGAGGATAACAGTCCAAATAATGAAAATAATGCAAGTAATCATAATACCTCATCTCAGAGATCCAAACACCAGAAGAAGGCCGGAGAATACAACAGCCAAAACGTTGTAAATATGGCAGTGAAGATGAGGATAGTAGTCTGAATAATGTAAGTAATGCAAGTAATCATGATACCTTATCTCAGAGATATAGACAAACAATCTAATAGCATTTAATATTTTTGTCAATTCTCAAGAACAACAAAAATGTATAAATTGACTTTCATATGTTTCAGTTTTATTCCAATTTTAATTATTGCTTTTTAAAACAGTAAACATTGCTGAAGAGTGAAGGTAGTTTAAAATAAAAGCGGTGTCATGGGACAAAAACTGTCATCTTGACAGTTTTATTGTAGGCACGAAGGTCCATATTTGCCATACAATAGTTAAGTGAGTATATTTAATTCTAAAGATATTTTGTTTACGCTAAAAATACATTCTGCAATTTTTAATCAGTTGTGGATTAAAATTTTCATTAAGAAACAAACTGATTTTTTTTTATCCATAGATGGAAACAATTTTCTGAACTAGCAATTTTATCATCATAATATAATTCTGCCCCTCAGGGCTGGTGCAAATGTCTTATGCACCAGCCTCCCAGTAAATGAGCCGGTGCCCCTAATCTACTCCATCTCAATTTTCATAAGGTAGTATTTATATAAAATACAAATTTTTTCAAACCTAATTATGTACAATAATAGATCATATGCAACATAGGTGAATAGTGTATTAAAATAAATACAATATATCTAAATACAAATTAGAGACATATGACAATAGGTCATTCTATCTTGAAGAAATCAACAATGATTTGCCACAATTTTTAACATCAACTGGAGATTTTTTCTCATTAAAATGTTAAATAATTTTAACACATTCAACATTATGGATAAAAAATGAATTTCATACAGTGATTTTTTCCAAGACTTATCATGAGTAAAACAAATTCATGGATTTGGAAAAAAAAAAAGACCTGAGAATGACATCAAAATCTAGAATAATTTTACATCCTTTAATAGTTGTTTTAATTTGTAACATATGTAAATGTAGATAGGAAAAAAAGCAAATGTTAGTAAGATCGTTGTAGAAGTCAAATGACTTACCTTCTAACATGGCTGTCTCCTCGTAAAGGCAAGCCAGCTAATCTACCTCATTTATAGGAGGGTACCTAATACACAGGTGGGTTAGTTCACTTTACTAGAATGGACCTGCCCAACATATTTGCATGAGTGTATTCTCTTCACCCATATATCTCTCCATTAAATCACTCAGTGCTGTTCTCCAACTTGAAGTGACTACACCAGTTTACCTGTGTGTCAGACCACTTGCAAGTTAACCAATATTCTACAATAGTGAAGGTCACAAAGCACTGCCTGGGATCCCCAATCAGGCTTACTCCACTTGGGGCATTTGGGTTAGCACACACCATCCCTGTTGCCTGTTTCTTAGTATATAAATTGCTCCCTGCCAGAACATCATAAATAATGGACTATTCCATTTTGATCATGAGGAAAAATGGAAAAGACATATCAGAGATGCTATTTAGTTTCAGTGAAAAAAAAGAAAAAGAGGTGGTGATAATACTCTCATTTTAACTTCTGCTTTAGTGAAGTAGAAAAACTTGTCAATTCTAAATCTTTCAATTTGTACCCTCTTACTTCTATAAATAATGACCTGCATTCATGCTTTTGATTGATATTGCAATATTTGGTTAAAGTTTTTAACCTCAAATATTTAACAATTCAGTTGGGGAATTTCCATGGGTATTTTATAGTTACAGAACTCGCAGTTAGATTATTCAATCATTAACTTAAGAATTCTGAAAATTCAAATTGGTAAACCGTAAAATATTCACCGGTATGACTAGTATAGTAATAACTGAGTACTGATGCCACACTTGCATCATACGTAAGGTACATCTCAAAAATCACATTAACTAATAATGCTCACATTAGCATTTCTTTCTGATTTTCTCACTTGTCAGCTTATTCCATATTTTGTTGAAAGACAACAGAGATTACTGTCAAACCTTCAATTGTAGGATTTGGCGATTTCATGTCCATCAATGACCAACTGTTGGGCAAAAGCAGGAGGATGGTAGTTAAGATCTCATTCCCTAATGGCCGACAAATGGCCACCTTGTCATTGGTCATTACAATATCCAGTCCCTTGTGTAACTAGCTGTGTGTGAACTCTGATCTCCATGTTTGTATCAGGATTGCACTATGCTTAATCCCTTATTATCAAGGTAAGACCCCCTCCACCCTGTAGATTACCCACAAACTTTGTTAGATGTTTCTGTCAACTGTGTTGAATAATTTCCCAATGTTTCCCTTTTATGCTATGGGCAGACGGGTCTTTTATCGGAAATTTCTTCTCATTATCATGTTTGCTGTTGCATTATGGCTTCTAGCGAAGAGAAAATGATAGAGTATTTGCATTGTATTTAACTTTTAGCAGGATTTCCAGCCTTCAATTTGCAATTCTTTCACATGATAAATTTTGCAGGTAATGGTGATTCTTAGCTTCATAAAAAAACATTATTACTTTGGTGCCCTTTTTTCCCCACCTACGTTTTTTTTTTTCCTTCTTATGATATTCTATGTCTTTACTATGATTTCTCTAGAAATTCCTTCTTTTTTTCCTGTAACATCATTCATATCTTTTTTCTTTCATATTCATTTTTGCTTTCTTCCTTTAATTTTATTATTGTTTATATCTTGAAGAATTTTCTTTCATAGTTTCATTCATATTCTTTCTTTTGAAGTTCTTTCTTCACACACACACACACACATATATATATATATATATAATATCATTGTAAGTTCTTATGATTGCATTCAAGCATAAAACGGTTGTCACTCATTGTTGACCTCAGTGTCCACATACACTCTGATATTCAACACTTTTTTCCCGTAAATATAGCATACCTTAAAACTATATAAAATAATGATAATAACACATCATAGAAAGATATATATATATAGATAGATAGAGAGAGAGAGAGAAAATTTTCTTTCTTGTGAAGTTCTTTCTTCCTGCAACCTCATTTATATACTTTTAAAAATTTTATATTTTCATACAATTTCATTCATCTTATATTTTTTAATAAAAATTCCTTTTTTTCCCATTTTCTTCTCTTTCATTCATATTTCTTTTTCCTTGAAATTACTTTTTTAACTTTTCTTTTTCAAATTTCCTCACCTTCATTTTTATGCAAATATTTCCTACAATCACATTCACTTTTTTCTTTGTATATTTTTCTTTTTGCAAAATTTCTTATACAATTTCTTTCATATTTTTTTTGTACTGAAAATCTTTCTCTTTTTTTTTTTTTTCTATAAGTTAATAGTTAATGATTTTTTCTGAATTTTTCCTTTTTTTTTCCCAGGTCCTTTTTCTTCATTTACTCTTATATGATCCTTCTCTGTTACTTTCAAATTACTTTCTTCCAATTTTGCTTTCTTTTTATTAAATCTTTCATTCTTTTTCTTTTCTTTGGTTATTTCTTTCTTACTCTTCCCTTCTGCCATCTTTACTTCCTCTTCAATTCATTTGCTTTTCTGTGTAAGTTTAATGTTTTTTTTTTTCATTTTTCCCTTTGTACATTTTACACAACCTGCCTAAGATGCAAGAGTGAATTCACAAATCACATTATCTATTATCCATTTTTTTTTCCACATTCTTCAAACTAGATTTATTATAAATGTAACAAGTGAATCCAACATTTTTTTTATTTTTTCTTTATCTTTCCATTTAGTATGTACTGTTCTTTGCTTAGTTTGATACAAGCTCACGGTTATAGAATAACACAGGAGTAGTGAATGCAGAATACTAGCAATATATAAAATAATGATCCAAATTTTCTCAGCGTGCGTGTTTTAATCTAGCAAAGACACCACATTGTAGCAAGATTTCTATTAACACATTACCATTAAATATGATCTATCTTTAAAAATAAAGAAATTTCTAGTCCAATTTTCAACTTATGAGGTCTTTTGTGATAAATGCAATAGTAATAATCCATGTTTTTTAAATTTGTGTATTTGTTACAAATGCTGTTAAAAAAAGTGATTCTATATTGAGAAGATGGATGAAATATTATTAATGAAAAATTGAATATATAGAGATATTGAAATAAGTTGTTTAAATACTGATGCTATAGTGAATTTATTCTCTGATAAGTTAACCTTTCAATATTGAATAAATACAGATATACATAAAATTATATTGATAGCAATTAATACTGGTGGATATTTTAAAATTAATATTGATCATAATGACGAAATATATTAAAGATACAAATATTCTTCTATCAATGACAAAAAGCAAATATTTTTTTTTATATTTCCAAAGTCCAGAAAACCATTTTGTTTTTTTTTTAAACTGCAGTCTGATCGACCAATAACTTGTACACCAACAATATGTGACTTATCAATTACTGAGAATTTTACCTCCTGTATTCAATAATATTGATTGATAAATCAATTTCAACATACTTTCTGGTTGATTACTTCTTACCTGTAAACTCCATCAAGCTTTCCTCTGGCCAAACTAATTAAATCGTCTTAATAAACTTTCAACTTAATTATTTGTGTGTAAGTCATGTCCTGATTCTGATGTACTAATCATCTATAGTACATATGACCTATATTGTTCAGAATCAGCATTGAAAGCATGGCTGAAGTAATTTGATGAACTGAAACCCTATAGGTGAATGGTGTAATTAGTGGTGATATAAGAGTAATCATTGTTGCTAAAATTACTGAAGAAAATGGTAAAACTTCTTACCTTAGACACTCATTTTTTGTATAGAAAACTTTGTTTGGAAGTTGTTGAGGATTGTGCTAGCACAAAGTCACAAGTCATTGTGACTGAGGATTCTCTCCCAAAATCAACCAATCAATTGCTCAGTGTAGTTGCAATATAAACAATGAGTTAGCCTACCAGGTGTTAAAGAAACATACACACCTGAGCTATATATATATATATATAAAAAAATTGATCATGCTAGATTATGCACTCTCTTCTAGAAACTGTAACTAAGGTCTGCTCAATATAGTTGCAGAATAAACCACAGGTAGACATTTTGGGTTTAGCAGATATCTGTAATAGGGGCTTTGTTGGCTGTCCAGGCAGATGTGTGTGCACCGAAATGACTAACCACCCATATAGGCCTGTTGGTACAGTTGGTATAACACTTGCCTCATATCGTAACTGTCTGGGTTTCAATTCTCAGTAGTGGATGCAGACTGCTGATGAGTCTGAAATAGAGAGTAAAATGGCTGTCCAGTACTTTCTGCATTCTGTTGAGGTTTCTTCTAGACTTGATGAATTACTTTATTATGATTATCTCAAATCCTCATATAATTTCTATCACATACATACACACACAATCTTCTTTTATATGCCATGTCTTTTCAGGATATAGGCTCTCCACCTTCTCCTGTCCTTTGTAGCTCTCAACAAGTTTTGTCCTTTTGCTATTTCTCCCATACTCTGTTCTGCCATCCATTTGCTTAAGCCCATTAAGTATGTCATGCATTGCTTTCCCTTGTCCCTCTTTCCCTCTATTCACCCTGTGAGTATCAGATTTTCCAAGCCCTCCTTTCTCATTACATGTCCCAGAAATTTCAGCTACCTCTTCCTGATGTTAAGTATAAGTTTCCTCTTTGTTTGCATCTTCTCCCAAACCTCATCATTGCTCACATGTTCAATCCATAGTATCCTTAGTATTATTCTGTAGAACCATTTCACCATTGACTTGAGTTACTTCTTCATCCTTCAGGAGATTGACCTACATTCACTACTGTAAAGGAGGACAGATATCATGTAGCAGTTCCGTACTCTTTTCTTTGTTACTAATGAAACCCTCCTGTCTTGTAATACTCTGCCTATCTATTGGAATGTGCGTTTGGCCATCCCAATACATCTTCAGATCTCAGTGCCATACTTTCTTTCCACTGTCAGAATACTTCCCAGATATTTGAATTTCTGCACTTGACTGATTTTAGTATCTCCGACTGGTTAATTGTATTTTGGGCTCATCTTTTTGCTGATGACCAAGCATTTTGTCTTCTTGTAGTTTTTGCTTAGTTCCTTCTTCTCACTCTCCTTTGCTACCTTTTGCCAGACGTTTTGTAGTTTCCTTTCTGTGCCTGCTATCAGCACTGTGTCATCTGCATATATATATGTGTGTCTGTGTGTGGTAATGGTTTGGTTTGGTTTGTTTTACGGCATATCAACCTCAATGGGTCATTTAATGCTGACTACTTTTTTTTCCTGATAATATTTTTGTTTTGTTTTGCCAAAAATCTATTTCTGGTAATATTTTTTTCCTCAAAAATGTATAGCTGGTAATATAATTTTAAAAAACATATTGCTGGTAATAGTTTTTCTTCTTCAAAAATTTATTTCTGGTAATAATTTTTATAAAGTATTCCTGGTATTAAAACCTATTTTTACACTTTTATAATGTTTTTACCTCAGTTTAAGGGTTAACTATCTGCCCATAGCTAAGACCATAACAGTGAATTTTGAAGATGAAACAGAACTAATGCTTTTAATTTAATTATATAATTAAATTTGAAGTTTTTAGCTTCAGTTTTTGAAACATGGTTATTACTGTGTAGCAAAGAAACCATATTTTAAATCAGTTAATTCATGATATATATGCTCTGTAAATTTACATTGAGCACTGTTTTGTAAAAATAAAAAATGTCAATAAGAACACCGGATTATATATCTTACTGTTCTTTCTTTTATATATATATATATATATATATATATATATATATATATATATATATATGGATATAGATCCGACAGTATTAAGAAAAATATACAGAAAAAACAAACAAAATCTTAATATGCAATTATGCTGTATTAATGTTAATATAATGTCAACGTCGGACGTTTTATGTCCATCGTCTTTTTCATGTTGAATTGAATATAGTCTAATGTTAATTATGTTTTTATGAATATGTCCTGATGATGGTCTAAATAGTCCTAAACGTCCGACATTGACATTATATTAACATTAATACAACATAATTGCATATTAAGATTTTGTTTGTTTTTTATGTATTTTTTTATATATATATATATATATATATATATATATATATATATATATATATATATATATATAATTCTTGTAAAACCTTAAGATTTTACTTAGGCATGAAATAGTCACTGTTCAGTGTTGATCTCAGTGTCCACTTTTATATTTGTATATGCTCTCTGATACTCAGCACTTTTTCCTATAAATATAGCATACCTTAAAACTATATAAAATAATGATGACATGATGTCATAGCTAGGTAGATATATAAGTAGCTTACTACCTGATGAAACCATCTTGGTAGAACCATGATGTAGTTGGGTATATTTTTTTATGTCTTTATATATAATATTATTTGATAATTAGTAGAGATAAATCCAAAGAGCTTAATGTAAGAAAAGAGCAAATATAATAATGATGAAAGTGGAGACTTTAGAAATCCATGGTAATAAATTATTTCATGCAATCAGACACCCATCACTTCAGACCAAACAATTTTACAACAATAAAATTAATTTTAAATTTATCCAGACACAAGTGAAAAAAAAATGTTTTTCAAACATAAGAGATATAGATTTTAAAATAAGGTTTTTGTTGTGTCGAAAACCTACCACCCCTCTTGAAGATGAACTTGTCTGCGTCTGTGAACAAAGACTTTAAATAGTGGCATGTCAGTTGACATGAAAAGAAGACAGATAGACAGAGAAGTTCTTAGCTGAGCTAGTTATTGACTACTCAGGCGATTTCTGTACCTTTTTACCAACGTATTAAAACCCTTTTTATTGTTACGTGTTATTTGGCGTTTGTCTCTAGTAACCCCAAATCAAAATCATAACAGTTTTATTATGTGGAACGAGAGAGAGAGTGAGAAAAATATATATATAGAGAGAAAGAGACATGGGAGGTAGGAGAGTAAGATAGGGAAAGGAAGGGAAAGAAAGTTGTTAAAAAGTCACTGACAGGTTGACCTCCAATGTTTTCCTTTCATCGGATGGGACAAGTAAAAGTGAGTGAATATATTCAAAAAAGGACATAGTTGTAAAATTGTTTGATCTGAAGAGATGTGGTCTAATCCCATGAAATAAATTATTACCAATGGATTTCTAAAGTCTTCGCTTTCATTCATTATTATATATCTAACTTACAGAAAACCTAACGCTAACCCCTTGTATGTACACCCTAAGTAAAACAACCCTCCATCTATGATTAAGCATATACCCTCATCAATAGAGAAAAGAATCGGTATGAACTCTGCTAATAAAATATACCAACAACACAGTAATTTTTATAACACAGCTTTAAAAAATAGCGGATACAAAAATGCTAACATTAATTGTAGAAACAACAGTACTAACCAGAAGAAAAACAGGAAAAAAAAATCATCTGGTATACCCCTCTGTTCAACCAAATGGTTAGTATTAAGCTAGGACATAAATACCTTGTCTTAACTGAAAAACACTTTCCTTCTAATAGCAGACTTAGCAAGATGTTTAATAAAAACACCTTAAAATCTAGAAAGAATCATAAAAAAAAAACATAATAATAAAATCCTGGAAAAACTTGCATGCCAAAACAGTATTAATAAAAACCCTAAACTAAAATTAGACAAAAATAATGAAAAATTATGTGATTGTAGAAACCCTGAAGACTGCCTGTTGGAAAATAAATGCCACATAAAATCTGTGGTATACCAATGCACTATCTCATCCATTGAGTCCTAACACTGAAATGATATACATAGGTTCCATGAAAAATGAATTTAAAATTAGATGGAGACAATACAAAAGTTCCTTCAATAATATTAGAAATAGAAATCAGACATCTCTATCCAAATATTTTTGGCATTTAAAAGAAATGAATAAAACACCAAAAGTAAAATGGAAAATAATAAATAGATCAAGAACTTGTAAAACCTGGGATGACCCATGCCCTTTATGAAAAACATGAAAAACTACACATTATTAAGTTTTTAAATAATGAAAATTTATTAAACCATAGACATGAATTAAAGGTTTTCTTCTGACATCAACAAATTTTTGCATTAAATAATTAACATAAAAAATTAAAATTTCAAGGTCTAATAAAAGCTTAACCCAATCACAAGATAAAAAATCCCTTTATGAAGTCGTCAAAAAAACAAATTGTAGTTCGGTGCAATGGGTTGATGTACGAACAGCCCTTTTAGAAAAAAAAAAAATCTTCAGACACTTAACGGTGTACATTGGTGTCAATAACTCTCTGTCACTAAGATGGACTAGACAATGTGTGTATAGGAATGTCATCATTCACTTTGAAATGGACACCCCGGCCATGCCTTGGCTTGGCCTCTTCTGAGGGTGAGTGATATGTTGATAGAAATTGTTAACCCTTAAGCTTCCTACTGGACTGGTCGCTTCAGCCATTTCCATAGTAATTAATTCTATGAATAGAATATGGTTATAACGATGCATAAATTTCAAGATTAGTTATTCAAAAAATTTTGCTTGAGGATGAAACAGGGCCTTTGGCTCTTGGTTTTGAAACATGAGAACTCTCATGTAGTGAAGGAATCATATTTTTAAAAAATAATTATATATATCTATATATATATATATATATATATATATATATATATATATAGAATGAAAATGATATAAATTCTAACATTCACAGCATTAATTCAAAAAGCGGGCTCAATACCAACAGTAAAGCAATAATTATTTATTATAAATTTTTACATGCAGACAAAAACAGTTACTCATGATGAATGTTAATTGTTTTTGTCCATATATAAAAATTTATAATAAAAATATATATTCAACTCTCCCGTCATATTCAATGTATGAGGGTCAAGTAGCTCAGTTCCTAGGAATTGACAGCCAGACACTAGCATATGTGATTTGATTATAGTGGTGAAGGTTTTGTGCAGGACCATCCACACATTGTGAAGGGCCAAATACAGAGACCTGGTGCACTGCATGCCACAAGGTCCCCAAACGGCCCTCAGCAGGTTTTGAATTCAGAATTGTCCTTCCCCTAGACCAGTTGCTATCCAAAGCTATAGAACCCAGTCTGTCCTGCTATTTACCCATAGCTGGAGGGAGAAGAGGATTCATACCTTTCCCAAGGGTATTAGCACATAAATGAATGTCATGGATTCGTCTGGAATTCAAACTCTGCTCTCCAATTCCTCAATCCAAGCTACTATCCATTACTCCACCATGCCTCCTCCTATATATATATATATATATATATATCAATCATCAGTTGTATGAAAAAATTAATCGAGAGAAAGAAAGAATAAAAAGATGAGGTATCTCTTTGATTTTGTAATAAAATATTTTTTAAAGAAAATAATTTCCATCTAATGCATATTTGAATAATAAAGCAATAAAATAGATATTTTTAATGAAACAAAAAGATGAAAGTTCTTTCTGGTATTTTCCTGGGTCAAAAATGTTTTATTTATACACTGATTTTCTTCGATGCATGTTCTCACCTTAGTAATCATCATCACAATATTTTCATCCTGCTACTCCCCAGTCTTTGACAGTTCTGTCATAGTTGATGACCTTTCACGAATTTCAGACTGAACCGTTTATTTAATCTATGAGAAAACATTGTTCTCATACCACTGTTCATGCAAGATGATAACTTGCTTTAGTTAATGCTAATAAATTAATTTTCCATAGTCAAATTGCTTGTCTTTCCTCTTGAAACAAATATAATATTTTTGTACTGTTCATTGCAGAGATTGAACTTGCAATAACCAGTTAAAAATAAATTCCCTGACCCAGTGCTTTCATCCACAGTGGAATGTTAGAATTTTAAACCTAAAGTCATATATTTGCCTCTTCAAATTCACGTACATTTTTATTACACAACCTGTCATGTGATCAGCTAGTTGGATTTTTTTACCCTAGGCTAAGAGTTCTCTCTTAAATAAAAGCTCCAAGATGGTGTTCATTTCTATGCTTGATTGACTGAGGAAGTTATTAGAACTTGGCCTGTTCCTTTATTCTCTTCATCATCTTATATTCCAATATTCTGTTCTGAACTCATTCTATAGGGATTGGCAATCTAAAACAATCCATTGATATGTATTAAATAAAAGATTAATTGTAAATTCTAAGAACAATACCAAATATAGGAGTCTCCTAAAGAAAACTTTCTCATAGATGTGATGTGGTTTCCCTTTGTCTTTTCTACAAATATTTTCATGGCAACTGCTCTGACAAGCTTTTTTCCCTGGTGCCCTGACTACACAAATTTAAGCATGCTACTAGATTGGCATCTAGGTCCCACCCTTTTACTGTTGAATTAGTTAAATGTAACTGCCACTTCTACTCCAACAGTTTCTTTTCTCACACTTCCCAACAGTGGAACTCTCTTCCATTTACTCACTTCCCTGAAAACTACAATCTTCAAAAATTTAAATGCAGCCTCAATCATCATCTTCCATCTTGAATTCCATTCATCTTTTATTCTTTCCTCACCCCCCATCTAGTCTTTTCTCTCATTTTCACTCTCTGTAAGCCCCTATGTACTAGTGGCATTCACACCTCACTTGGGGTGTAATGATTAAAAAAAATATATGAAACATTTCAAAACCTTTCGTTAACATTTACTGGAATAATCTCATTTATAAAACATCTGGTAAACTTTTGTTGAGTACAGTGCTTCCTTGTTTATCCATACTTTGAATTTCTGGATTAAGATTACCCCACATGTAAAATGAACATCACTGGTAACATTTTCTGACTGATGTGACAACTCATTCTGTAGTCTCAAAAACCAGTCTTGTTTTGTTAGTTTCATAATCTGAAACTTTGAAATAGAAATGGCCTTGAATTCAGATAATAAAACAAAAAATGCTGGTGTTATCTTTTGAGGTAAAATTTACATGTTTATGACATGGTGTAGAAGGGAATTCCAAAAAAGATCTTAGTGAAATATAGGCAAATCCGGAGTCAGACTTTTGAAAAGTGAGAAAAGTTTGAAGAATTTTAAACAAAGTATGAATTGGAAAATATCTAAATCTATCAAATGTTGAAAATCCATGAAAAGTTGAATGTGCAATGAAGTTAACCTTTAGCACCTTGCATAATTATTATTATTATTATTATTACTACTACTACTTCCCTTCCCACTGCATTCTTTTTCAGGGCCCTTCAATTTCAGTAACCTTATTGTTAATTTCATGCAAAGTTGTTTTCTGTTGCCATAGCAGGATATGACAACACAAATATGAAATTCAAACACACTGTTGTTCCGGGATCAGTCACCCTCAGCAAATGGTGTCAAATACAGAGTGATAAAAGTTAATAGTATCTTATATTTATGGCTGCACTTTCATCCTTACAAATCCATTGACTTTCATCCAACTTCAGGAGTTAGACCAATGATTTCCAATGTGGGGCATAGTAATATTTGCATGGGGCATGCGTAGAATGTGCACCCTTTGGCTTACTATACTAACAGAATAAGGAGGCAATTCAAGAATAAGTTATTAACAGTGAATTGTTTTCTAGTGTGAGAGAGTTAATGTTAATGCGTGTTAATACATACATGCATATACAGTATGCATACATAAAAATATTTTGTGTGTATGTACATACATGTGTAATTGGTATACATGTATGAATTAAATAGTAGAGAGGGGTCACCAGAATTTTAAAAATAACAAAGTGAGGCATGGCCCAAAATCAGTTGGGAACCACTGAGTTAGACAGAAAAATGCAAGGACATTGGATGAAAATTAATTTCTTCATCAAAAACACAACAAAACCTTGACTATATCATTTGAAAATGTTATTTCATAATATAAACATCAAATTTCTTTATATACTATGTACATCGTCCAGACTGTTGTAGTCATCTTTATTGCCATATATTCATGATGTTTCATCCATTGTACTCTCTGGCTTTCTTCAGGTGATATGACATCCTGGGTATGACGATAAACTACGTCCAGCAGCAAGACCTCTGATCAGGGGGTTTTGAAGAGTGTGGAACCACTTCTTATTTGTTGGTGTTCCCAGGTCCACCCTTACCCATGTTGGTAGCTCCTGTTAGGGTCACAGCTATGGGCAAATAGTTAACCCCTAAACTGGGGTAAAAACACCGTGGAAGTGTAGAAATAGGTTTAATACCAGAAATACTTTGTAAAAAAAAAAAAAAAAAAAAAAAAATACTATTACCAGCAATAAACTTTTGAAGGAAAAAAAAATATTACCAACAATGTTTTCAAAGAAAAAAATATTACCAGCAATACATTTTTTAAGGAAAAATATTACCAGATATAGATTTTTGACAAAGCAAAATATTACCAGCAATAAAAATGTTGGCATTAAATAACCCATTGAGTTTGATATGCCATAAATGAAAACAAACCAAACCAAATCAAACCAATCAGGTGATATGCTTCAGAATTTCAAACCAAACCCTGTATTTACGCAGTCCAAACATTCTAATATAGTTACAAAAACGTATCTCAGAAATATAGACTTTTTGTCAGAAACTGTTTTTGCTTTCTTCTTTCAAGACAGAATGAATTCAGATATTCAATTATCAAGGAAGTATTGTAATATTTTTTTGTTGTTACTGTTTTGATATTAAGAGGAGAGTGGTTTTATCCAAGTGTTCACTCATCTATCCCACCAAATATTTTACAATAATATCAAGTAATGGAATAGAATTCAGGGATAAGTAGATTTATGCCTTTACCTAAGGCTAAATGAATATAAGAAGCCTCAGTGGAAATTTGAACTTGTTTTGCTGGTTCTATTTCCATGCTGATAACCGTTATGTTAACTTGCACCTCAATTTAGCACATATATAAAATAGAGGGAAAGGTGGATTCATGCCTTTGCCTAGGGGCATTAGTGTCAAGTGAACATAAGCTACCTCAGCTGAAATTTGAGTTTGATTTGCCAATTCTATTTCCTTTGCTGATATCCCAGGTTCAAATCCTGTTGCATTCTGTCTTCAGTTCATCAGACTCCAATTCTACATCATAGATGGCATCAGTAATGGCCAATTTTTTTACTCACATGATTTTATGAGGACACAGTCATCATAGGATAATTCCTATGAGGAGTTGATAGAGAGATGACGAAGGGGATGCATGTCAACGGGTTGACTGAAATCTCATTGTCACATGCTGACTTGCCTCACAAAGGCATCTTGGTTCAGCTAGGCATCTTGATGCACTTCTAATCCTTGGTATTACCTTCACACCATTTCGGTCATATAGCAAAACCTAACAGTAATCTCTCAGTTCTGACTGTCACAATTCTGACCAGTAGTTTGCCCTTCTGGGTCAGCCTATACATCATGTAACATTATGTTACAATGCACCTATGGAGAGGTGGATCCATGCCTTTTGCAAGAGTATTTGAACAACTCTTGAGAAATCACTGGGATGCCACTCAACTATTTTCCCCAGATAATAAAGAAACAGTGTCTGTGGAGATCCATGATTGCCTATATCCTGATGTTGCATGAAAAACTAAGAACACAAAACCATGGGGCAGACAAGGAGACACCACCCCACTATCTTTGCCAATAAGCCATGGCAGTTCACAGATATTCAAGAAATGAAATCTGTCAAGAACCATGATTGTCTATATCCTGAAGGGACAAAGCATTTGTTTAAAATTACTGTTGTATTTAGTAGGTACACATGCTATTTAAATTATTTTTTTCAAGTTCATGCCTTTCCTTGAAGATATCATGTGAATTACTAATGATATTTATCAACCAATTTTCAATTTCTTATATTCTAGCCAATAGAGAACCTGACTCTGAGCTATAGACTTAATGTCCACCTGCTAAATAATTTTGTTTGTGGTGGGGGGCACAAAATCTTGTGGTCATTCAAAGCCTTGGTAAGAAAATAAAATTTAATTTTATAAAAATAATTGACAGAAAAAGAAGTATGCTAAGAGGCTTCCTATAAAGATACTGTATGAATAGATACATTTATTTTGGTAAAACTTTTATATCATGTAAGTCAATATTTGTCACTTAAGCGGTTTTCTTTTTTACTTTAGTTTGATAATGTATTTCCACAATTATTCCAAATGACCTATTTTGTTCCAGCGCAACAAAAGCCGGAGACAGTAAAAGTTTCAAAAACGGTAAGAAAAAAAGTAGAAAAATAGAAATAAAACAAGACTAGCATTTATAAGTATGAAAAATATCAGTCTAAGTAGATACCAAGTTTCAATATAATTAAGGAGGTCCACTTAAAAAAATTCCTCGAGTGGAAAATTTACTCTGTACTTGTAAAAATATAAATAAATGTGAAATGTTATATCTGAAAGAAAAAAAAATTATATTGAATATTTTTGGGGGAGATTTTCATTATGAAAATAATATATATTCAAGTGATATCTAACCTTATGTGTAGGTCAGTTATTGACATTTTTGATTTTAGATAGTGTCGGGTAACTTTTCAAAATTATTTTCCTTCTTTTTAAATCTAAGCTGTTTATTATTATATATGCACAGAAACCCACACACATTATCACCAACCACCACAATAGAAAAACATCACAAGAAATCTGTTAATTCCTTACTAATTGCACAAGGCTGCTATATCATATAAACTGTAAAAATGACTACAAATTAAGAAGCATTAACCATAAAAACAAACAACCCAACATCAATGAAATTATATCAAATTTAAGAATAAACATACTAAATTTATTTCAGTAAAAATGTCACTAAAACACATCTGTTGTGGCCTGTTAGGGGCCAGAAAGAAAGACACGGAAAAAAGAAGGTAGGTTGAACAAGTGTAGTGAAATAACAGAATATATATATATATGAAATAAGTGTGTTATTAGTCAGCAGATAGAAGTGTCCATCTGAACTGTGAGGTTACAATGCGTCCTGTCTGCCTGTTTAGGAAGTCTTGCAGGTTAGTATTTATGAAAGAGGAAGAGTTCATTCCAATGTTGATGGGTCACCATAACAACATGGAAGCAATATATCTGAAAATGAAGATACTAACATAGCACAAAAAAGTCAAGTCTTTGATAATGACTAACAATAATCAATAATACTCAGGCATTAGAGAATTAATATTTAAATTTTACCAGAAACCAAGGAAATGATCAAAAACAAAGAAAAATTTCCCAAACGACTTTAACAAATTTCATTGGTTTTTAACCAAGAAAAAACATTCTTTTTGCCTTATATGGGGAATAGGCTATTTCAGCAAATGATTAAAGTAATCATCTGTCTTTTCAATTTTTTGTGGATCAATTTTAATATTTTTATATTACTAAGACACACTTGGACTATACACCCACAGAATTTATTTTACATTTACTATATATATATATATATATATATATATATATATATATATATATATATATATATATAATGGACCCTGCCATCAGTTTTGACGTATGTGGATCTGACAACCCTAACCAAATGATTCAGTTATGAATTTTGTGTGATAATCTTAAGTGGCACATAAGACCTGCTAGTGATTTGCAAAGGAGGCTGCATATGGAGCAAAAGTGAGGCTTGTGGGATAAGGTCACTTTGATTGGCTGACCTTTTAGATCTTGCTCTCGCTTCTTGAAGATGATTCAGACTAGCAGATTGAAAACTGCTGAGTCCACTAAAACATGTTGATCTCCACTCTACCCACTCCAAAGTTAAGTACTCAAGGGTGTTATATTGACAGCTGACAAGTTCTTCAATTTGTCTTTGTATCTAAGCCATGGACGTCCTACATTCCTGTAACCCTGATCTAACTGGCAGTACATTAAGATCTTGGGTATCCTGTCATCAGACATTCTCAAGACATGACCAGTCCACCATAACTGAGACTGTATGAGAAAAGTCTTGTTTCTGCCAATATTACACCTGTTAAACAGGTGTACATTGGATGTCCTGTCTTGAAGAATAACTCCACAGATGGCATGCAGACAGCTTCTATGGAATATATCCAGCTGGCATATATGGTACGTTTATGGAGCTGTACAATAGGATGGTAAGGAAAACAGCTCTGTAAACTTGAATTTTTGGATATATATATATATATATATAACATGAACTCATCAAAGAAGTTTTAGAAGAGTTTTCTGAGATTTTTAGTCTTTTTCACAAGGTTATTGACTTAAAAAATGAATGACTTGCATACCTGTGTTGAAAGATTTAATGTAGCTACAGAGCAGTGTCCACATTACATACTACATTATTTAAAGAAGACCATATCTTGTCGGTTTTCTGGTGGAGTTACCTTCTGTCAGGTAGATGTCATGGTTGAGCGTAGGATTTGGTGCATCCTTGAAGAAGTTTTTCAACATCATGGTTATACTGAAAAGATCGAGGATCCGATCTGAGTCTCTCCAAAAAATATTAAGCAACATCAATCCTGATGAAAAGCTGGATGGGTGACCACTTAGGAATATCAGATGTTGTAAGCTTGGATGTGCAGATAGTGTAATGGATAATGGCTTGTAATTGTTAATCAGAGAGCCAAGTTCCAATTCTTTTTGGGTTCTTTATATTCACTTCACCATGTGCTATAAGCTTTAATGTGCAGGTGGTCTAATAGATAATGGCTTGGAATGGTTAATCAGAGAGCTGAGTTCCAATTCCTTCTTGGGTTCCTTATATTCACTTTACCATGTGCTGTAAGCTTGGATGAGCAGGTGGTATAATGGATAATGGCTTGAAATTGCTAATCAGAGAGCTGAGTTCCAATTCCTGTTGGGTTCATTATATTCACTTCACCATGTGCTGTAAGCTTGGATGTGCAGGTGGTGTAATGGATAATGGCTTGGAATTGTTAATCAGAGAGCTGAGTTCCAATTCCTTCTTGGGTTCCTTATATTCACTTCACCATGTGCTATAAGCTTGGATGTGCAGGTGGTGTAATGGATAATGGCTTGGAATTGTTACTCAGAGAGCTGAGTTCCAATTCTTGTTGGGTTCCTTATATTCACTTCACCATGTGCTGTAAGCTTGGATGTGCAGGTGGTGTAATGGATAATGGCTTGGAATTGTTAATCAGAGAGCTGAGTTCCAATTCTTGTTGGGTTCCTTATATTCACTTCACCATGTGCTCTAAGCTTGGATTATATTCACATTTCACCATGTGCTGTGCAGGTGGTGTAATGGATAATGGCTTGGAATTGTTAATCAGAGAGCTGAGTTCCAATTCCTTCTTGGGTTCCTTATATTCACTTCACCATGTGCTGTAAGCTTGGATGTGCAGGTGGTGTAATGGATAATGGCTTGGAATTGTTAATCAGAGAGCTGAGTTCCAATTCCTCTTGGGTTTGTTATATTCATTTATGGTATACACAAATACCATTCGGGATGGCATGAATCCCCCCCACTTCTCTCCATAGATGGGTGACTGTTTGAGAAGACTAGGTGCTGTAAACTTGGATGCATGGAAACATAATGGATAATAGCTCAGAATTGTTAGTCAAAGAGCAGAGTTCCAATTCCAGTTGGGTTCATTTTGTTCACTTAGGTATGAATACTCTAGGGAAATGTATGAATCCACATCTTCTCCCCTCCAGCTATGGGTTAATTAGTAAAACTTGAATCACTAAAGCAATTATTATCTCCAAAAAAAAAAAAATAAAATTGCACAAAAAGTATTTAGATTTCAGCATCATGATTGATAATTGTTTGTTTAGTGGCATATCAACTCCTTATGGGTCATTTAATTTCGAAATTTAATTTCCTTGGGAGCATTAGTAATTTCTTATAAAAATGTATTGCTGGTAATTTTTTTTATTATGAAAATGTATTTTTATACTTTCATAATGTTTTGAACCAAGTTTGGAGGTTAAGTATTTGCCCATAGTTGGGACCCTAACAGGTGTTACCACCCCTGGTGAGGGTGGACCTAGGAAAAACAACAACTAAGAGGTGCTTCCAGCATTTCTACATAAAATAAGCTATAGAGGTTGTTATGCCATGAAACAAAAACAATTCATATTAAAATTTTGGTAATAATATCAAGTTTATGTGTATAAGAGTTAATTTTTGAGTTACTCAAATGATTAAATCATGGAATAATAATAGTAAGGATGAATTAATAATTAAGAAAATAACTTTTTTCTTTAATGGATATAAGATAGTATATGGTAGTTAAAGAATAATTTGACAAGTAGATTAACAGGTCACATGCTATTGTCATGACATAAGGTTACTCTGAGTGCTTTGCTCAAATTTACATTTACCAAATCACATCTCCCATCCTGGGTATGATGATAACCTACATCCAGCAGCAAGGCCTCTGATCAGGAGGTTTTGAGGAGCGTGGAACCACATCTTAATTGCTGGTGTTCCCAGGTACACCATGACCTGGGGTGGTAGCACCTGTTAGGGTCCTAGCTATGGGCAAATAGTTAACACCCAAACTTGTGTAAAAATAGGTTTTAATACCAGAAATACTTTGTAATAGAAAAAAATTATTACCAGCAATAATTTTTGAAGGAAAAATTATTATCAGCAATACTTTAAAAAAAATACCAGCAATACAAACAGCTATACATTCTTCAAAAAAAATATGACCAGCTATAGATTTCTTCAAGGAAAAATATTCTCAGAAATTGACTTTTGAAAAAAAACATTACCAGCAATAATAATTTTGTTGGTATTAAATAACCCATTGAGGTTGATATGCTGTAAAACAAACCAAACCAAACCAACTCCATTAACAGTGGTGCCATACAGGTGAGCAGTCATCCTCATCCCAGTATAGACAAATCAGCCTCCTCAGTGACATTAGCAAACTTTTTGAAGCTATATTCATTAAGAAGGTTGTTTATCACTTCAATAGAGACAATGTATGGAGTGACAAGCAGTAGGGATTTTGCTTGGCCTCGTCTACTGCTGATATCCTTATTATAATTATAGAATCAATGAGGCACTAGACAACATATATATTTGATTGCATTGCATAATGCAAAGGCCTTTAACAATGCATGTCATAGAGGGTAACTGCACAAGTTCTTTTTCTGGTTTCTGGGTTTTGAGGCATTTTCCTGAATCAGCAGGAATTGATTGACAGCTTGTTGAAAGAACACAATCATTTTGATGATTAAACATCTATTTCTCATCAGTGAAGATACCATCACAAATCCGTTTCAGCATCTGCTAACTTCTTTGAAGCCTCGTTTTCATTGTGGCTGCTGAAAGATGCTGTCTCTTCATTATCTTGTAGGGTGACATCCCTAGATCATTTTCACATAACCTCGACATTGTTCTCTTCAATGTTCCAGCCTCCTGAGCTGATTTTCTCATTGACCTTTCTTGGATTATGACTGGCTTTTTCAAACACCTCTTTGAGTTTTGGTATTTTGGCAGTACAAGGATGCCCTGCTCTCAGTTTATCTTTGATGGAGGAAGTCTCATTGTCTCTTGCATCCTGGGTAAGATGTTAAACTACATCTGCATCCTGGGTAAGATGATAAACTACATCCAGCAGCAAGGCCTCTGATTAGGAGGTTTTGAGGAGCGTGGGACCACCTCTTAATTGCTGGTGTTCCCAGGTTCACTCTGACCTGAGGTGGTAACACCTGTCAGGGTCCCAGCTATTACCAGCAATACGTTTTTTGAAAAAATTATTACCAGCAATACAATTTTGAAGGAAAAATACTACCAGAAACAGATTTTTGACAAAACAAAAAAATAAAAATTTTGTTGGCATTAAATAACCCGTTAAGGTTGATATGCCATAAAACAAAATATACCAAATCAATTGTCCTCTTGATAAACATTCTGTTATAAAGTTAACAGCTTAAGTTTAAAACAAAACAAACAAATCGCAAAATCCAGGAAGAAAATCTAGATTCATTATCAAAAATCCCAATGCATATAAAACTGCCAGAAATCAACCACACTGTCCACCAGTCACACTCCAAAATGCTCCGATCATATTTAAAAAAAAGCCGTGTCACACATACATTGTGGGGCAATTGCAAAAGGCCACAACTCACGACCATGCATGAGATTGTCATTTCCTTGTGACGTCGGCCATGTTGGATTTATATGCCAAACAGGTACATGTCCACTTTGCCCGGTGTGGTAAGTGTAACCTCTCACTACACATTCTATTAATTCCAATTTATTTTCCAGCTTTAAAAATCTCAGGTGGAGTCAGTCTATTTTCATGATGCACAGTTATATGCATTCTTTTAATTTCTATAGACATTGTTGCCAGTGAATACTAAAACACTTCGAAAAAACAAATAGTATACATTGTTGGGTGACTATCAAACAATAGACAACAATGTAATGACCAAAAATTTGAAATTTGGTAACAATATTTATGCTGCACTCTGTAAGTATCTGCGTTTTTCAATATATTTATCCACCAGGTGAGGTAATTTGGGTAGAGATAAACAATATTCTGATGTATATCTTTTACACCTGGCAAAAGGTTTCAGGCTTTTCAATATGTTTTTTTTAACTACTTTTACTTGTTTCTTTTTTCTTCATCATCAGAGATGTTTCAACTGCAAAGCAGTGTGGTTTCTCTTCTTTAGTATGATTACTCATTTCTGAGAATACTCATTAAATTGAGTGTGTTTGTATTTCTTGAACACCCACTGAACAAATCTGTCGCTTACACTGAGATTATGCTGAGCCAATCTTAGAGTTCTGCCAACACTAAATTAACATTTGAATATATTTCTAAATGTCTTGATTGCAATGACATTTCATTGAATATTTTGTAAATTTATGCATTAAGGTTATCATCATGATGAAAATGTCAGACACAACTGCGTCACTTTGATAAGGTTTTCTCCACTTTTAAATCCTATAGGAATTTCATAATTATACACTTATACAGATATGAGAAAATCAATAAGCTTTCAGCCTGACTAAGAATTATTATTTGATCTGAAATGTTCTATGTATAATTTTCAGACCATGTGGTTAAGGATTAGATATGTATATATTTTTTGTTCATCAGACAGTGGGTTCAAAATTCATCATGGATGATGGGTACATTGAGGTGACTTATTAATGTTATTGACCTGGGGAGGTGATCTCAGTATGCTGTATCTTAGGAAAGGGCTTGAAAACCATATCATGTAACCAAAATTGTAAAAAGCCTTGTGAGCGAAATTGCTGGTGGGGGAACATTTGGAAGGTGTTGATTGATGTGCTAGTATGAAATCACAGTCATCATGGCTGAAAGTTTGAGTATACTGGCCTAGTTCAAGATATCAGTCTATATTATCTGTTGTTTCACAGAAACTGTAACTAACAAACACACGCATATAAAGTGAGACCATTTTATATATATATATATATATATATATAGTGGTGGTGGCAGAAATATTGAAACACTTGCAAAATATTTATTATACCTTGAAAGCTTAGATTTATTTTTGATTTAAACAAGTGATGTTTATTTGATATCACAATAACAACTGACATACACTGAAAGATAAAACATAAACCAAAATGTGAGAAGTATTTTTTCCCACTATTTTGTTTGTATTCCTAGCGATCTTAATATATTGATATTTTATTGTGTGTATATATGAAATTACTGATTCATATAATTAAGAAATAGTATCAAAGGAAGTGTGTGAGTATATATATATATATATATATATATATATATGGTTGGATTGATGTGAGTTTATGACCCTGGGTTTCACGCTTTTGCGATCGTCAGACAAATTGATTAATTTTTAAAAAATTTTGGGTTTATGTAGATTGCGTGTATTGGTGTTATTATGAGAGGTGGGGGGAAATCGTTATCGTGATGTCACTCATGCAAACACAAACATATAGGCATGTCCATACACCCAATGAGGTACGTAGACACACATACACACTCGCTCATTCACCAGGGTTCATACAGATATAAACATATGTGGACAGTATGGGATTTGACATATGTATGTATATGGGTGGTGTTGTACATATGCATTTGTATGTTGAAATTCAAAGATCGGAAGTGTAGCGAAAATTTCTTGTGAATGTCTTGTGAATGTATACATGTCAGCAATCAGAGCATTTTTCTATTTTTTCGCTGAATAATATTTTTTCGCATGCACATATATACGTGTGGTGGGGTGTGTGTAAAATTATGGTAGGTAAAAATTGCTATTATTTTTATTTTTAATTTTTAAAAAGTTTATTTGTTATTATTTTAAAGTTGGTTATTTGCTTGTTTTTGATGACTGTAAATATGTAACTGGTAGAAATTTCAGTTTGTAATCCTCATTGGTTATTTTTATGGTGGTATTATATATGCTGGGGGAGGTGGTAATTTACATTAATAATTATAGCATGTTTATATGATAATAGTAGATGTGATGTGATAGTAATGTTGTAAGGGGATTGGTGACAATGATAATATAAGTAGCTAATAGTTATTGTAAATTGGTAGAAGTGATTAGTAATGGTGGTGGGAGAATGATAAAAACAATAAATGTAATTATTGTGGTGGGAGCTCGAACTAAAAAGTGATTGTTGGTGTTTTATTTTATTTCATATATTTAAATGCGTATGTACAACACCACCTATATACATACATATGTCAAATCCCATACTGTCCACATATGTTTATATCTGTATGAGCCCTGGCGGACGAGCAAATGTGTATGTGTGTCTGCGTACCTCATCAGGTGTACAGACATGCATCTATGTTTGCATTAGCATGAGTGACATCATGACGACGATCCCCCCCCACTCCCATAATAACACCAATACACGCAATCTACATAAACCCAAAATTTTAAAAAATTAATCAGTTTGTCTGACGATCGCAAAAGCATGAAACCCAGGGTCACAAACTCACATTAATCCAACCAAATATGTTAGCTCTATCTCTGATATTGAGCGCTTTCTAATAAGTACCGTGCATATAATATATAAATATATATATATATATATAATTATTATTTATAAAAAAATTATAACAAGTATGTTATAAAATCACTACAAAAATAGCCATTTTGTTTCAACACACTCGGTGTCTTATCAAGTGATGATGATGAAGATAAAATAAAATAGGTTAATTAATCTGAAACTTTTAAAACCATTTATTTTATCTTCAACATCATCACTTGATAAGACACCGAGTGTGTTGAAACAAAATGGCTATT
>CAHIKZ030005025.1:1470000-1480000 GCA_903632075.3 Acanthosepion pharaonis | reverse complement strand
TGTGCATGAGCAAACATGTGCAGAATATGCCACCATTGTATCACTGCAGTTTACCCAACTCTGTCATCATCAATAGGTCACTTGTTGATTTTGTCCACTTGACATCCTCTCCTGGATTTGCCCACTATGTCTGATCATTCAATAAGACAACACTGACCTTAATAAGGAATAGTTTCAGGCTCTTCAGATATATACCCATTTCTGTTTATTTGTCAAGCAAGGAAATGTTTCTTAACATCTGCAGTCTCCAATTTTGTTTCTTCATATTTTAATGTCCATAGAGAACTTTGACTTTAAAGATAAAAACTAGATCCAATTCCATTGTTATTGTTTATGTTTGGAAACTCTCCAGTTTGCTCAATGATTTGAGATTTAGTATGTAAAAGCCTTCTAGCAAAGTACCTATCAAAAATGACAAGATTATTTTCATATCAGTGGGTACTTCAACTGTAACTGAAAGTCTTGCTCTTTAGCACTCCAGCCTTGAGGCTTTTGGCCACATTATATTGAAATACTAGTTCCATATGATCATTGAAGTTAAGAAACATTGAGCTTAATCAGTACCTAAATGGGTGACCATTTGGGAATACCATGTGCTCTAAGCTTGGATGTGCAGGTGGTGTAATGGATAATGGCTTGGAATTGTTAATCAGAGAGCCAAGTTCCAATTCCTTCTTGGGTTCGTTATATTCACTTCACCATGCGCTGTAAGCTTGGATGTGCAGGTGGTGTAATGGATAATGGCTCGGAATTGTTAAGTTCCAATTCCTCTTTGGTTCATTATATTCACTTATGCAAAAAATACTCTTGGAAAATATATGAATCTGCCTCTTTGCCACCAAGCTATGGATTAATTAGTAAGACTTATATCACTAAACCATTATTATCTCCAAAGACAAGAAAAATCAAATTCTTACAATATAAAAATATTTTCTGGATTTAAATACCCTACAAAGTGTTGATAAGTCTTAGAAAATGAATGAATGAGTGAATCAATCAATCAAATAACCTTAGGAAAGGCATGAATCCATCTCTTTTTTCCCTCAGTCATAAGAAAGGTGATCTTTAACTTTGGTGGGGGTAATCATTCTAGAAGGACAACTTTGATTTAAAAACAATGAAAAAAACAACAAGAAACTATATTTCTCAAGTAAAAGCGGGTCAACGAAAAGGAAGCTGTGAATAGAAATGATGAGTTAGGTCCTGAAGGGACATGGCCTTAAAAATAATTGATCATAAACATGTAGTTTTTGTGTGAAATTATTTATAATCTATAGTATTAAAAAGGTTAATTTTGCATACTATATATACAGGGTGCAATGAGGAAGTTTTCACCATTTTTTATTTTTAATTTCATGCACGTGCATTGTTTGTTTTTGATTTTGTCAACTGCACAGTATAGTAGGGTCAGTTGGGCACCGTCTGTGAGAAAAAGAGCACCATGGAGGGAATGTGATATAGTATATATGGCCTGGTTTAGGAAGTTGAGTGCATGCATATCATCCAGGCTTGAACTGACCTATTATCTATACTTGGCTTAAATACTGCAGAAGGTTCATCCTTGGGCTTAACTGGCACTCAACTTCCTAAACCAGGTGAGTTAGGTTGACAGGAAAGACCAGAAGGTGATAGTTGAAGATAGGTCGAAATAGCTGTACTGTCCAGTGCAGGTGTTGATGAAATCCATGATGAAGTGGTGAGAAAATAATAGCCAATGTTGTGATAACGTCCAGTGCTGGCATTGAAGATATCCATGATGAAGCGGTGAGGAAATAAAAAGCCAATTGTTGTAAATATGGATTGTCTCCCCCTTGATAATCCAACTATAAAAGCTATACATTTCCGTTTGTCAGGTAGACTAGTAGTAGCATTCTTAATTGAATAAACGATTACTAGACAGAATCTCTTGTCCTGTTTTCATTACATTTTATTCAGTTAAGAATGGAACAATTTATGCGACCGGAGTGACTTACCACAGATCCAGAAAGCGATTCAGCTGACAAGTGCTGGAAACATTGGCGGGAGACATTTACAAATTTCATCGAGGTTCTACATTCAGAAAGACCGGGACGTCCCATCAATAAGCGTGCACTCCTAACCAACTACCTGTCTCACACAGTCAATGAAATTATCTCGGATTGCGTTACCTACGAAGAAGCAATCGATGTACTGAACGCTACATACATAAAGCCCAAAAATGAGATATTTTCTAGACACCTACTTGCGACTCGCCGACAAGAATCAGGCGAAACATTGGACCATTTCCTTAAGAGCCTTCGGACACTGAGCAAAGATTGCAACTTTTGCCCAATGACGGCATTAGAGGCCCAAGAGCAACACATTTTGGACGCCTTCATTAACGGCTTACGTAATACTCGGATAAGACAACGTCTTCTTGAGAATAAGACCCTTACACTTAGAACAGCTTACGAGCAAGCCTATATCTTCGAAAGTGCTATACAGCAGTCTAGTTCTTATTTACAGCCAGACACCGTGGGCGCTGCGTTAAACCCACCTGTTCTTACTGTCCCCCTTCATGACGATAGTCCGACGAAGCTTCAAGAACAATCGGTCACTGCCGCCTTAAAAAAGGACACTTGCTATTTTTGCAGCTTATCTAAACACCTACAAGTCTCATGCCCTGCCAGAGATACTCGTTGTCATAAATGTGGAAAACTTGGTCATTTTTCAAAGGTATGCAAGTCTTCTAAAACTCTATACAAAGCCACTCGTCAAAATACTTCTGCAATTTTAGCCACCTCCCCCGACTGCCTTTCAAAAACTATTGTAAAAGTGAAAATTAACAGGAGGTCTACAAATGCTCTGCTCGATACCGGGAGCTCAGAAAACTTTATCAAAGAAAGCTTGGTAAAAACCAACAAATTGTATTTTGTCCCCTCCCCCAGAAGAGTAACAATGGCAAACACATCATTGTCTGCGCAAGTAAGTGGTTATTATTTGGTGGACTTACTATTTAATGATGTTTCCTATAAAACTACTAAATTATATGTAATGAAAAACCCTTGTTGTGAAATAATACTGGGACACGATTTTTTGCAGCAACACTCACAGATTGAAATTCCATTTGGCGGATTGGCGACAGCAAAAATCCGGTACCAGTCACTTTTCAAAAACCTAACTGAAAACTGCAAACCCATAGCAGTGAGAAGCAGACGTTTTTCTTATAATAAAAAATTCATTGACGTCAGCTACCGACCTGGCAAGGAGAACTTAACAGCTGATACACTATCAAGAGCATGCTGTACGGCATCAAGCGGGGGCGAACTCCGAACGCTACATAACAATCTCTGTCACCCGGGCATTACTCGA
Organism: Acanthosepion pharaonis; assembly: GCA_903632075.3. Classification (NCBI taxonomy): domain Eukaryota; kingdom Metazoa; phylum Mollusca; class Cephalopoda; order Sepiida; family Sepiidae; genus Acanthosepion; species Acanthosepion pharaonis. The sequence continues at coordinate 1,476,670 of CAHIKZ030005025.1, read as the reverse complement.
ATGATTCATGCTGTGAGGTGTAGAAACTTGCCTTTCTCAATGGAGGAGGTAAAAAGAATTACAAATTCTTGTCGAACGTGTGCTAAAATAAAGCCTCGGTTTTATAAACCCAAAACGGGCATTTTAATAAAAGCAACACAACCGTTTGAAAGACTCAATCTTGATTTTAAAGGACCAACTACCCCTGACACTGAAGCCCCTGCAGCAGATCATGACACTGTCTCCATTGGGACTCTATCAGACACTTCGGATGGGCCAACACCTGAATCCTTGACAGATAAAGGACTAGCACCGAATAAACATGTTCATCCAGAGACTGACTCTGACGCAGAACGGCCTGCTCCTCTGAGAAGGAAACATTTCGGAGCAAGATATTTTAGAGCCCACAGACAGGCTCACACTGAAGAGCCTCCCTGTTCGAGTACTCTGACCACGAATCAAGGACTAACGAGACGGCCACTGCGAGCTCGTAGGGAGCCTGGATATTTAAGGGACTTTCTTCCCTATCAGTGAGAAATTTGGTGGGGGAGAATGTTGTGAATATGGATTATCTCCCCCTTGATAATCCAACTATAAAAGCTATACATTTCCATTTGTCAGGTAGACTAGTAGTAGCATTCTTAATTGAATAAACGATTACTAGACAGAATCTCTTGTCCTGTTTTCATTACACCAATGTTGTGTTAATGTCCAGGTAGTTGCTGGTTAAGTCAAACAATGAACCTTCCATAGTATTTAGTCGAAGTGTACAGAATAGGTTGTTTGAAGTCTGGATGATATGCATGCAGCAACTTTCTATGTAACCAGGTGAGTTAGGTTGAAATAGGAATGCTGGAAGTAGGGACCTGTGCATCATAGGGCTCTTGTAAGTAGGTCTATTAATGCCAATCAACCAGGTGAGTTAGGTTGAAATAAGAACATCAAAGATGGTTTCTCCATCTATAACCAGAAGTACAGAGCTGCACAAGTCTAGAAGAGTCTGGATTAAATGGCTTTTGCAACCATTGTATGAACAGGTCCAGAAATGCTAGAAGTAATAGGGGCTTTTGGCTGTTGCATGTGCTGGTCAGTACAGGAACAAAAACCGGAATTAGAAAGCTGATGTGGCCAGTCTATGCACAGATCAGAAACAGCAGAAGTGAAGTAACAATGCTGGAAGATAAGGGTCTGTAGAAGCTGAAAGGAATAAATGCCAGGAATACTGGAAGTAAAATTGGACAGGAAAATTTCCAAATAGCGTCCAGTTGGCAGAACAAAAATAAATGGGTTGTAACTTAATACATAACCTGTCCAAGTGCCATGGTCCCAAGGATCAGGAGCCTGTGTTTCTCCTCTCTCTCTCTTCCTCCCTCTGTTGGCAAAAAGTCTCCAGGTTATATGACAAGTGTATAATAACATCACCTGGGCTTGCTAAGTTCTTAATGCCTAAAAGAAATAAATCCTGTGTTGGTACGAAGTATAAAAAGCAATATAGAATGTTCACAATGAGTATTTAGATTATGTTAATAATAATAATCAATCAATTAAAGAGAAACTTGGTTTTTTATAAATCTAAGTAGACTTGTTATATTGGATAGAAGAAAATGGGGTGACACAATGAAGAAAAGGCCAACATCTTGAAGAAATAATGCGTCTGCCATGATCACGTGAACAGAGTAGCAAAGGGCTATGGTAACCATAACACAATTCACTCCACCAGAAATTTGGAAACAGCATGCTGTACTGCTTGGCATTTACATCAGAAGCTTTAATACAAATATTTCAGAGTGTTTAGGTGTCAATTTGAGGACAGTGCAGAGGATTTGGAAAGTGTTGGATGAGACTAATGGCAATTACAAAGGAATTGTTGATGAGGGCCTCAGACTCGACACAGAGGCTTACATCAAGTGCCTTGAGGAGGCTGTGCTGCTCTGGGTCAAGTGAATGGCTGCTGGAAGGATCTAGGTAAATTGCTCCAAATCAATTGTTCAACAGTAAATTGCTTGAAATCAATTGCTTAAAAAATAATTTCTTGAACTATCAATTGCTCGAAAGGCAGATTGTTCAAAGTAATTTCGAACCTTGAAGCACCACGTAAACTGCACTGTCTCACGACACGTCAACGGAGCTGGATATAAAAGGAGCAACAACACTCAACTTTAGCAGTCTTGATTTTTTTTTACTATATTTGTTTTCTATTTCTATTTCAGTAATTTTGGAGATCTCGAACCCTAGTGATGGAGATAACTTTTGTTGAGAGCGAAAAAGGAAAGAAGTTGTGTTTGGATGGATATATATATATATATTAAGGACAAAACAGTGAACAATAAGATTTACTGGAAATGTGAAATGTGCAAAAAGAGAAAATGCTTAACACGTGTTTCCTTTTTTTTTAACCAGAGGTTTCGAGCAAACTGCCTTTCGAGAAAAAAAAATAAGACCTGCTATATAAATGTACTCGTTCTTTAATTTTAACTGTTCAGTTAATAACAATAAAGTTGTATTATGTTATCTTATAGTAAATATTAGAAACAATGTAGTTTTATTTTTTTTTAACCACATGTTTCGAGCAAACTGCCTTTCGAGCAATTGATAGTTCGAGAAATTATTTTTCGAGCAATTTACTGTCGAGCAATTGATTTTGAGCATTTTACCAGATACGCTGCTGAAAGACCATATGTCTGGCAGCAGGACTCTGCACCATACCACACAAATGGGAGAACCCAGTCATGGCTGTCAGACAATTTTTGCAACCATATTAACCCTTACATACGGCCACCTAACTCACTAGACTGCAAATCCCCTTGATTATTATGTGTGGGGCACAGTTGAGCAACAGACCAACAAAACTCCTTGTAACACCAAAGATGAACTGAAGGCAAGGATTATAGCAGCATTTACCAACTTAAACAAGGAGGCTATCCAGAAGTGTTGCAAATCCCAATGTTGTCTGGAGGCCATGGTTGAAACCAATGGTAATTTGATTGAATAAATTTACTCTTTAGTATTAAAAGATATTTCTGTGTAATTTTGGTAAATATATCTATTAAAATAAGATGTCAGTGTTATTTTCATTTTTGTATAATTTAGATGACAATTCACCCATCGCACCCTGTACATGTAACTGATGCAAGTTTCAATGGGCAGGGAACAGAATTAAAATCTTGTCTAGAAGTGGATAGTAGCTTTGGTTCACTAGAATTAAAACAGCTGGCTTAATGCAAGCTTATAAACTGAACTACAACTGGTAAACAACAAGGAATTTTCTGAGGAGCAAATTTTTTTCATGAAATATATCCATAAAATGCATAAACGATCTCTGTGGCATGTCCCTTAAGAATGTGGGCAATTATGCTTCGTCACAATTTCCTATCATTTGTATCCCTTCTGTAGTTATTGAAATACCAATAGCTTGATTGCAATTCAGGTTTTGTAATGTAAGACAGTTTGACCATAAAATTAAAAAGATGTCTTTTTTTATAATATAAAGTAAAAAGATGTCTTTTTGATCATATAAAGTAAAAAGATGTTCTTTTGATGATACAAAGTAAAAATTTGTCAATGTATTCATAAACTCATTTCTTTTTATCAGAAAAAGATAAAATTCCATCAGAATAAGTAAAAGATATATAAATATAATGGTATATGAATCTTAAATAAAAAATAAAAAGGTGTTAATTTAATCATAAAAATAATTTGATCATAACATGAATAAGTAATCATATAAAATTTAAGTCTTTTTGATCATAAGTAAAGATGTGTAAGTTAAAATATCAGTTTGATCAGAAAAGTGAACATGTCGAAGAGTAAACAAACGTAAAATGTAAAACTAAAAAGATGTAATTTTAATCATAAATTTAAAAAAGTTCAATTTAATCATGAAAAAAGAAAACGATGTAACTTTCATCATAAAAAGTAGATTATGTAAATGTCATGAATTTTCTTTTCATATATATCATATATATATATATATATATATATATATATATATATATCACTAGTGGGTCTTAAATGCCACTTAAGATTATCTCACAAAATTTCATAACAATGAATAAGCTGTCAGATCCTCATATGTCGAAACTGATGGGAGAGTCTAATATATATATATATATATATATATATATATATATATATATATATATATATATATATATATACAGTGTATCACAAAAGTGAGTACACCACTCACATTTCTTCAAATATTTAAGTATATCTCTTCATGGGAAAAAATTACCTTTTGACACAATGAAAAGTACTCTGTCTGCAGCATATATAACAGAGTTAATTTCTTTTCCCCTCAAAATAACTCGAAATATAACCATTAAAAGATAAATCCCTGGCAACAAAAGTGAGTACACCCCTAAGAAACTACACCCCTAAATGTCTAAATTGAGTACTGCTTTTCATTTTCTCTCCAAAATGTCATGTGACTCATTAGTGTAACTATGCCCATGTGTTCATGGGGAGCAGGTGTATTCAAATTTGTAGTGCAGCTCTAACACTCTCTCTTACCGGTCACTGAAAGTTCCAACATGGCACCACATGGCAAAGAACTCTCTGAGGATCTTAAAAAACGTATTGTTGCACTACATAAAGATGGCCAAGGCTACAAGAAGATTGTCAACACCCTGAAACTGAGCTGCAGCACAGTGGCTAAGATCATCCAGCATTTTAAAAGAGCAGGGTCCACTCAGAACAGGCCTCAGGTAGGTCGTGCAAAGAAGCTGAGCGCACGTGCTGAGCATCACATCCAAATGCTTTCTTTGAAAGATCGGCGTAGGAGTGCTGTTAGCATTGCTGCAGAGATTAAAGAGATTGGGATTCAGCCTGTTAGTGTTCAGACCATATGCCACACACTACATCAAATTGGTGTGCATGGCTGTCACTCCAGGAGGAAGCCTCTTCTGAAGGCAATACACAAGAAAGCCCGCAAACAGTTTGCTGAAGACATGTCAACAAAGCCCATAGATTACTGGAACCATGTCTTATGGTCTGATGAGACAAAATTTAATTTGTTTGGTTCTGATGGCCTTAAGCATGTGTGGCGGCGACCAGGTGAGGAGTACAAAGATAAGTGTGTCATGCCTACAGTCAAGCATGGTGGTGGGAATGTCATGGTCTGGGGCTGCATGAGTGCTGCAGGTATTGGAGAGTTACATTTCATTGAGGGAAACATGAACTCCAACATGTACTGTGAAATACTGCAGCAGAGCATGATCCCATCCCTCCAGAAACTGGGTCGCAGAGCAGTGTTCCAGCATGACAATGATCCCAAACACACATCCAAGACAACCACTACTTTACTGAAGAGGCTGATGGTAAAGGTGATGGACTGGCCAAGCATGTCTCCAAACTTGAACCCAATAGAACATCTTTGGGCCATCCTCAAGCAGAAGGTGGATGTGCGCAGAGTCTCAAATATCCGCCAGCTCCACAACGTCGTCATTGAGGAGTGGAAGAGCATTCCAGTGACTACCTGTGAAGCTCTGGTAAACTCCATGCCCAGGAGAGTAAAGGCAGTTTTGGATAATGATGGTGGCCACACAAAATATTGACAGTTGACATGTTGTATGTTAATATTGACAACTTTTCCTAAGGGGTGTACTCACTTTTTGTTGCCAGGGATTTAGCTTTTAATGGCTATATTTTGAGTTATTTTGAGGGAAAAATAAATTAACTCTGTCATATATGCTGCAGACAAGCTACTTTTCATTGTGTCAAAGTGTCATTTTGTCAGTGTTGTCCCATGAAGAGATATACTTAAATATTTGAAGAAATGTGAGGGGTATACTCACTTTTGTGATACACTGTATGTATATATATATATATATATATATATATATAAGCAAATATATGGATATAGATCCGACAGTATGAAGAAAAATATATACGGAAAAAAAAAATCATATATATTTTATGCTGTTTTAATGTTATTCCAATTCTGATGTTTCATTCTAATAAACCAAAATTCAGGACATATTCATAAATATAAAATTATCAATACATGTTTTAAAACGAGCGTACATTTATAAAACTTATCAGTTAATGTTTGATAAGTCTTGTTCTAATATACATCGCTCCGTTTCATGTTGTATTGATAATGTTATATTTATGAATATGTCCTGAAGATGGTTTATTTTCATTCGAAAACGTCAGATGTTGACATATTTTTCATTAAAACAGCATAATCGTATATAAGGATTTTTTTTTTCCGTATATATTTTTTCTTTTCATATATATATATATATATATATATATATATATATAAAAGGGTTGCTGAAAAGTTCTCAGCCTGATTCTACTTCAAAAAACAATTTTTTTTTAAGTACTACTTTTTAAGAATTTTTCATCACCTCTTTATATTATTTTTTGTTGTGACTACTGTGTTGATATCATTTTGCTGTGACTATATACTATGTGTCAATATTGTTTTGTTATGACTTCTGTCTTGAAATCATTTTGTCTTGACTCTATACTGTGTGTCAATATCATTTATGAAATTATGAAATTTATGAAATTTTACTGTGTTGATATTTTGTTATGACTATTTACTGTGTGTTGACATGATTTTGTTATAACTACTGTGTTTCAACCTGATTTTGTGATCGCTATATGCTGTCTGTTTATCATTTTATTATTAATATATACTATTCCTCATCATGATTTTATTGACTGTATACCCTGTCTCAAT